>OZ029914.1:39907923-40507923 GCA_964023275.1 Norana najaformis | reverse complement strand
ATTGGTTAGAGCGCTCGGCTTGTAACGCGGGGTGTGCAGGTTCGAGCTTCCCCTCGAACTCTTGCTCTGAGAAAGTCCTTCCTCACAACTACTCAGCGCCATCGTTTGGGGCTTAGTCATTTGATACTGGCGCTTAATAGATGCAGAATTCTAAATGTGGCTTTATAAAGTGACATGAATACTTAGCAACTGTGCCAGGTAAACTCAGATATCGTTTAGGTTCCACTTATAAACACTTCTGGTTAGCGATCAAGTAAAGCATGACTTCATTCACCTCGATGGCCGCCTGTTTTACCCACTTACGGGCCACATAGTACACTGTACAACAGACTTAAAATCTTTAGGAAAACAATTTGCTGTATGGCCATTCTAGACATGCACGACCATCTGGTCGTTTGAATATGTAACAGTACATGGAAAGATTACTTATTAGATGGATAATTTGGACCATGTAGTTTGAAGATTCTATAGAACTTCTCAAACCAAAGAGAAAGATATCCGATGTAGATTTTATGTACTTCGCAAAAAGGAAAAAATTTTAACGTAAGCCTAAATTGCACTAACATCTACTTACTTCCAACAGTCAAAATGATCGATAATTGTTCAGTGGACAATGCGTCGTCATCAAAGCATATGTACTCCCCGGAGTGTGAAGTTTTGGCTCGCAGTATGACCAGTGTATAAAGTTTCGTTCCGTCTTCCTTCATTTTAAATTCAGAAGTATACAGTGGAGAAATTTCCCCACCGGAAAAGATCTCAATAGGCCGATCAGTTGTAGGATGTGCGGGTCGGAACTGCCAGCTGACGGGGTAGGAAAGCGTCGTCTGACATCGCAGTTCAACTTCATCGTCTTCATTTACGAATAACGATGCATTGTGATGGTTTTTCAACAAGGCCCCAGCAGTGAGTCTTAAAGCGACAAAGAAAATCGCCAAGCCTATTTAAACAAAACATCGATATGGTAAGTAATTTCTTTATAGAGGAATCGCACCATTTTGCATAGAGAAATACACTAATAAACCTGATAGACACCGTTGATATTGTAATCGAATTTAAAGAAACGTAGGCGGGAGAAGGATAAGTAAATAAGAGGTAGATGTTAAACCAATTTGAACAGATGTAATGTCTTAAGTAAATAACTCTCTAATTGGTAAAATATCCGGCTGACAAGCGAAACCTAGATTAATATACATTTTAGGCTATACAGTATGTGTTTAAAGTAGGAAGCTATATAGAGGCTTCAGGAAAGCAAAGCAGCAACTAGAACTTGTTTTACAGGTTTCATAGACCTAAGCATTACAGATATTGTCTAGTTGTGTGTTACATAAGTGAAATGCTAAACCAGGCGACGGCAACCTATGGCACACGCACCACTATGTGGCATACGAAGAGCTTTCAGATGGCACGCTTAGCGTCTCCAGAAATCCTTTACTAAAATATCCATGCAGTAAGGTAAACAGGCATATCAAGGGAAGAACAATTAAGAAATGCAGGATAATTATGTTCTTATGGAGGCTATAAGACTACACTGCAAACAAATCCGTTTTTTACGAGTCACTTCCCCGTTTTCTTTACGGCGAATCAGCCGTTTTTCAGTTTACGTGCAGTTCCCCGTATTTATCATACCATTCGTGTTATTTGATCCGTTATTCGGCCTACTTGTATTGTTCGTAATTTGTATACATGTATGCAAAACATAGTTCGTTTACAACCGTGCAAGCTACCGACTAGAACATTGTAAAAACAATTATAAAAAATAATTAAACATTTTAAAAAGATGCAGTAATGGCTACAGATAAAAATAAACGCGAAAACACGATTATAGCATGATCGCAACTTTTTTGAAGAAACCGCATTACTTAAAGCCAACTGCGCAGGGATACACCGAATATGCCAGACAATGCGGCGGTCAGTTCGAAGATTTCACCGCATTAAAACCGTTTCTAACATGCAATAAAACATATAATAAGACATAAAATACACTGATTGTCACACTGGCGGGCAAGTAAGCAGACACTCTTAAATATATGTGTATGCTAAGTTTGCACCGCTCTGTGACAAAGAGTTGAACAGGGGTTTTAAGCGTTGAATGATATGAGTATATAGGTTTGCTCAACTTGTTAACCTGAGCAACTGTCAGTGGTCGAGGCTGTCGGATCGAATCCCATGCATGCATCGCTGTTTTCGAATTCATTTTTAAACCTAATTATAATACAAACGCGAAAACACGATTATAACATGATCGCAACTTTCTGAAGACAGCGCATTGTTGCGCAAGGGACACAACGAATAGGCCAGACCCCTAAATCAATGCGGCTCTGAGTGAGGAGATTTTCCCTTATTAAAACCGTATCTGACATGCGATAAGACATATAATAAGACATATAATAAGACATAAAATACAATGGTTGTCACACAGGTAGACAAATAAGCAAATGCTTTAAATAGATAAGCATGTCGCACCGCTCTGAGATTAATAAAAAATTGAAAAGCGGCTTTAAGCGTTGATTACCATAAGTTGGGTTTAGCTCAGCTTGCTGAGGTGCGGAAATGTGAGTAGTCGAAGTTGAATTCGTCGGTTCGACCCCATGCGTAGCCAATTTAAAATTAATTTTTAAACCTCCTTACAATAAAATTACTGATATTGCCATGAAAATAATAATTTCTTCCCTGAAGGAAATTTTATTATTAATAATTAGGCTATGCGGAAAATATTAAATATTAATAAGACATACATGCAATCTCATAAACGGACAAATAAGCGAACTCTCCTAATAAGCGTTTAACAAGTGCACGCGCAATAGTTTATGGAACATAATTAACAATGGATTATGATATGAGCAAATATACATCATGGGTTTCAATCCGGTCATTCTACATCAATGTCATTACTAAATATGCATGACAAAATTTCGTATGCTATTGATCATAATGAATTTTCTATTGGCATTTTTTGACTCGGCTAAAGCGTTTGATACTGTTGATCATCAAATTTTGTTGGGAAAACTTGAAAATTATGGTATACGTGATATTACACTTCGCTGGTTTACCAATTATCTCGGTAATAGACAACAACTGGTTATGTGTAATAGTACTTTATCCCAGATAAGAACTAGTCGATGTGGTGTTCCTCAGGGTTCCAATCTGGGACCCTTGTTGTTCTTACTTTACATCAATGACCTTCCAAATTCACCATCTTCACTGCACTTTATTTTATTTGCTGACTATACGAATGCTTTTATCTCATACATCTTTGGAATCATTGATAGAGCATGTTAATACCGTCTTATCGCATGTCAGATACGGTTTTAATAAGGGAAAATCTCCCCACTCAGAGCCGCATTGATTTAGGGGTCTGGCCTATTCGTTGTGTCCCTTGCGCAATAATGCGCTGTCTTCAGAAAGTTGCGATCATGTTATAATCGCGTTTTCGCGTTTGTATTATAAATAGGTTTTAAAATGAATTCGAAAACAGCGATGCATGCATGGGATTCGATCCGACAGCCTCGACCACTGACAATTGCGCAGGTTAACAATTTGACCAAACCTATATACTCATATTATTCAACGCTTAAAACCCCTATTCAACTCTTTGTCACAGAGCGGTGCAAACTTAGCATACACATATATTTAAGAGTGTCTGCTTACTTGCCCGCCAGTGTGACAATCAGTGTATTTTATGTCTTATTATATGTTTTATTGCATGTTAGAAACGGTTTTAATGCGGTGAAATCTTCGAACTGACCGCCGCATTGTCTGGCATATTCGGTGTATCCCTGCGCAGTTGGCTTTAAGTAAAAAAAAAAAGTTGCGATCATGCTATAATCGTGTTTTCGCGTTTATTTTTATCTGTAGCCATTACTGCATCTTTTTAAAATGTTTAATTATTTTTTATAATTGTTTTTACAATGTTCTAGTCGGTAGCTTGCACAGTTGTAAACGAACTATGTTTTGCATACATGTATACAAATTACGAACAATACAAGTAGGCCGAATAACGGATCAAATAACATGAATCTGTTAACTGCACGTAAACTGAAAAACGGCTGATTCGCCGTAAAGAAAACGGGGAAGTGACTCGTAAAAAAACAGAATTTTTTTGCAGTGTACTTGGATGATTATTTCAAACTGACATAAAAATAAAGCTAGTATTGAAGTTTTTTATTTAGACTAGTTTCGTATTTAAAGAACTGTAAAAATCTAAATTGCTTTCAAATTGTTACATACATAAAAGTGAATTTCAAACTAAAAAGTTAAGTCTTTAATATCAACTATTGTGTAATGTATATAGTGGTATATGATTTATGCCGTTAAGAGATGTAAATGTATTTACATATATAAATGGTACATACTGACTGTGGTTAGTTCAAAACGAGGCATCGAAATCGCCATCAATTCTGGTAAATGTGCGTTGCTTTAGCCTGAAAAGAAATCAGCGTTAATCGTCAAACTAGCAACTTTATAAAACGAAAAGAATCTGCGACTTTTTCCTGTGGTTATTCCAAAGAGGTTATACTACTTACTTAGAGTATATACGATTGGGTTATTCGTTCATCAACAAGGAGATTGGATAGCAGGAGGCGACGGAACCTCGAATACAGCTGGCTGCTAATCAATTTTATGGCTGCAGACGCGTGATGTAAGCGGAACGCACTCGGTGAATAGTGTCTAAGTATGAGGCAAATTCTGTTATCTACTAGTGTAAATGTATACATGTGTGCATCGAAGCATTTACATAGCGCATTTTTAGAACCTTTACAAAGGCGCAGCAATATGACTACCTAAGAGTGTGTTGATTGCGGTCTGCATGACTAGAATTCCCGCCAGAATTAAGACAAATACCTGATCCATCATACGAACTCACTATCACTTCACCCCTTATAATCTCTGCCCAGGTCTTCCACTCAAAACTGAAAACACTCCTCTTCCGCTGAGCCTATCCTGATTCGTCTTTGTTCCCGTATCTCTACTGCAGATCCAATACCAAACATCACCCACAGTAGCCGTCTGACTGCCAGCTTGCCTGACTCCTGGATCTTGACCCGAAACCGAACCCTTCCTGTCTGTCGATTTTGTTTTGACTGAGCGCCTGTGAATAAGCTGGTTCCTACGACGTAACTATCGTTAGACGTTATAGAAATTTCGAGTTTAAGATTAAAACAGATGGCGCATGGACTGGTACTCATGGAATAATCCTTCTTCCATGTTGCCGATGGCTTAATCCACGGAAATTCCCATGTCTCTATATTTAGCTTGGAAAACCTTGGAACAAAGGTGGTTGTTTGTATGGACCCACCCATAATTTACGTACGCAAAAAACCCCTCCGCCTGTTTCACCTCGTACATTTTGTGAACCCCTCCCCCATGCGTACGTACAACCAAGCTTCTCTAACCCCTCTTTACAAAAGTTAATTAGCTAAAGTCATCTATAAGACATTTATTTTACGGTAGGCTACTATTTATTTGTGCTAGACATGATATTTGCTAGCTAAAATTTGTTAACTGTTATGAAGAAAAACTACTAACAACACTAACAATTACATTTTTAAAAGTTTTAATACTACATAAAATTGATAAAGCAGGAATATAGACAGTGATTTGGTTCTTAGTTCTGATTTTGATATTCCGTAACTGTAGGTCTGAACAACCTGGTGTGTGTTACAGTGGTGACGACTTTAAATATTCTCGTTGTATGGCTAAGTACTAAGGATAATATTACTTGGGAATCATCTGGAAAACATGAACTTACTTTTGATTAATAAATCTTTGTGCTGAGATCGATTATGTTAATAGTTTTTATTTTGCTCCTTTGTCAGTAGGTGGCGCTGTAGTGTCTGGTTCACAGCACAGAATAACTGTACATGGCTTTTATATACTGTAATAAATGCCATCGGAAGACTATAGGATAATACAGTGTTATAAATAGGCTAATCTGACGTCATAATTAGAAATTTATTTTGCGCACGTACACATTTTGTGGAGACCCACCCCACTTACTATACGCACCCGTACGCAAAATCGCCTAAATCAGATCACCCCCCCTCTCATTGCGTACGTAATATATGGATGGGCACTAAGAGAACAGTGCTGTTCCGAGAAGCAACCATGAAACTGAAGTGCTAGCAACTTCAATTTCTTAGGGCACGGCATATGAAGATAGGTGACTACACTGGCCAATTCTCTCCCTCGTTGCCTTATCTTCCCAATGGTCTACTCACTTCATAGACGAGTTCGCTAAGACGCATTATCTTCAACATCTTTCTATCCTGTGATATTAAAATCAAATGTGAATGTAAAACTACCGTATATGCACATTTACAGAATGTTAAGATACTCCTTAATGCTTGCAGTTACCCGGGAAGTGTTTAAAAGTTGTATGAGCCAACCTCAGTCAAGTACGGACCTAAAGTGAATAGAATTATACATTATATCCGATATAATCTATGAGAATGTTTTTGTTATTTTTTATTTTTATTATACTAGATACACTCGAATAGGAAACTTTTAGTCTTCACGAGCCTATATTTTAAAGAAATATTTCGTCACTTGCAAAATTTGTGACATAATATCAGAGTATACACTGGCGGATCCAGAAGGTTTATAAGGAGGGCCAAATGGGCGTCTGGGGCCAAGCCTCAGTTGGGTCCATTGGAAAGCCGGTGGTCCGGAGTTAGAGGGGCAAAGCCCTTTGAAGCTGAGAGCATTTACATAACTATTAATTTTAATATAGATATATAAAAATTAATAGGTATATATATATATAGTTCAATCTGGTTGTGGTATTTGTACTTTGTTTCATATACTTGTATTGCTTGCTAAATCCGCTTATCCCGATTTCCTTCTTTCAGCATAGCATCACATCTTAAGCATTTCAAGCCTTAGCATCTCATTGCCTGAAAAAGTCTTTTGATTTTGACATAGAGCTGAAAATAATGCAAAACCTGACCTCTGCGGATTTCATTTGAATGCCTGAGCCGGTCTCTCCGAGATAGCTTTGTATTGGAAAGTTAAATTTCTGTGAAGTACATTAGACTACAATATTTTACTACTACTTTACTACTTCTAATGTAACCTAATCTGAAGACTTCTATAACGCCACTATCACAACACACAATGCATCAATTAATGGTCGCTTCAAAGTGAATTAGTTGGACAGGCCGGGTCGAAAATCGAGAAGTCAAGTACATGTGCCGGGCTAAGCTGCACTGCCAGAACTGCCTTAAACAACATATTAGATAAATTTATTTCTTAAACGGAAAGTTTAGCAAACTGACTGATAAGTTATCTAAAGTCGAATATATATATATATATGTATATATATATGTATATATATATATATGGGTCTATATAAAAATGTCATGAAAACGAAATTATGCCAGATTTACCGTCTTCATCGTCGTAAATGACAGTGTCGTCTGTTTCAAACGCTTGGGATGTGGATCTTCAAATATTTTCACTTATTTTGTATAAAATATATTTGGCTAAATGACCGCTAAACGAATACTGACAGACATCCGATGACATCGATGAATGGTTGTTACATAGTTGAGCCATTTATACAATGTTACGATTTTTATTTCGCCGGTGTGCACATTACTGTATAAAAGTTGCTTGTGGTACACAATTGTATGTGTGGGATCCTTTGTGTAACTCTAACCCTACACGGCGGATCCTTTCCAGTCCCCCATGCGACACCGGGCGGGCTGCATGGTGGAATGTTCCCCTCGCGGCTAGCGACGTTTGGGCGTGTGAGGTCAGCGACACAGGATGAAGCAGGCGTGGGAATGACACGGAGAATAGGGACATAAGCGGGGGATTGCACGTCATTTTATTTTCTTCATAAAAGATCCCGAAATGATCGTCGCCTACTTCGGGATAGGGGGCCACGTCCTATGTAAATATCAAACCGGAGGCATGGCAGGATTGGCCTCCATTGGATCCGTCACCAAGAATATATTATCACTCTATTATTTTTATAGTATTATTGTTTGTTCAGTGGCATAGGTAGATAACTCCTTTGGCCAAAAGAGTTGTGTGAGCATGCTCCTGCCTCGGCGTCACAGAACCAAAACTTGTGTGAGCATCGGTGCCTTTGACGCCATGGCTCCCGGGCCTCTAAATGCTTTTTGTATTCTTAATACTGCAGCTCTGCAGTCGGCTGGACATGCCTTGGTGTCTGAATGACAAATAGCAACAAGTATTCAACATTCAAAGCAGAACTGAAATTGAATTCAGCTACTTGCAAATTGAGGTAAGATAACAGTCTAGTTAGCTACATTGGTTAAAGCGTACGTCAAGGCGCCTCTGTGAATGAGGATGCCGTTTCGCATATCGACAGTGGCTATATTTCAGCGGTTTTAATCTCCAACTAGCACGGTCTATGCACAGGGATTTTAAATGGCGTGGCATCCATTCAAACGGATGGTTAAGGATCGCATCCAATAAAATCATTGAAAAGTGAGCAGGATTGAGGCTAATCAGTCGCTATAGAAAAACCTGTACACTTACATATACGTCTGAAAATCGACACCAACAACCCGTTACATGTCGTTAAGCACTGAATATGACGACGACGACAACAAAAACAAAAACAACACCATCTGCTGCTGCTGTTATACAAAGCAAAATTTCCACAGAACGACAGAAACTGCACTATTCGATGTGTACATCAGAGTAGGCCTAGACGACTTTAGAATAAGCCCGAATGAAAACAAAGTAAAAGCTGTTGAAATTTGCAAGTGTAATCCAAGATTAACTAGTCGAAAAGACCGAAATAATCCTGATATTATCTTTGTCTTGTCACGAGTTGCACAAGATTTAATCCGAAGAACTGCTATTCCTCGATCTTTCAAATGTTTCTGACCTTTATTTTTAAAAATATTTCATCAACCTGATATTATAACAGTTCTCTGTTGTGGCATGCTTTATGTTTAGTTTCGCAAGCAATAAAAAATTTTGGCGCAAATTTTGGGAAGGGAAGCAGACCCCAGGTTAGGATGTATCCTTCTGGTCCCGTCGGCTGCGTAAGACTCATGCATGCTACAAGACAGCGCTAGTCCTCGATACCTCATTATAAGGCACTCTGACTGCACCATTTCAGGCTGCTGGGTTATCTTCCAGCCAAAAGAAAGACAAATTCCTGTTAGCAGCTGAAGTACACGCTCTAGCTGACTCGATGAATCACCGGCATTGGCCAACACCTGCCCAAGGCACTTAGTGAAACACAAGGAGCTTGTCCAAGCCACCAGAGTATACAGAGGGAGACCACTTGCCCATGTATCTAGTATTGCGTGCACAAAGAGCTAAAATTAGACACAGACTCCGTTTAGAGTGTACCAGATGCATACAGGCAGCTTAGGGCCTTTGTGCCACGGAGGTCAAAGGACGTTAATATGACTTGTGCCAGGTAATATACTGAACGCTGTACCTTGCCAATCCAACCCTATTACAGGCTCCGTATGATTTCTTATTATTAACGTAAAACATTAAACGAACAGTATTTTATTGTGTTAAGTTGTTCACAATCGTATTTTTCAAAAACAAGACCATAATATTTGCATTCCTATTACAAAATTTACAAGGGTCTTAAATCAAGGCCTTCGCAGTGTTTCTTCAAAGTCCTCTGAGTGTCAGCAACGATAATTTTAAAATTCTTAGACCGATAGATGTGTGTAATCCATTCGAATGACCTTCGACTGACTAGTAACCTGTTATTAATAACATCTGTCTGCTACAACGAAAGCCTTTTTCGCTGAATAGGCTATCTTATAGACAGCCACGCTCTCTCTCTGTCTGACTTTGGGTCTTGACCTGGAACCGAACCCTTTTGCCTGTCGATTTTGTTTTGACTGAGCGCCTATGAATTACCTGGTTCCCGCGGCGCTGCTTTCGTTGGGCGCTGTAGAAATCACGGAATTACGATTAGCCTGTATAGACAATATCTTACCCTGATCCATCCCATCCGCCGCCCTCAGTTCTTTCGACCTAAACACAACCCACCGTAACGGCTACCCTGTACTCTTACCTCCCAGGTCTATTGCATGCTATTATGACAAATAATAGTAACTTAGATAGCATACTATTAGTATATTCCTAACTATATATTCAGAGAAGCTTTTAAAGACACTGAGACTTTTGTCTCTGAATAAAATGGTCTAAAGAAGACCAGCACAGTATATTTCTTTCATTTATTTCTTCTCAGTCATCGTGTTCTTCGTTTTGATTGTAATTGTAATTTGTAATTGTAATCTGACATTTATAAAGCGCCACTTCAAGAATAAACTCATCAGAAGCGCTCCCGACCCAAACCAGTGAGACCACTGGCAAATAATACAGACTTCAGGCGCTTGCGAAACTGCGGAAGAGACAAACTGAGGAATACTAGCCGGAGCTCTCGGGAAAGGCGATTCCAGCTATTGGGTCCAACACAGGCAAAGCTTCTAGACTGCGCTGTAGCAGTGCGCATATGAGGGACAGTCAGAAGTCCAAGAGAGGCCGACCGGAGAGTGCTACGGCCTGGAACCAAGGAGACCGAAATGCAGAAGTCCCTAAGATATGATGGAGCAGAGCCAACAAGACAATTACGCATAAGCGTTAGGATCTTGAACTGGACACGCTGCTGGATGGGAAGCCAGTGTAGAGTATAAAGGAAGTTATATGGCCATACCTGGGGACGCCTCCAATAAGACGGGCAGAAGCATTGAGAACAGATTGAAGCTTGGAAATATTGGCAAGTGAGAGTCCAGCAAAGATAGCGTTACCAAAGTCCACCCTAGTGCAGATAAGGGCATGAATTAGAGTAGTAACGGCATGAAAGGAGAGGGAGCGGCGGATGGTACGAAGCTGATGAAGGTGGTAAAAGCATGAACGGGAGACACTGTTAACATGATCGGTCAAGGAGAGTTCCCGGTCCAGAACAACCCCAAGATCACGGACTTTGGAACAGAAAAGAATGTCCGGAAACCTCTGGCGTAAGGATGATGAATCAATCTTTGCCAGCTGAGCACGACCACCAAGCCAGATGAACTGGGTCTTAGCAGAGTTCAGTCGGAGGCGATTAGAGGACATCCAGAGACCAAGGGCAGATGTTGCGTCAAGAATACTCTCAACCAGAGAGGAAGCCGCTTCCGCTGGGCCATGAACGAAGGCCTGAGTGTCGTCTGCATACTGATGGACAGCAACACCCATAGGAAGGAGAACCCGTGCCAGGTCGGCAGTGTACAGAATGTAGAGGAGAGGGGCCAGAACAGAACCCTGAGGAAGGCCAAAAGGTATAAGGGACCAGGCGGAACGTGTAGGCCCAAAGATAACAGAATGAGAGCGGTCTGAGAGGAATGACTGAAACCAAAGAAGGGCCGTATCAGTAATGCCAAAAGATTTTTCTAGACGCTCCAAAAGGATAGAGTGATCCACAGTGTCAAAAGCAGCACTAACATCATAGAGGGCAAGAAGAGTAACATGTCCACGGTCAAAAGCTCCAAAGACGTCAGCCAGGAGACGTGTAATAAGTGATTCAGTAGAGTGGAACTTCCTAAATCCGGATTGAAGAGGAGGCATGAGGGAGTTAGAGTCAAGGTAGTCGACCAGTTGGACGGACACACATCTTTCAAGAAGCTTAGAGAGGAAGGAAAGGTTAGAGATAGGTCGGTAGTTAGAGATATCATTGGGGTCAAGTCCCTGGCGCTTGAGAAAGGGAAAGACTACAGCACGTTTGTGAGAAGCCGGGAGTGAACCCTGACCCAGGGAGGTATTACATAGCAAGTGTAAGAACGGAATTAAGTCATCTATAAAATCCTTGATTAAAAATGGTGGTAATAAGTCCAGTTCACAGGACTTAGCAGGTGACTCCAGCAGGAGCCGACGAAGGACGTCCAAAGGCAGAGGCTTCCAGCATGAAAGCCTAGATGACGTAGGAGGAAAGGAAGGAGGAGGAGAACCGTCAGTGGATTGGCGGATCGAGTCGATCTTCCCGCGCATGTAGTCGAGGTAGTCGTTCGCTGTGAACGGAGGCTGGGCCGGAGAGTTAGAAGCGGTAGAACGGCCGAGGACACCGGAGAGCGAAGACCAGAGCCGACGCGGATTGCTCCTCTCCCGCTCAATCAATGACTCCCAGTATGCCATTTCTTTGGCTCGAAACTCCCGGTGCATTAAGCGAAGATGGTGGATCCAGTCGAGACGATCGGCAGGATCACGTGTTCATCGATACCTTCGCTCGTGTCGCCTGACATCACGTCGTAAAGTACGGCAGGATCGGTCAAACCAAGGTGCTAACGGTCTCCGACGGGCCCGCTGCGGACGAAGCGAAAGGAGGTCATCGATGAGGAGGCGAACTGAAGAGTCAAAGAGAGCAAAGAGCTCTTCAGACGAGCGACCAGCGAGGGAGGAGAGGTCTCCGCAGAGAGGACTATTGTTCAGACCAGCACGGAATGCCTCACGGTCCAAGTTGTTCAACCACGTACAAGCCGAAGCGCGTATGTTGGCTGGGTACATAGAAAAGGAACCTTGTATAGAAGAAGTCCATGGTCTGAGAGAGCTGGAGGTTCTACTATAACATCTGAGATGTTACAGTCATCACGGGTGATAATGACATCAAGCCAGCCTCCCAGCACATGAGTAGATTCAGCGACATGCTGATTGAAGCCAAATTGGAAAAGCAGATCGTTGAAGCGGACAGACTCTGGAAGATCTGGGTTTGATGAAACAGATTTATTAATGGTGTATTAGAATTTCTTCTAGACCTATAGTATATTATACACTTGTATAGATGGATGTGTGTATGTATGGTTGTCTGCATGTGTGTATGTACATGTATGTTTGTATCAAATTGTAAGCATCAGTGTAGGCATAATAGAAGCTGGTTGTAATTTAAACTGTTTGCAAAGCTGTCGCTGCTTCTTAAAGAAAATTAAGTAAAGTTTCAGACCACATTGGTAGCCAGTGTCCGAACAGTTTTAGTGGAATGACCCGCTGAGGTGAGATGTAGGCCTACAGAAAAGGACGAACTCAGAAACCTGCCGCCATATGTATTGTCTGAATAGTGTTTTGCATATGTTACGTGATACTACTAGTATGCCATTAGGCTAATTGTGTCATTTTGCGTGAAAACTAATTTCGAAATATAAACTGGTTAGATTTACAAAAAAAATTCAATCACCTTAATGAATGTTGGTAATATGACAGTTTTAAGGGGTTAGCTCTTCACCAGTAAAATCCGTGAGGTTACACAATAGCAGTGATTAGGTAAGATATTCTAGACCTTGCTTTTCTATTTCTCGCTGGTTGTCTATAATCCTCTAGAAATAAGATGTTTCATAACAGAAATATGTCTAGAATCCGTGGATTAAACAATAGCAGTTTTAGGCAAGATGCCGTTGCCCTCATTTGCTACATGTTGTTGGTTGTCTAAAAAGCTATCGTCCCCTATAAATCAGACGTTTCATGACACAAATATCGCGGTTATTGTGAAAGGAAAAGGGGATTGTAAAAATGTCAGAAACATTTTGTAGCCATTCTATCAAGCTTGTATTATTATAGTAGACCAACAAAAAAATTAAGACCATCTATATTATATAATTAGGTACAGCTTGTAAAATTCTATAAAGCTATTAGTAAAAAAAAACTTAGCAATAATATCGCTATACTTTCTGTTAAACTTAATTACATGCGGCCGGATTTGAATATTAGGCCTAATTGCACGGGGCAGACTTTAGTAATAAAAGGAGGCGCGACAGCTCCCATTTTTCTGCGGTGCGCACACACTTACTGCAAATGGAGTTGTATCATGTAAGGCCTGCACTTACATGAATATGAAAAATTACAAAATTAACTTCACAGCGTCACAAGATAACCATAATATATCAGGATGCGTCATACGTTGCTGAAAATGATATAGCACTAGGTCTATGGCAATTTCGTTTTCTCCATGTTTACATGGAGACTTGTTTTATTTATCTGCGTTATTTCTCTAAGGCTATATCATAATCATATTGCTAGTAGTGCCAATTAATTGACCAGAAAGCTAACAAGCAAAAACAGAAGCCTCGATTAGTAGAGTAGAACTTTTATCAAGTGTCGTTTGAATTAGATGCATCTACAGACCGAAAAACATGAACAAGTGATGCTATAACTGTATACAAATAGTCATAAGCGTGTATTAAAATAAAATTCACAGGTCAGTCACCTGAGTGCCAGATAGTCATTGATCATTTGAGCACTGTTTTCTTATCGATTAACTTTTGTTAATGAACTTTAACATCATCTATACAAGAATAGAAAGCACCTCTATACAGTCCCTCTTAAGCGGTGCTATACAAATTTACTATTACAATTCCAATATGTATTATGCAGAATATTGAAAAAAATGTTTCAACAAAAATGCTAAAAGTCTAAAAGCAGCTGGTCGGCTTTAAAGATATGTTTCAATATTGTCACGACTTCCAGGAGGGTTTATTGTTTCGTAGATAAATGGTAATGCACGAATGTTTTCATACTGCAATAAAGCAGTATAGTGGCCTTTCAAAGCAGTTTCTCCAGTTGTGTGAGCCTCTGGAGACGTGGCTGAAGCAGCCTCAAGATCTACCTCTTCATATGCAGGACCTGTATGAGACAACCTTATGGCTGGATTGATGGGATTCTCGGCGTGTTCTGACGGCTGATTGTGAATAAGAATGTTTTCAATAAGTTCTGCTATGAAAATTCGAAAGGAAAGCCTGTTGCAATTATTTCTATGCAGTAGGCATTTACACTTGATGTGCTGTAGTTATGAATGCATTTATCTATGTTTATATAGCGCCGCTTAGAAACCTTCCAATGGTTCAAAGACATGACTATCTAAACGATGAAAAGAGATGCGACTCAATCTGACCTGATGAGCTGTTGAACTGCCTCTACTGATAAAGCCTAGATTTTTATTTTTATTTTATTGCAAGAAAATAGTCCAAACCGGGTGGCTCAACACAGGAAAACAAGGCTAACTTATGCATTACGAAGCTGCACTGATTATGGAGGCTTGACAAGGAAAAGGATCATGAATGTAATTCTGACATCGACTGGAACTCAGTGCTGTGTTTCTCGTAAACGTTATATTGCGGACATGTGCACTAGTATGCAATGGCTATAATGACGATAATGTTGTATCTCCAGTAAGCTTAAACTAGACTAGGCTAAAATGTTGTAATATAGGTGTCTGATTGCATCACAAAATATCGTCTTCAATGTGAAGCGCATAAAGGGATTTGCAGACGGCAGGCCATAGAAAGACATTTTGAAATTCACTTGATTTTTCAATCACTGATTCGCAAACTCAATCGTTCCCCATTCACCTGTCGAAAACACATATCTATCAGTCCAAGTATATCTCTTTCTCTCTTCCTACAAACGGTGAAGTGCAGGACGACGGTAACAATTGCTGAAATTGAGATGAATAACAGAACTGCCAATATCAGGTTCACCAATGAGGATGAGTCGGAATCTATAATACAGAGTAGCTGTATAAATGAATTACTTAGCACAACAATATTTCTTCGTTTGTGAATGCTGTCTCTACCTAGATGGGTAAACTGTTTCTGATGATACTAATGACGATGGGCGATGACAAATGAATATTATAAATAGTGTGTTCTGCAATGTATCGTGACATTGGAGTTATATAGCTTCAGTTTAAAATATCTCTTCAGAAGTGATCTCTGTTCAGCTTCTTTGAAAATAAAAGATATCTTATAAAGGTTAAAAATATTTAAATTGCGCCATTGCCCGTAATTTTTAATTTGTAATTAGCAACTTCTATAGCTTGTATATAAGAAATCCACCGATGGCGCACCAAATGAAGCTGAAATCAGGCCAATATCTAGAAAATCAGTCCGCTGAAACAGAGAGATACCCCATCGTGGAGAAACGGCTCACAGCTGAATTGTTTTTTTTTAATTGTTTATTGAATCACCAACAACCAACAATCTAAACAGTTACAGCAGTTTCACCTAAAACATTACAAGTGCTGGCGTCAAAGGACAATCCAGAAGGGACAAATGTCCCGCTATAGTATGGATTACCCTCTCATATAATTGATATGCAGGCGGTTAATGCAATACGGCATGCAAGCTCAAAATTGATCCAAAGTCAAGTTTAATTTTATTAAAAAAGACCGAGCAGTGCAGTTCAAAGTGAAACAGTGATAAATCATGTGAACAATAAAAATCTGAGAACATTAAGTGGCGTTTCAAGTGTGTCTTAAAGAGGCCAAGGCCAGGAACTTGAGTGAGGTCAGATGGAAGAGTATTCAATTATTTAGGGTCAGAGCATTTTATAAAGAACTTCATTACATTAGTACGAGCTCCATTATTACGGTAATGCCTGGAGGACCTAGTTTTATGATTGTGTATCGATGTATCTTGCCGGAAGAAGTTACGAAAGGTCGCGAGTAATAATCGATGATGGTAGCGGTACATGAATAAACCAATTTGGTACCTGGTGATGTTCTCTAGGCGTAATATGTTGTGTGAATTAAATATGGATTTAGTACTTGCTAACCATGGTAGTAAATGGACAGTGCGCAGTCCGCGTTTCTGCAGGACTTGCAAGGGCTTTAAGCGTGAGGCATAATTTGATCCCCAGGATAGTTTACAGAATGACAAGTAGGGAAATATTAATGAATAGTGCAATCCTTGTGAGGTGTGCTTAAGTGCACAGTGATGGATACGCCACAGATTGTTGATACTTTTGGCAATTTTTCTCGATATATGTGTAATGAAAATTCACTGCAGTCTATAGCTTCCGAAATTTTACCTTGCATGTCCAAAAGGGCCAATAAAGTGGAGTGCCCTTTTTGAAATCCCTGTTGGTTTAGTGATAACAGATTCATTTTGGCAAAGTAACCCATAAGCCTGCTATGCATTAATTTCTCAAAATATTTAGAGAAGTAGGGGAGAATTGAAATAGGTCTATATTTATTGATTTTTAGTGCCAGATTTGAACATAGGTATAACCTTAGCGATCTTTATGTCAACTGGAACCATTCCATTGCTAAAAGAATGTAGCGATCCCCCTTTTAATCCGCGTTTCTATTTGTTGAGTTGAGCGGAGGAACAGCTTGCTTACTTACTTACTTAGTTAGTGTGTAGTAGCTTAAGGTGGCTGGTAGAAGTAGATTTATGTATAAAAGCTGTAGTTGGTATAGTATTGTAGGCAGGCCAAATTATAGGAGTTATAGCTTAACTATAGCAAATGGCCAACTTAGGTAGGAATGAGGTTTTACTAGATCGTCTGGAACTATGCCACGTCAGCATGGCGGATGTTAGCCTACATGACGATTTTCCAAGGATAAATCAGACAGAGCAGATTTGAAATTTGAACAGCAGTGGATGTCATAACGCAGACGACTTTTGCGACGGCGGTTAGCAATAGACATGCGCTGATCAGCAACGACGGTTGGTCGCCATTATACAGCAGACGAACTCTTACTGGTATTAGAGGAGGTTTCACATATTTAGTCAAGGAGTTACGTTCGTGGGTGCATGTCGATCTAGACGTGAAGGACACTTTTGAAACCTCCGTATGTAGGTTCGATTTGTATGGGTACATGCTGATGATCGGTTGTTCCAATACTTCGGTCATTCTTCGTATAAGGAGTTACCTTAATGTGTAGGAACTTCCGAAGGAGCATAGAACTTACCTGTTTCTCGAAAGTGGCGGTCGTCCTATCGGCCTGAGAAACTTGTAATCCACACAAATGGATTGTATTCGAACCGATAAACTTCTCGTTCGACACTACTAAGCGATCTGCAACGTGCAATCGTAGGCCCTACTTTGACGAGAGAATAACGTACGCTTCGTAAGATTTGTAGTCCAGTTAGTGGAATAAACTGGAATTACCTTAAACTTTCGTACAACATAGTCGAAGGGTTACAAGAAGAAATGGCGGATCTCCTCATCTGCTCATGAAAGCCTATCAACCAAGTTCGCCAATAAAGGGACTTTGGGAAAATCACACTTCACTGGAGGTGTTGCCTTAAAATCAACTGATCTCCGCAAGGACTCAGGCCTGAACAAACTACAACTCTTCAAAGGGAGGGAAGAAATCAAACTTATTTCTTTAATCACTGTAGATAGTTTAGCAGTTGGCCTGCAGCAGTAGTAGTCGTAGTAGCACATGGTAGGTGTAGATTGGTGATGTGATAATTGATTCTTGAACATATTGTCTGGATTAACAATTCATTTTAATAATGAAACTGTTTGTTTATTTTAAGCTATACAATTAGTTTAACGAGCCAACACTGCGTCATGATCAATATCTTAATTTGAGATTGACAAAATAAGACTTGAGATAGATATATTTGACATAAACTATTAGGCATTTGCATGTACCCTCTCTCAAGGTCTTATAATAAGAGAGATCAAGCCCTGTAGTGATTGAGATTCGAACAATAATCTGTCACTAAGATAGTGAACTTAAGGGTAACCGGCAAATTTATATAGTGCCGTTACAAAGAACTTCTTATAATTTTAGACAGTAGTGGGACTACAGCCTCAATAGTGTCCTTTGCTATTTGTGGTTTAATATTATCCGTCCCACTGCTGCATGAAGGTCGAAATTGTCTAGAAATTTCAATGATTTCCTGTGGGAAGGTCATAGCAATTACAAACTAAGATGAATGTGGATCGCCTAAGAATTTGTGGAAGGATATTTTATTTTCTGTAGTCACAGAAGCCAATGTTGGGCCAATGTTAATGAAATAATCATTAAATTTATTGGCTAATTTCGACCTTTCAGTAGTTTCAATACCATCTATTATAAATAGACTCGGAGCTACTGAGTTATGTCCACTATTTAAAATACTTCGGACTATTTTACAAGTTTTATGAAGATTCGTATGACAATTTTTAAACTTTTCAGCAAAATACTTCTGCTCTAAGTTGTCTGAATGTGTTACAATAGATTGTAAAGGTCATTTTATTGGCTGGTGTGGGGTTCTTTAGGTATTTAGAGTATAACCAAGATTTCTTATTACATGAGTTAAAAAGGGCGCTTGTCATCCACGGATGCTTACAACGGGAGCTGTTCTCTTCTTTTGACACTGGGAAGTGTAACAATGGGAATGCCCTATCATATAACTGACTGTATGTTTCAATGAAATTCAAACTGACTGTATGTTTCAATGAAATTCTAACTGTCTGTATGTTTCAATGAAATTCGAACTGACTGTATGTTTCAATGAAATTGGAATAAGCTGAAATAATACTAATGTTATTATAATTACAAGCACTTGCTACATTAGTCCAATCCGCATTGGTCAGTTACTCGTGAAATTGTGATATGGCCCCCAGTTCATGAGCCTCGTACAGGAAGTGGGAGGTTTGGAGCGTTTCAACTGGTGGAGATCTATACAAAACATGATTGACAGGTGATTAGATGACAATCAAGCTGCGTTTTTAACATTTGCGCACTTCAGAATGCAGTTTTGATTAGAGATATAGCCGATTGATTGTCATCTTGGCCTAAATGCAAATGAAAAGGCTAAAATCACTGCCTCTCTAATCTATGCAAAAATATTAGAATCAGAACTAAAACGAGGCCCATGTACTGCCAATGAAATTGTGTTTAAAAAATTACAGGCTAAAATCTTACTACACGATTCTGACATTAAAATCAACAAATTCTCGAAGCCAATGTCAAATGTAAATTTGAAACATCATTGCGTTATAAAGCATTTTATTAAATTCAATAATCGAAATAAGAGAAAAGCTTACATTGAACAGAATGTTGATCCGCTGATGTGGACAAATGTATTAATTGGGCAGTAGTTTCTTCTGCAAGAAAAAGAATTACCCTATGAGCAGTGACATAACTTGATGCTTGTCCAGACCTGTTCACATCATCCACCTGTGAATAAGCTGGTTCTCGCGATTTAACTTTCTGCTGACGCTGAAGATATCTCGGGGTTACGACTACGACCTCGAGATTATAATTCATTAAGCGTGTCACAGTACAAGTCGAGAGCACAGTAGCTTTAGTAAGCGTAAAGATTCTCACCAGTTCAGAGTAATATTGCACTAATCATTGACCTAATTACCGGTGATCAGAGCAGTGTTATCTTTGAGTCTATAGTTTTGAAGTAATCGGAGTAAGATTGAAAAGAATAGCTTAATGTAGGCTAACAAAGCGCAATACTGTATAACATCATCTATGCGTGTATTTCACCAATGTTCCTATCACTATTTCCATTAGTACATATAATTCCTCAGGAGCTAAAACCATTAGCACAGGAACAAGGTATGCATATGAAACTAACAGTCCTTGTCCCGAATGAGATCTGCGATTGTGCCCTTGAAAGCAACTGCATTGTATCGCTGTGTGTAAATTGCAACACGCTGAAAAAGATGGGTTGTATCAAGCCTATCACCAAAATGGCAGTTATTCGGCGATCCAAGTCAGAGAGAAACTGAAGGTCTGCCGTGTTGATTGATTCCAATGTCTCATATGCAGTTTAAACAAAGCTGTGTGTCTTTGTGTGATGGAGGCAGACCTGAATTGTTGGCGTATTTAATTGCCCCTTCGGGTGCAATTGATGCCAGTTTAATGGATAAGACCGCACAAGTGTGGACATTGGTCGCATCTTATGCCACATATTTGCCAGGCGACTATGGTCCCAGAGTTGCTCCACCCGGTATTTTCCATCATTACGAAGAAGTCTATATGGCTTCGAAGAGCTAGAAATAGCTGCCCTTTTGCACGGATAATGCCATTCGTGGTATAGTGTCGGCTGAACGATTTTTTAACTATTTTTACGCAAACTAATCCTTTTGGCACACCTAAATCAAATGCATAATGTCTATATATATATATATATATATATATATATATATATATATATATATATATATAGGCTGAAACATCTTTAATATTTAGATTATTTACCATTTACCTCCCACGAAGCTTATTGTTGATATCCAGTTGTATGAGTATTGCGGTACGTTTTCGGCTGTAGACGCAGAAGGCTTTTGAGATTTATGGAATCTAGTTGTACAAATATATGTGGCTAAAATAGAAGCGTCCATGGCAGGAATAGTCAGAATCGAAATCAGAGTACCTCCTCGAAAAGTGTTGTTGACTCCTGTGGAAATGGTTTCCTGTGATCCCTCTTTTCTCCATTCCATCATGGGAGGCCAGTTTCCGGAAAATCTTAGACTACACATAAGTTCTGTCGTATGGGTCGCAGGTAATGAGCCACTAGCGTCTTTGGCTGTGATGTTAATGGAGCAATTGGGATCGGATGCTGAAATATTTTCATGGTTTTAAATGGAAACAAAACACAATAATTGAACCACTTGAGTCCAACAATAAACATCTTTAACAGAAGTTATGTTCATTTTGGATTATCAATGCCGAAGTTGTTCGTTTTTGTTTCACTTTCACTAGATTTTGAATTATGATTGACTGTTAGCGCAATTTATGATAGCACGCCGACTCAAAAGTGATTGTGAAACGTTCACATGTACATAGCATCCAATTGTAATCTCTGGTTCTGGGCAGCCGTGGTTCAAGGTCATAGGAACTACGGTAAAAGGCGGTAGGATCTTTGAGGTAGATTAACCTATTGGACTTACCTCTGTAAGGTATTCGCCGATGTAAAAAAACACGCTAAGCAATGCCATTTAAGCAGACATCTTATATTCAGTTTAAGCACTTAATTAAAAGCTCTACAAAGTTGGCGGCTTATGCAGAATTTCTGGTGATCTTCTACACGTCACTCATTTATTTTTAGCGTATCAGTCTTAAAGTCTTTATGTTAATGTTATGATGAGGGACCTAGCTTGCGATTTTCGTCTTTAAATCTATTTACGATACGACTGAAACAAGGAAACACTTTAAATGATTTAAATTAGTGGAATCATTCCTGTTAGGTAAATATCAACAGTATTCCGCAAGCATTTATTTGTGACTGATTTGAGTTTCGCGTTTAGCTAGTATAATTTAAAAGAGTTTCTTAATACTCAATGTTCAAGTTTTGATATGAACTATTTATTTACGTAAAACAACCAGTTGAACGATGACGTCAAACATCGAGTTAAAAACAGCTTCTCCAAAACTTAGTTTCAAACTTTTGATATGTGTCGACTGTCTTTCCGAATTGTCAGTGATCGGGCTTCGAACAATCGACTTGCCCTATTCGTAGCGTGGCTTTAACTCGATTAAAACACATTGTCTTTGATTTCTAAATTACAATTACACGAGCTGTTCAATCACGACAGTACTTGAATCGTCACAGTTTCTAAGCCCACGGATCGTAATCGTAATCTCAAGAGTTCTACAGCGCCCAAAGAAAGCTAAGTCGCGGGAACCAGCTTATTCACAGGTGCTCAGTCAAAACAAATCGATTAGCAAAAAGTTCGGTTCCAGGCCAAGAGTCAGGCAGGCAGGAAGTCAGACGGCTAACTTGAGAGGTGCTTGGAATCGGATCTGCAAAATAGATAAGGGGAACAAGAGGAATCAGGATAGGATCTGAGAAACAGGAGTATTTTCAATTTTGAGTGGAAGACCTGCGGAGAGATTGCAAGCATAGGGCGGTTTTTGCGGAGTTCACGAATATGCATAAAGCAAAAGCGGGAAAGACGGGTAATATGATCAGAAAAAAGAGATTTTGGTCGAATATCATATTATCTGAGAGAGTACAATCTGTTCAGTAAATTTGGAGATAAAAGACAGGTTAGAAACAAGTCGGTAGTTCGAAAGGATTTCTTTGTCAAGTGATGGTTTCTTGAGAAATGAGGTAACAACAGAATGTTTGAAAAAGAGGGGAAGTTACCAGTAGACAAGAAGAGGTTAACAATTTTGGTAATGATTGGAATAAGAACACATGCACAGTCTTTCAGTAAGGAGGTGGACATAGGGTCAAGTTCGCAGTTTTTGCTTGGAAGTGATTTTAACAGATGAAATATTTCAGACTGATGTGGGTTGAAAGACAGATAATGAGGAACGAGGTGGGGAGGGTGGGAGTCATGAGTGGGAGAGGGAGCATCATCAGGTTTTGGTGGTTTTGGTGGTTTTGGGAGGGAGAGATTGAAAAGAAAGACGGAGGTTACCAATTTTATTCGAAAAGAAAGAACAGAACGAGTCGGCTATTGAAGAAGACGGAAGAGAATTTGGAAGTAGGCTGGATGAGTTTCGATGGAGGAGTTGGTTTATGGTTTTCCAGAGAAGGCGAAGGCTAGAGGATGGGGGACGAACTAATGAGGAGTAAAAACTCTGTCTAGCTGCAGTTAGAAGGTGATGGTATTTATCTGTGGGAGATTTCAGGGCAGATAGAAGTTGAGGATCCCTGGTGCGTTTGTAAGTGCGCTCAAGGCGTCGCCGGAACGATTTGAAGGCCTGGAGATAGGAAGTGAACCAAGGATTGTTAGAGTGAGAGCAGGATTTGGTAATAATTAGAACATGTTTGTCAAAGATAGTGGAAAGAGTGGTGTTGTAGGAAGTCAGAAGGTCATCAATGGAGGAAAATGGATATTAAACAAGGTCTGATGAAAAGATATCTTGAATGGAGGCTTCGATGTTAATTGAACTAATGCGACGAAAAGAACGAAAGACAGGCTCAGGAGGTGGAGTAAGTAGAATGTTAAGGCGTGTGAAGATGGTGCAATGATCAGATGGTGTATCAAAAGAAAAAGATATATTAGGTGATAGGCTGGAGAGTGATGATGTGATAAAAGGTCAAGTGTGTGATTGTGAATGTGGGTGGGGAATTTGACATGCTGGACCAAATTGGTTGGTGATAACAGGGTGAGGAAATCTGAAGCAAATGTATCGGAGGGATTGTCGACATGTTTACTAAAGTCGCCTGTAATAAGAAATTCATGAGGAATAGTGGCGGCTGTGGAGAGGAGGGTGGTGAATTCTTACAAAAAGACTGACGGAGGACTTGAGAATGAGGAAGAGGATGGAGGACGATATACACTAAAGACGGTAGACTCGTGTGAGGAAATTTAAGTATTTTAGATGCGCATTCAAACGAGTGAAAACAATAACCAGGTGAAGCTAAAACGATGGCAGGTTCCCGAGTGAGAAATGCAATACCCCACCAGTTATGCTGGAGGTGGCTGATGATTTGCAAGGGCGAGGTGTACTGTAAAGTTGGTAGCCAGGAGGAATACAGTCTTGATATTCGGCAAGAGTTGTGTTTGAATTTAGCCGGGTTTCAGATAAAGCAAATATGTCAGGTGGGTGAGAGGAGAGGGCTATATCTTCAATTTCTTGGCAGTGTGCAGGATGCAGAAATGAACGAATATTATTGTCTGAATTTAGAGTTTGGTCTATGATGCTGAAGGGTGAATTTAGAGGAGGAGAAGCAGGAGGAGAAGGAGCAGGAGGAAGATAAGTAGGATGAGGTAAAGCAGAAGGAGAGGAGTAAGGACCTTGCGGGCCAAGATGTGGAAACATTTCCCCGGAAAGTAGGATTAATATGTTGAAGAGAGTATGGCAAGTGGGGTGTTGCGGTGGTAGCCTGAGGGTTGAAGTTAGGAAAAGCGATAAAGAAATGGTGAATAGATGTCCATAATGGGTTGTCGCAGTGCCAAATTGGGCGGTTAAAATGTTTGGCTGTTGGAGTTATGTAGGGTAAGCCAGGATGGGAGGATTGATAACTGATAGAGAAGACGATCATAAGTCGCAAGCTTTATTGACACCATTTGCAACTCAAACTTCCAACTAGCACACGCCAAACCTCTGCTACAAATCCTCGCGCGCTCTTTTAAACACCCATTCCCGACCGGCCTTCCTCTGTTGCGCAAACATGGGTTCGTCCAAAAAACCTGCTGATTCATCACAGCATACATAGGCCGCGTGAGCGCCGATATGATAAAATACACGTCAGCAATATTCACTGCTGATGCCAGCATGGCTGCTCCCACGGCTCTGCCAGCCAATCACACCACCCCACCATGTGTTCGGTTCGTGCCAGCTAGCACGTGATTAGCGCGTGCAAAAACAAATCAAGAAACTGAAGACTCATGGAAATTTTTTACAAAAGCTAGCTTAAAACTTGCGCTATTACGTTCACAGTATGAATAATGTAATTACCTAGAACGATGAGTTCAGCGGTAGCAATGTTGTCGTCTTGATGGCCAAAAGGCCCTTCCTGACAGACATAGCGTGTTCCAGCTGACATTTTTGAATTAATGATAAGATCATATTGTCCTTGGCTAGAATTGTCTAGGGAACAGATTTCGGACCATTCTTGTGAGATCCTTCCTCCAGAGAAAATCTTTTTTGGTAGGCTTTTACTTACTGGCGCTTTCCAGAAAATGTTTTCGCTTGTATCGTTTGTTTGACATTTCATAACAACTGTCGTTCCTTCAATTACGGCTGCGTTTTCCGGTACCTTCGTCAGGAATCCGCAGGTCCCTGTTTCAAATGCCAACTTTGCGATACATTTTTCCACTTTTGTGTTTTATTGATTATTTAAAGATTTAAATACATGTAATATCATGTATCAGTAAAATGTTTTGATATACTTTGCATATTTGCGTACCTTATAAGTGCATACAATGATGGGCTATATAGTTATGTAGTTTCACTGGTCAAGACTACAATCACTGAAACAATAGCTACATCATCTACGCAATTAAATAAAAATTCAAATCCAATCCACACAAGCGAAGGTCTACAGCATGTCAGTCTGACCTGAAATCTACGACTTATATACTCTAATACTTAGCGTTATTAATCAGAAACTTAAATTCCAATAAATTATTGAAGATTCTCATATTCGACCAACTTACCCGATAATAGTCCTTCCGCGAGCAGTATTATCCACCATGAATGCATTTTGATTGGTGATTCCGATCATGCCTCATAAGGCATAAACATATTGTGAGTATCTGCAAAATGAAAACGAAGCTTGTTTCCTGTTCGTATAAGTCATTTTGCCTTGGCCTACTCCAACGGACTCTGTGTCACATGTACATCGCAGCAGCAGTAACGAATACATCTTTACAGCGTTTGTAGACCTACTAGAGTTATTATCGTATAAGTATCATGCATTAATAATAATAATAATAATAATAATAATAATAATAATAACAATAATAATAATAATAATAATAATAAACGATATTTCAGATCAAATGCACGCTGTATTACACCTATAAAGGCCACCAAACAGACTTACGTGGTGCTGATGAAAAATACACATACATACATACATACGCACACACAAACATAGATACATACATACGCTTACATAGATACATACAGTACATACATGCATACAGTCTGTGATTATATATTCCTTTATTTTGTCTACTACCGCTTTATTGCAATAACTGAGGCTGGAATACACAAGAATTGACTCTGGAAATACAGTTTTTGCAGGTCTAGGATCCTCCAACACTTCCCAGCTCCAATTCCTCTCAAATGCTGCCGCTTGCTTGATTGGTGGCATTCCTAAATTCGATCATATCCAAACATTCGTGCTGGAAAAACTTCTCTGGCTTCCAATTCGAGCGCGCATTCTGTTTAAAATTTTGGTCTTCGTGCGCAACTGCCCTGGAGGTTGCGCCCAGATTTATTTCCGGAAACTTTGTATTCCAGTTTCCACCGTTCCTACACGCAGATTATTGCAGTCATCGGTGCACGGAGACCTGGTCATTCCTCGGGCTCGAGCTGCTACCGCACAGTGTCGTAGTTTTACTGTCGTTGACTCGTTGAACCCGCCTCATGGAACAACATATCTGGTGATCTATTGGGGAAATTCCTCTCTCTCTCTCTCTCTCTCTCTCTCTGTCTTTCTCTCTCTCTCTCTCTCTCCCTCTCTCTCTCTCTCTCCTTCTATTCCGCCGTCTCTCTCTCTCCTTCTCTTTTCGCAAGCGCTTGAAGACCGCATTATTCCCCAATAATTCTGGGGCATCGGGCCGGGAGCGCCTCTGATGAGTCTTTCTTAAAGTGGCGCTATATAAATTCTAAATTACAATAACAAAATATACTTATAAGTGTAAGTCTAAGTATCAAGAACTGCTATAACTGTAATCCAGCATTTCAAAACCTTTTCTGCTTACCGTTCCAGCTTAAGAAAATTCATGCATATGGATGTATGCATGAACAGTTAAAGAATTTTATAAAACGAAGACAGATTTTGAGAATGCTTCTTTATATTCCAAAACAACAGCTAAGAAGTTATACAATTTAAAAAAACCTATACGGCATTAAACATATAAAATAACTTATTTTAGTGTCAACACTTACACCCAAGTTTATCCTATGCTATAAGCATATTTTCAAAGCATAGGTACATTATATAGCAAGAAATATGTTTGCAAGTGATTGACTTGTATTTCGACACAAACACTTCTCTTCCACAGGTGCATTCGCCTGCTAGGGAATTCCGAATACAGTAAAGATTTTTTATTTTTATTGATGCAGGTTTTCGCCTACGATTCCTTGCTCAGTCGATGGACATGTGGCGTGTTAATAAATGCATTACTTACTTACTTACTTCTCATATTCCTGAAACACGATAGGTTACTGTAAATGCCAAAATTAGTCATAAAACCTTCCATTTTAAAATAAGTGACAACTTTGTACTTCCTCGGTCAAGATCTGTCAAGGGGCTGAAATGCTGATGAATTATCGGTTCATCAGCATTTTACCTGTCGACTACAAGTTCACATCAACACAGACCACAGTCAAATTTGTTTTGATTGTGTGCAGTGATCTGATGCTCACATCTGAATAATATTAAGTTCTAATGTTGCTTAAACAATTCACAGTGCAAAAATGTTAATGTCATAAAAAATTACACGTAAACAGGAAAACTTCAAAGTCTGCATTTTACAATGGATTAGTTTGGTTAACTACACTAGATTTGCCCTACATATTTAATTGATATAATAAATAATAGAAAAGAAGTTACAAAACCTCGGTAAAATAGCATTATGTTCAAATTGATTAATTGTCGACATACTTGTGAGATCAAACAATGACCTATCCCTAAAGAAGACCAAGAACAAAGTGAACAGCACCTTCTAAAATTCTACAGAGAGATCTCAGAATGTTTAATTATTTTAACAAAAAAATTAATAAATTTTAATTCGTCAAATTCCAAATCTGTACAACTTCGATAGTTCATCTAAATTAGATAAATTTAGCGCTTATTTCGCACACTGTGTAGATAATCTAGCAGCATTATTATAATTTCACATAGTCTGTTAAATTCCGAACTAAACACAGCTTGGAGATGAGCCCACGATAGATACAACGTGTGGAAAACGTCAACGCTCCGAAGCGGGATACGCTACAGATGATGATGACGAGTGATGAGCAGCAAAGACAATTTCGCATAAGTAAGCTGCATAATATAAATTCTAACTTTCACGTAGACATGAATATGGCATGCAGTGTCAACTTACTTTACTTGTGAAAAAACTTATAAGAATACAGATGTGTGCATATATATATATTTGCTGGGGCACCGTAACCGATTGGTTAGGGAGTTCGGCTTATAACGCAGAGAATATGTATCGGAGCCTCTCATAGACGGTAACTGTGTAGGGCCATGATCAAGTCCTTCACTGACAATTGCTCAGCGGCGTCGATTGATAATAGATATTCCTCGGTTCCCCTCAACTAGACCCGTCATCACACTTCCCTCAATGGTATCATGTGGCTGTCTCATCACATGTCCGAAATAACACTGCTTACAAGATTTAATATGGCTGAATAGTTCACTTTCTGCTCCTGCCAGTTTATAGACTTGCTCAGTAGTCATCGTTTTCGTCCATGAAATTTGTATAAAATTTCTGATGCACTTGTATATTAGTATTTTGAAATTTCGTAATTTGTATTTTCGAGTGCATGAAATTCTAAAGTAATTTGTAATTGGTAACTAAAATTACATTTCGCATAGTAATTTGTAATTCGTAATTCAGTTACATTTTTCTGCGTAATATGCCCATCCCTGCTTGTTGTCCACTAAACCACGATCAGACGTTCCACTTGGCCAGCCTATGTCCACATCGGTCGTAGTTGGTAGACAGTGTCCAACAAGACTTCAGTGGATTGACCGCTGGGGTGTGATGTACAGAAAAGGGACGAAGCGCCCTCTCAGAAACTTGCCGCCACAGGTGTTGTCTGAACAGTGTCTTGCATACGTTACGTTACAATACTAGAATGCCACTAGTTGCGTCATTTTGCGTAAAAACTAATTTCGAAATATAAACTCATTAGATGTACAAATAAGAAAAATGGGTCAATCACCTTAATGAATTTTGCTGACATGACATTTTTAGCTGGTTATCTCCTCACCAATAGAATCCATGCGATTATACAATAGCAGTTTTTCGGTAAGATATCGTTGACCTCATTTCCTATTCCCGTTGGTTGAAGCTATCGTTCCCTATAAATCAAATGTTTCATAACATAAATATTGCAGTTATTTCCAAAGGAAAAGAAGATTGTACAAATATCAGAAACATTTTTTCGACAATCTAACAAGCCTGTTAAGTTATAGAAGACCAACATAAAATTAAGACAGTTTCTATTAAATGTTCGTAATTACGGATCTTAACTACTAGGAGCACCATATACAAATATTTTAAAATGATTTAACCACTTATGACTATAGCAAATCTAAAATATAAACTCATACTAAATATCTTAAACTTACGAAAACTAGAATTTTAATCCAGCTTTCAGTCAAAACAAACTTAGCAACAATACCGCTATACTTCCTGCTAAACGCAGTTACATTCTGCCGGATTTGAATATGAAGCCTACTTACTTCACTAATAAAAGGAAGTTTCGACAGCTGCCATTACTGCATTGCATCCCCAAAATTACCGTAATTGGAAAAGTATTGTGTACACTTAGGCCTGCACTTACATGAACATGAAAAACATAACTAAAATTAGGCTCATTGGGTCACAAGATAACCATAAAATAGCATGATACTTCATACAGCTATAAATTGCTGATTATTATGTAGAAATAGGCCTATATGGCTATTTCGTTTCCTCCCAAGTTTAGTTGGAGATTTGTTTTATTTATCTGCGTTATTTCTGTAATACTGAATCATAATTATGTTGGTAGTATCAGCAGTATTACTGATCAGTAGTAATACTTTTATCAGTATTAACACTTTTATCAGTAGTAATACTTTTATGATTATTACTCAGTAGTAAAAAAGTAGTAATACTTTTATCACTTGTTTGAATTAGCTGCATCTGCAGACCGAAAAAACATGAACAAATGATGCTTTATTTGTAAAACAAATAGGTAAAAACCTGTTCTAAAACAGAATTCGCAGGCCGATCATAGAATACCAGATAATTACTGATCATTTGAGCACTGTTCGCTTATCGATGAACTTTTGTTAATGAACTTTAACATCATCTAAACAAGTATAGAGAGCGCCTCTGTTCATTCCCTCTTAAGCGGTGCTATACAGAAGTACTACAATTCCAAATAGGCCTTAACAAAATGCAGAATACTGAAAAAGTATTTCAATAAAAATGTTAGAAGTCTAAAAGTAGCTTGTCGGCTTGAAAGAGATGTTTACATGTTGTCACTACTTCCAGGAAGGTTTATTGTTTCTCAGTTGAGTGGGGCCGCATGAGTATTTACGTACTGAATTAAAACAGTATAGTGGACTTTCAAGGCAGTTCCTTCAGTTGTGTGATTCTCTGTGAACGTGTCTAAAGCAACCTCTTCATATGCAGGACCTGTAGGAGACATCCTTTTGGCTGGATTGATAGGATTTTCTTCTGAGATTTGATTGCGCATAGTAATGTTTTCGACAATTTCTGATAAGAAAATACAAAATGAAAGCCTGTTACAATTATTTCTATACAGTAGGCGTTTTTTGATGTGCTGTAGTTATGAATGCATTTACATATATTTATATAGCGCCGCTTAGAAACCTTCCAATGGTTCAAAGAACTGAACGATGAAAAGAGATGTGACTCAATCTGGCCTGATGAGCTCTTGAACTGACTCTACTGATAAAGCCTAGGTTTTCACTTAATTTTGTTGCAAGAAAATGGTCCAACCCAGGGGGCTCACCACAGGAAAACAAAGTTAACTTGTGCATTGTGCAACTGCGATGATCATGGATGCTTGTCAAGGAAAAGGATCGTGAATGTAATTCTTTGGAACTCAGTGCAGTGTTTCTCGTAAACGTTATATTACGGACATGTACACTCGTTGACATAATACGCATATGCAATGGCTATAATGACGTTAAGGTTATGTCACGCGTAAACTTAAATTAGGTTATACTAAAAATTGAATTATATGTTTCTGATTGTATCACAAAATTGATTATTCGCCTTAAATGTGAAGCGCATAAAAGGATTTGCAGACGGCAGGCCATAGAAAGACATCTTAAAAATTCCCTTGATTTTTCATTCACTGATTCGCAAACTCAATCGTTCCCCATTCATCTGTCGAAAACACATATCTATCAGTACTTGTATACCTCTTTCTGTCTTCCTACAAACGGTGAAGTGCAGGACGACGGTAACAATTGCTGAAATTGAGATGAATAACAGAACTGCCAATATCGGGTTCACCAATGAGGATGAGTCGGAATCTATAATACAGAGTAGCTGTATAAGTGAATTAATTATTTAGCACCACTATATTTCTTCGTTTGTGAATGCAGTCTCTACCTAGATGGGTAAACTGTTTCTGATGATACTAATGACGATGGGCGATGACAAATGAATGTTATAAATATTGTGTTCGGCAATGTATCGTGACATTGGAGTTATATAGCTTCAGTTTAAAATATCTCTTCAGAAGTGATCTCTGTTTAGCTTCTTTGAAAACAAAAGATATCTTATAAAAGTTAAAAATATTTATATTGCGCCATTGCCCGTAATTTTTAATTTGTAATTAGCAACCTCTATAGGTCCCGTGTCTAATGCACTAGAAACCAACCGATGGCCCACCAAATCAAACTGCAGTCAGGTCAATATCTAGAAAATCAGTTCGCTGAAACGGAGAGGTAGCCTATACTGGAAAAAAAGGCCTACAGCTGCGTTTTTAACAGTTGCGCAATTCAGAATGCAGTTTTGGTTAGAGGTATAGTCATACGATTGTCATCTTGGCTTAAATGCACATGAAATGACTAAAAGCATTGCCCTTCTAACCCATGTAAACCTATTAGAATCAGCATTAAAACAAGACCCGTGTACTGCCAATGAAATTGAGTATAAAAAATTACAGGTTAAAATCTTACCGTACAACTTAGACATTAAAATCAACAAGTTCTCGAAACTAATGTCAAATGTAAATACGAAACATGGTTACATTATAAAATATTTTATTAAATTCATGAATCGAAGTAATAGAAAGCTTACAGTGAACAGAATGTTGACCCGCTGATGTAGACAAGTGCGTTAAAGGGGCAGTATTTACTTCTGCAAGAGAAAGAATTACCCTATGAGCAATGACATAACTTGATGCTTGTCAAGACCTGTTCACACTATCCAACATAGCTCTCTGTCTGTCTGCCTGACCCTTGGGTCTAAACCTGGAACCGAACCGAACCGAACCGAACCACTGGTTTGTTTTGACTGAGTGCCTGTAAATAAGCTGGTTCCCGCGATTTAGCTTTCTGCTGGCGCTGAAGATATCTCGAGGTTACGATTCACTAAGCGCGTCAAAGTACAGGTCGAGAGCAGAGCAACATCAGTTTGCATAAAGATTCTCAAAAACCACAAGTTCAGAGCAATATTGCACTAACACTGACCTAGTTCCTGGTGATCAAACCAGTGTTTTATTTTTGAGTCTATAGTTTTCAAGTAATCGAAGTATGATTTAAGAGTCGTTTAATGGAGGTTTAACAAAACTCATTACTGTATGACATTATCTACGCGTGTATTTAACCAATGTTCCTATCACTAATTCCTTCAGTACTAATTCTTCAGATTTCCTAACTTTTTATACCCGAGGTACATATAATTCCTAAGGAACAAAAACATTAGCACAGGAACAAGCAATGCATCTTAAACTAACAGTTCTTATCCCGACTGAGGTCGGCGAATGTGCCCCTGAAAATAACTGCATTGTTACGCTGTGTTCAAATTGCAATACGCTGAAAAAGTTGGGCTGGCTCAAGCGAATCACCAGAAATAGCAGATATTCGGGGACCCAATTCATAAAGAAACTAAAATTAAATAATGCTTTCTCAAAGACATAGGGTCTATTCACTGCAGTTTGCACTCGGACGCTAAATAGTGAGAGTGGGGTACGGTCGCCGATTGGTTAGAACGCTCGACTTGTAGCGCGGGGTGTGCAGGTTAGAGCCTCCCCTCGGACGGCTACTGTGTAGGGACCACGCGCAAGTCCTTCCCCTCAATTGCTCAGCGCCATCAATTGATGCTTAGTCATTTGATGGTGGTGATCAATAAATGCAGAATTAATACTAAGTGTGTCTTTAAAGTGACAAGAATACATAGCAATTGTTGGTAAAAGATGTGCCAGGCGAACTCAGATATCGTTTCGTTTCAATTTAGCCACAAAGTGACATATAAGAACTCCCGGTTAGGGTGACCCGACAAAAGTGCGCAGGACAAATGCGCGCCGACCAAGGCGCGCCGACAAAAGCGCGTGCCGTCATTTGCGCGCAAGACAAATGAGCGCCGACATAAGCGCGCATACAAGAAGACATAGAGCCATACGAAGAAATGACTATTTAATTTAGAAGACAAACAAAACGTAAGTTTGATGTTATATACTGTGAAACAGCAAATAAGGTAATGTTTTCAAAGTGTTCTTTTATTATTTGAATTTTGTTATATTTCCATTTTGTCAAATTGTTACATTATTCGCGATTCCAACTATAAGTTTCTTTCTACTATTATTTTTATATCAAAATGGCAGCAACTATTACGTTCGCATCATATTATTGTGTATTATTCATTGCCATACAGTATATAAAGTTGCCGTCTTTATTCTAATCAATCGAAGTGTTAAAGCGTTTAACCTTTGAAGTTAGTCAATCAAAAGGTTAATAATAGTCTATGCTGCGCGCTTTCGACGTCGCTCATTTGACGGGGCTTATTCTACAGCACTCAATTGACGGCGTGCATTTGTCGGTTCTCATTTGTCGTGCGCGCTAATGACGGGGTGCCCCCGGTTAGCGATATAGTAAAGTATAACTTCAATTACCTCGATGGTTGCCTCTTTTAACCCTTTTGCGGGCCACATAATGCACTGTACAATAGACTTACAATATTTAGTAACACAATTTGCTGTCTAGCTGTTCGCATTGCGTAGTATTTAGTCGTTTGATAATGTCGCAGTATATGGAAAGATTATTTGCTGAATGGATACTTTAGACCATGCTTTTTTGAAGATGCTATTGAACTACTCACACCAAAGAGAAAGAAATCCAATGTAGACTTAACGTACTTCGTTAAATGAAAAATCTTAATGTAAGACTAAACTGCACTTGTATCAACTTACTTCCAACAGTCAAAATCATCGATATATTTTCAGTAGACAATTCGTCGTCATCAAAGCATTTGTACTCCCCGGAGTGTGAAGTTTTGGCTCGCGGTATGACCAGAAAATAAAGTCCCGCCGTTCTGTCTTGCTGTATTTTAAATTCAGAAGCATACAGTGGAGAAATTTCCCCACCGGAAAAGATCTCAATAGGCCAATCAGTTTTAGAATGCGTGGGTCTGAACTGCCAGCTGACGGGGTATGAAAGCGTCGTCTGACATCGTAGTTGAACCTCATCGCCTTCATATCGGTGTAATGATGCATTGTGATGGTTTTTCAACAAGGCCCCAGCAGTGAGTCTTAAAGCGACAAAGAAAATCGCCAGGTCTATTTAAACAAAACATAGATATGGTAAGTATTTTCTATTAAAGAAATCACACCATTTTACATAGAGAATTCCATTAGTAAACATAATAGATACCGTTGGCATTATTTTTATTTATTTATTTATTTATTTAAAGCACTTGTAACGCGCGCAATGTCAGTAAACCTGAATCTGAGGCGCGAATTTAAAGAAACGTAATCGACAGAAGGGGACGTAACTAAGAGGTAGGTGTAAAACAATTTGAACACATGTAATCCCTTAAGTAAATAACTCTCTAATTCGAAAAATATATGTTAACAAGCGAAAACAAGATTAACATACATTATAAGCTATACAATATGCGTTTAAACTGTTAAAGAACATAGAAACTTCACGAAAGCAAAGCAGCAACTATAACATATTATACAGGTTTTACGGGCCTAAGCATTACAGATATTCTCAAGTTGGGTGCCATATAATAACTCAAACTCTATATCAGGCGTCGGCAACCTATGGCGCGGAACAACCACTAAGTGGCAGACGAAGAGGTTTAAGATGGCACGCTTAGCGGCTCCAGAATTCCGGTACTAAAATATCCAGTAAGGTAAACAGGCAGATCAAGGGAAGAACAATTAAGAAATTTAGGATAATAATGTCTCATGGAGGCTACTAGGCTACATGAGCTTGAAAACAAATTCCATTTGGTATCTGTCCGTCAACAAGATGATGGTTGGTTGGACCTTTCTGTTGAATAGCCCTGTCACAGCAGTGGCGTGTGCATGTTAGTTTAACCATCGTTGCTCTCAGAAAAATGATGAGCCTCGCTCTCCTCTACGTAACCTTTGAACTGTCCACTACCGCCTGACCCTTAACTATAGTACATGCATGGTTGGTGTTTGGAAGCCGACATAAAAGAAACGACATAGTCTTATTCAGCTCTATTGATTAACCGTTTTGAAAAAAAACATCAAATCAATCGCATCCAGACTATCAGTTTTCACTCGGATGTTGCCACATTAATTATAGCAGTTCTTTGTTGTAGCATGCTTTGTTTAGTTTCGTCAACAAGAAAAGCGTTGGCGCCAATTTTGGGAAGGGAACTAGAGCTACCCCAGGTTAGGATGTATCCTTCTGGTCCCGTCGGCTGCATATGACTCATGTATGCTACAAGACAGCGCTAGTCTTCGCTACCTCATTATAATTCACTCTGACTTTGCTCCATTTGAGGCTGTTGGGTAATCTTCAAGCCAAAAGAAAGACTTAAATTCCTACTAGCAGCTGAAGTACACGCTCTACCTGACTCGATCAATCACCGGCGTTGGTCAACTCATGCCCAATGCACTAAAAACCCAAAGAGCTTGTCCAAGCCACCAGTGTACAGGAGAGACCACTTGCCCTTGTATCTAGTGTGCGTGCACAAAGAGCTAAAATTAGACACATACTCAGTTTAGAGTGGACCAGATTCATACAGGCTGCTTAGGGTCTTTGTTTCACGGAGGACAAATTATGGTAATATGACTTGTGCCATGTATTATTCTGATTGCTGTACCTTGGCAAATCAACCCTATTACAGGCTCCATGTGCGTTCTTATTTTGATCGCTATTAACGTAAAACATTAACCGAACAGTATTTTGATCGTGTTAAGTTGTCCACAGCCTCAGTTTTCAACAACAAGACCATAATATTTGCAGGCTTATTTTTAAAAAATTACAAGGATCTTACAGCAAGGCCTTCGCAGTGTTGTTCAAAATCCTCTGAATGTTAGCAACAATACTTTTTTAAATTCTTAAACCGACAGGTCTGTGTAATCCAATGGAATGACCTTCGACGGACTAGTGTTTTAGCCTGTTATTAATAACATCTCTCAGCTAAAATGAAGTTCGTTGTCGATGTACAGGATATATCTCTACAATAGGCTTGTTTCCGCCATTTCTCATCAACAGGTTTCTTGACTCTGTCTCTTTGATATCTCTGCAGCCTTCGACACCATAGATCACAATATCATACTCCACCGACTTTCAACCTGGTCTGGTTTTGCTGACATTGCTCTCCTCGTCTGTCCTAACACTTCTTCGCCCTCCCGTCACCTCATCCTTAAAATTTGGAAATCGCTCCATAGCCATAGCAGCCCTACCCCTCTTGAATGGACTCCCACCATAATTGCGACAATTATCTGATCCATCTTACGAACTCACCAACACTTCACGTCTTTCAGTTTCTGCGCTGGTCTTTCACTCAAGACTGAAAACATTTCTTTTCCAAAAATCCTATCCTAATTCTTCATCTTCCCCTTATGTCTCATCTCGCTTCAATTTCAAACACCATCCACCGTAGCCGTCTGACTGTCTGACTGCCTGACTCCTGGATCTTGACCTGGAACCGAACCCTTTTGCCTATCGATTTTGTTTTGACTGAGCGCCTGTAAATAAACTGGGGCCGCGACTTAGCTTTAGTTGGGCGCTGCAGAAATCTCGAGATTACGATTACGATTACTTCGACAATATCATACCGTTATCCATCCAATCCGCCACCTTCTCATTTCTTTCAGCCTAAACACATCCCACCGTAACAGCTGCTCTGTCCCCTTGTCTCTCTGGTCTTTTGGCAACCGGACTTCGTTCTTCTTAAGGCATCCATGGACAACCTCTCTCACTTGACGCGGCGCTCGTAAATAAGCTGATGCCCAGCGCTTAGCTTAAGAGTTACGCTTTATCGTAATCGTAATCTCTCGAGATTTCTACAGCGCCCAACGAAAGCTAAGTCGCGGGAACCAGCTTATTCACAGGCGCTCAGTCAAAACAAAATCGATAGGCAAAAGGGTTCGGTTCCAGGTCAAGATCCAGGAGTCAGGCAGTCAGACAGTCGGACGGCTACGGTGGATGATGTTTGAAATTGAAGCGAGAAGAGAGAGATAAGGGGAAGAGGAAGAATCAGGATAAGATTTTTGGAAAAGAAGTGTTTTCAGTCTTGAGTGAAAGACCAACGCAGAAACTGAAAGAGGTGAAGTGTTGGTGAGTTCGTATGATTGACCAGACAACTGTCGCAATTCTGGGGGAGTTTATTCCAAAGTGGTGGGGCAGCTATGGCTATGAAGCGATTTCCAAATTTTAAGGATGAGGTGACGGGAGGGCGAAGAAGTGTTAGGACAGATGAGGAGCGGGTTGAACGGAGTGGCTGGATAGTAAATAATTGACGAAGATAGGAGGGTTGGGAGGATTGAAGTGTGTTGTAGGTGAGGGATAAGACTTTGTACTCTATTCGTTCTGATATTTTAGAAATTCTCGAGATTACGATTAGGCCTACGACTAAGATAAAATGCCAAGACATGGGGAAAATGCAGCGTAACGACAAGAGGTAAAACGATGCTTGTTGTTTCTAAGAAATACCTGAATATCAGGCAGTCCATCGTTATGCCTTAGACAGACCCACATTGCGTGAAGGCGCTAGATGTAATTTCCAACCACGTACTGGTGAAGAAGGGTAACCAATCGCAGGTGCTGGAGCAGAGAAGGACGTTGACAAATAAAGACGTTGAGACCAGATTGACTTCAACTGCTCAGATTCACAAACTAGTCATCTGAGGTGTGAAGACGCAAAACATTTGAAGTACAAATGAATTTTCTCAACTTTTCTGCGAGTGTGATTTCGAAGTTAACTAGAAACTGACCAAGTCCTACTGTGAATAGAAACCCCGAAATAAAATTGACCTCTTTCTCTGCCAAACTGCTGCTTGAATCTTATTAATAAGAGATCGGATTAATCGGAATGTTATAAAGAAATACTTGGTTTGATTATTTCAAAGAATTCCAAATCCACTGATTAACATTTTCACAATATTCTTAAACTTATCATTCTGCTTGAGTTTTTAAAGTCTATAGTTGATATCAGCATCACTGTGTGATCTCCAAGCTATGACTGACATCTGTTCGGTGGCACTAGAAAGTGTGTAAATAAATCTCAGGTTATAAGGATTGGTTCACCGTTTCGTAATGTGTGTAGGAATATCACGGTCAGTGCTACAGAGATCAGTTATGTTGATAAGCTTAAATATCCGGGCTGTTCTCTGGTTGCAGCCAAGTCATTCAGAGTTAGTTTGCATTAAATGAGGGTTAAGTTTTATAAGTCATTCAACTCACTGCATAGCAAATGTTACAAATTCTGTGAGCCTGTTTTGCTACATCTTGTTAGCACTCACTGTAAACCGTTCCTCCTCTATGGAATGGAAGCTGCTAGCCTTACCAGGAGTGAAATGAACTCCTTAGAGTACACGTTCAGTGCTGCCATATGTAAAATATTTAAAATCGGTCATATTAATGTTTAGTCTGTCCTGTTCTTTACACAGAAGCCTAACATTAATGACTGTAGGCTTGCCAGCAGACTGCGATTTCTCAGATCATGTTTAATTTGTTATCACCAAGTCTGCTGGTAAGCCAAACATTAATATTAGGCTCTTGTGTGAAGAACAGTACAGACTCAACATTATTATGACCGATTTTAAATATTTTACACGTGAGAAACACTGAACATTTACTCTAAGGAGTTCATTTCACTCACTGATAATTCTATTGTCAATTATGTTTATGTTTTTCTCAGCTGCCTGAATTGAGCTGTTCTCGTAGGGATATGGCTGTGGCAACTTCTACTATAACAATACAGACAGGCCTGCTGTCCTGATGTATATGCTATGCTTTCAATTTGTTTTTTGTGTGTTTATCCTAAAGTTTGGTGAGTAAGAGATTGATATATGACTATGTCACAATGCAGTTTAACTGTACCACCGTCTAGCCTAAATTGTGGCATATAAATTGCCCTTCAAAATGAGTCAGTCACATAATGTAGAGCAGGATACAGCCGTCTCTTCATTGGATAATTATTTTAACACAGTTTGGCCTATAGGCTGGTCTCTGTAGCAATGTCTGGCAATTGATCATAACAAAGTTACCGGTTTGTCTGTTTATCTTCTTTTAGCTATGGACAGTCATTACGATAAAGCCCAAATTACAAAGTCAAATTTCTCACTAGAGGCCTAGAGATTGAAGCCTTTCAGTGTCAGTTAATTAGCAGCCATATATGACAAAAGACACCTAGTTATGTACACGGTACATACATGGGGACCGTATATATGGCCTGGCGCCAATTCAAACGTGCAACAGTTGTGAATGATCTCACCCGATTAATTCATTAAAAATGAGCACGGTCGAGACCATACAGTAGCTACAGAAAAACGTGTAGGGCTTACATTTTCAGTTACATTTATTAAAAAACGTCCATATTTACATTTACCTAGAAATTTTAACACTGAATTAGTGAGCACCTAAGCACCCCATAGTGAAACACATGTTTCAGAATTCCACGTTGCCGAGGTTTTAGGTTTAGGCGCAATTTAGGAACAGCCTCTGGTATATAAGAAGGAAATGTATAGGTCTGCATAATAGATGTAGCGAAGTTCCAGTGATGGTAGATCGTGTTTAAAATGCATTAACCTTACATGAAACACTGGACTTTTAAAGTAGATGCACAGAAACATCAAAGCAGCTGATTAGTAAATAATCATGTTCGTCATTATTTTCGTCTCGTTAATAGCTGGTGAGTCATTAACCGTATTTGAAGTAGCTGCAAGTATGTGTCTGAATTGTCAGCGTTTGGTAAGATCAAATGATTTTTGAGAAATATTAACTATTTCTGACAAATCGATATTTGATAGATTGTCGACATATAAAATTATTTTATCTAATCGATGTTTGATAGATTGTCGACATATGTTAACTATTTCTATCAAAACAATATATTTAAAAGTTATCCACGGGTTAACAACTTAACATTATATAGATTTTCATTCTTCAAATTGTGCACTTTAAAGTTCTGTCGATTCCGTAAAGTTTAAATTATCCCTAATTAGGAAGACACGCACGACTATCCCGTCTCTAAGCACAATGATTCAGTACCCCTCACTCTGCCGCCCAACTTTTAGACATCTTGGGAGGAGTAAAATGCCCTAATTTTAGGTGTAGATGTGATGTTGATGCACTAAAATTTGTGCAAATCGCCTAGAAAACATTAGCGGATGTGTGGCATCAAAACCTAAGGAAATGTCACCTAACTTTATATGTGTATAGATATATATTTTTTTATTTTGGTAACAATCGGGCAGTAAAAAATAAAAGGAACACAACTACAGAAAAGAAAAACACAGTTCAGAAAATAAAAAGTGCAAAGAAGAAAGAAACAGTTATTTATATGTATTTTTCATTTCGGCCACAATCCGGCAGCACAAATATTGAAGAAACAAAAATACAGAGAGGAAAAAACAAAGTTCCAAAAATAAAAAATGCATAAAAAGAAAGAAGCAGTAAATTAACTGAAAAGCAAATGCCTGTCATATACATTTGGACAAAAGTGATAATGCTTCAATTTGCAGTACATCATATTTCTTACCAAGTATCATTTTCTGGCAAACAATGCATAAAAACTCACTTAACACGAAGTTATCACTGTAATTTAACTGGACCAAAAAGGCAACTGTCTTATATCAATGTCAGCCTGAGGTGATAAACATCCAGCATTCATGGAAATGTCCTTCAAACAACATTGAACACCTTCCAAAATATGTCTCATGCTATTGTCAATCTTGCATAAACAAGTAATGGCTTATAATATGTTTTAGGTAACTGCAATGGAACCATGTCATCCCTGTGTGCATTAGCTTTAGAAAGAAAACTATCGACAAACATAAAATTTGCACATGGTTTTACTAAGACTCAGTTTGTGCTGTCTCAGCAGTCCCCAGCAGACTTCCAAATGTATTGGTTTTTCAACAAATGGTGAGCTTAAACCATTAACAGCCAAAAACCTACCAAGCACTACCAATCATCAGCAGCATTGATATTGTTACACTGAACTTCATATTCAATAGTATGATTCCAACTCATAACTTATAATCAGGGTGACAGAGCAACATCTATGAATATAAATGTAATTTTTGCCTCGGCATACAAGGGTCGGTGGCTAGTCATCTCCTTCGCCGCCTGATCTTCCCATTGGCAGTGTAGGGTTTATGTACTCATTATAGCTGAGTTCGCTAGGGGCGCAAGTGGAGCCGAAATCTCGAAACAAATTTCTGCCCTGGGCGGGATTTGAACCGCTGACCTTTAGGATGACAGTCCAGCATGCTAACCATTAGATTATGGTGCACCCTTATGAGCCCACAGGGCTGCAGCGTATGACATTAGTCAGGCCGGCTAGATATCAGGATATTTGCCAGTGAAATCAAAAGAGTTGTAGACATCTGATTCGACGAATACGCCGTGTGTGAAAGTGAGCTGATTTGCACAAGGTCCGAACATGGCCATAAATGACATGGTGAAGTCAAATATTATTTCCAAACTGTGTGTACGTTATGTGTTACGTAATCGTCAACTGTAAGTAGTGCAGTTTCAGTGGAATGGTTTTTGCGGCAAGTGGATTAATAAGGAATGTACAGATCTTGGAACGACAGATGACAACTCAAGCGAGTAGCAAAAACCTTTTTCAGAATATTGGAAATAATTTGAGAGCAACGACGGGCGATAATTTGATAAATCTTTTTGAGAGAGATAACTTCTAAGAAGATGGCTAACTATGGCATGCAAAAAACTGGCTTGAAAGCAGCCTTCAAAGGGAGAGATGATAGATAGATAGATAGATAGATAGATAGATAGATAGATAGATAGATAGATAGATAGATAGATAGATAGACAGACAGACAGACAGACAGACAGACGTTGACGATGGATATGAATTTGGCCCAAGACATGAACGCATTCTTTTAAAAGAACACTAACACTTAGGTTCAAAGGACATTGCTTAACAGGCGATTAGAAAAAGAAAATGAAATGATCAATCTCATCCAGAATTTTTGGTTGGATCAAGCCAAGAACTGATTGAGAAAAGTTTGGGTATGATAGACCATCCAGAGTGAGAATAGTTAAAAATAATTTGATCGTTTTATAGGAGCTATCTTGTCTGCGGAACAAGAGTTAAAAGACATGCTGACCTGAGAAGAGTGTAATGAAGATCGGGGTAGTTTCTTGGATTTGTCGCGGTCTAAGACCTTCTTCACTGCCTGCCATAAAGAACTCGTAGAAGAACAGCTTTGAGGGTTAATAAGTGAATGTGGCTGATGAGACAAGCTTACGAACATTTCGACACTGGCTGGCACTCCACTTCATAATGTTAATTATCGTGAATTGTTAGCAATAAAAAAGACCAGTGGCTTTGGACGTTTTGGTATACAAGCACAAACGACCCGGAACCACACGTATTTATGTGTACTATTCTACTGTTTGTGTGTATTTTATTGTATACATTAAAACATGCGGGTTCCTGGTTTGTACATGCCATTGTATATCAGACCAATCCTTTGTGGTCTGATCTGATATGCAGTGGTATACACAAGCACAAATAAGTTCACAGATGTTCGTAGTATAGTCTTCAACTTTTAACAGTAGGCTGGATTAACAAGAATCAAGCGAAAGACCTTTCGTATGGTCTTGTTTCGTCTAGTATACACGAGCCATAGGCCAAAGGTCTGTTTAGGCATTTATATTTTAATGTGAAGTTACATTAAAACTGGGAATGTGTAGCCATACTTCTGGTCCGATGTTTGCGAGTTGGGTTATGGCCTCCTACTCCATTTTATGTCTTGAAATCCAAGCTGTGTATAGCATGACGACACTTTGTTGAAAAGCTGACGTAGAATTTTATTTCATTCCTAAAATGTGTATAATGTCAATCGGAAGATATGCTTCCTAAATTTTTAACAAATAAGCAAGAAACTTAGGCCTAGATTTAACTTTGAAAAAGTCAAATTATATAGCTCCAAGGCCATATTATCATATTTGCATTTCATTTGGTGGATTCTGTTGAAAGACGTTGCATGTCTCCTGACAAATTAAGGCAGATTTTGTTGAATTTAAAAATACCAGTTTTTATTTTCAAAATTCCAAGCTAAAATGCATTAACGTCAGACATAAAGGCACTGACAATAAACAGCGAGATCCAAAATTACTCTACATAAACAAAAATTATTTCAAAGATTTAGATTTTATTTGTGAAGTTTTGTTATGATATGTAAAGTGTGTTTCAAATAGGAACTTGTGGATTCCTGACGATGGTACCGGAAAACGCAGCCGTAATTGAAGGAACGACAGTTGTTTTGAAATGTCAGACGAACGATACAAGCCAAAAGATTTTCTGGAAAGCGACACTAAGTGAAAGCCTACCAAAAAAGATTTTCTCTGGAGGAAGGATCTCGCAAGAAATGCCCGGAATCTATTCCCTAAACAATTCTCTCCAAGGACAATATGATCTCATCATTAATTCAACAATGTCAGCTGGAACACAGTATGTCTGTATGGAAGGACCTTTTGGCCATCTGAACGACAGCCATGGTACCGCTGAACTCGTCGTTTTAGGTAAATGTATTAACTTTATCGAGAGTCTCAAATTAAGTATTAGGAACCTTATTCGAATTAAATCAATTTCACCTTCGTCAATGCTAAAATTAATAGTCTTACTAAATGTTTGAATTGTTAAAATTAACAGTTTTACTAAAAGTTTAAATTGAATAGAAACGATGTCGTTCGACCTCTTCCGGCTATGAAATTCTGAACCTCTTAGAACAAGAAAATAATCTTGCACCCCATTAAGAACTTCTGATGCTGCTTACTACTCTCAACAAAAAAAACCATAGTTCGCTACGTCAGACAATAACACCTTGCTTACGCCACTCGGAAACATCCTTTGGGATTTTGCTTGTGTCTTCAAAATGCTTCGGAGATGATCATACGTCTGACGCGTTTGATTGTGAGCCAAATGCACTAGCTATCGTAACTGAAGTGCGGGTCTGTATGTCGTTATTCGGCTCGAGTGACCTTGATGTTCTGTTGGACAATGAGCTAAACACAGCGGTCCACGTTGACTATCCCTTTAGATCCTTCTTCTCTCATCTACGTCAGATCAGGGACATCTTGCAAATGACAAATGCATTGTTTGACACAGCAGTGGCCTTGGTCTACTCTTTCTTTGTGAGACCCTTAAACTACTGCAATGGAGTCTTTACAGGCCTGTCCTCGACTTCGCCGCTCAAATTGTGACCATCATGGGCAAATACGAACGTGCATCGGAGCATTTGAGGGAATCTGGCTGCCTATAGAAGATAGAATCAAATCTAAGATTCTCTTCTTTGGACCAGAGGTTGTGGAGGCCTCAGAATGCACTAAAGAGCTCTGTTTTACTGTTCAGTTCCTCCGGGTCTATGAACTGCAGCCAGTGCAAACCGGCTTTCCAAAAATAACACTAGCTGTTTAGTTTGTTCAAGTTCGATTTACTCCTACTAATCACGAACCCTAGCTGTCGGATGTTTGCCGATTGATAAATTCAACTCTGTAGCTGACTGTGTAGTTATGCATGGTGGCCTATCTATATATGTACGTATATATATATATATATATGTATTTGCGTATGCATTTTTTATGCTTGCATGTATCTAGACACTTAATATTACGTTTTTCGTATCGCACAGAAGGCCTGCCTGCGCTAGCCTAGGTTTATCAAGAACAAAACGTTCGTGGCCCCGAGTCATTGACAGGCCAGAGCAGGACTGAATACATTACTTAATTATGTTTCAATTGATAGATTTGGTTATTACCGAGCTGAGATCTATGATTTAATAGATAATAAATTCCGAGATTTTCCTATATGTGTTAAAATAATAATGATTCTACAATATTTCAGCCGGTGATCCAAATTGCAGCGTTAACATGAAAACTGAAGACATGAACGTCACAGTGAACCAGACACACCTTTCGTTTGAAATGCAGTGCATTGTCAGATATTCCGGAAATTGGGCTCCTTTAATGGAGTGTAGGCAAGAGGGGTGCCAAGAACCCATGTCTGCAGGATTCAACACTACAGTTCAAAATGACACTCTAATTTCAACTCTATCAGTTTCTGCCAATATCACTAACAATTTAACCAGGTACATATGTACAATGAGATTTGATAAGTCAAAAAAACCTTCTTCTACTACTGCAGAAAATCTACCAGCTTACTCCTACAACTGGACATCACCAATTATAGTCATCACGAACGGTAATTCATCATTCAGATCTCATAAAATGCTAAATTAATTCCATAGCATTTTATGTTGTCCTAATGCATGGAAGATTAAATATATGTAAAGCAAATTTGTTTACTACCATAAAACGGTAAAATAGATGAATGGCTTAAATAGTCAGATGATAGATCGATATCTTGAATGCTGAATTTGAAGAAGCGCATGAAACTTAACCTGAATATTATCATTTGTATTACCATCATTACCTATTTTAGAGGTTGTAGCTTACGTACAAGGTGTCACTTTCATTGAATGTAAAATAACACAAATAAACTTAAAGTGATTCATTTTTCTCTAAATTCTGATGTTACACGATCATGCAATAAATTTAATTTTATTTGAATTAAATTTTATCATCATAGTTAAACTTCACTTTTTAATTTGAATGTATATGTTATTGTTCTTTAGCTCTTTGTATTAAAGTACATAGAGAATCTTCAAACAGAACATCTGGGTATTCAAATTTCTTAATTTTAAAAGTAACATTCAACATTTATGTTTTGTAGAAATTCCTGCAACTACACATTCACATTGTAGTACTACAACAAAAATTCCTGTAACTACATATTCATATTCTAGTACTACAACATCATCATCAGGTAAGCTTATCTAGACTGTATTTAATATAACTGTGTTTTCATTACTTATATGTAGCCATGTATGTATGTATGTTTGCATGGATGAATAGCTATGTATGTATATTTGTATCTACGCATCCAGACATTTCAGGGCGAGAGAGTTTCAAGCGTCCAATCTCTCACAGGAGAAGCTGCTTCCATCAAATTTTAGTCGGAGTAGAGGCAGCTCATTTTATGGGTGATTATGAGATAGAAGGCTCGCCGTTGATGTGACGAGAGCTGAGAGATATGGGGGTTCCGTCCAAAGTGTACATTTCGCATGAGCGCAAAGAAGATTAGCAATCGTTTAAGCTAGCCCCCGAGAGGCAGCCATGGGTCAGAAGTGTTAACGACTTCATTTTTCTTTGCCTCGGCATATTATGACAGGTGGCTAGTAATCTCCTACGCCGGCTGATCTTCCCACTGATAGTTCCTACGGTCACAGAACTCATTATAGCTGAGAAAGGAATGCGCATAGAGTTTGCTAATAAGTATATTTATAAGTAATTTTATAAGTATATTTATATACGCAATAAGTATATTTATATATATGTAATAAATGTATTTGTGCCTATTGTATATAATTATATGTATATAATGAGTTTATTTATAAGTATTTTTATAAGAGTTTGCTATTAATAATATGTGTGAACCACGATTAATCGATGGATCCATACTTAGTGCCTGGAGATAGTAATAGCCGAAGTACTTTGAAGTAAATCTGCTTTGCGGTTCCGGATTTACATTGGGCCTAACGCACAGAAACATTATGACTCGACTCTTGCAAGAGTCTGATGAGTCACAATATCTAATATGTTTAGAAGGCAAATGCAATTGCACTTCGTAACGACTTCAAATGTCAGCAGCTCAGTGTAGCTTTGGATTTTTTTGCACACACAGTAATAAGTCATCATCGCAAGGCATTGTGCTATGTACACTTACACTTTTAATTATAAATTAAAATTGAATAATTATGAAACGTCCGTGCAAGATGTGTTGGGGTGCTTCACTTTCCATAGAATGAGCGCTTAGTCGCTGATGAACCACGCAATGAATGTCACTTTCTTCCACTGTAGAAATGCTACTATTGCTAGTGTGTGTTCAGCCAAGATATCCGTCAATTTTACCCAAATGTCTTAGCCAACTGTTTTAATGTCAAGGAAAGGTTAAATGAAGGCGTGAAAACTATAAAGACAATTTCTCTGCCACTTCTTTGCAGAACCATGGTGTTGAACGCAAATCCAGTCACATGAAAATCGTCGTTCATAACCACACGAGGCTGTGGAATCGAAGTACATACTAGCTAATCCACTCTTTTAAATAATTACTGGTGCTGTTTTCTTCCAGTAAAAGAGGTCATCATTTTGGTCGCTGTTATACAAGGCGTTCTTCTCGCTATTCTCATCCTACTTCTACTCAAACGTATATTTTTCAGTAAGTTCAGTCATGATAAATTTACACGAACGATTTTAACAGTGTGAGTTCCGCTTGTGTTATTACTGGTAGCTATTAAATTAGTTAACAAAAATTAAATGTCAATTATTGAACCTTAATCCACGAAAGGGCCAACGAAAAAGTCATAAGATTTAATTGCTGACGAAAAATCGCTTAGGTCAATTTTATAAAACCCTAATTATAAATATCTATTATAAAGTCTAATCTTTTAGCAGCGCCAACCCTTAGCCACTCAAGAATCAATTGAAGCACAGCCTGGATCAGACTTCATCTGGAAAAGTAATGAGGAAAACTAGATAATAAAATGAAGACAGAGCAATAACAGTACATCCTGAATTCTTTATTGTCAACGATGGGCAAGGCCCAAAGCTATTCGTGATGGCCTTGTGGCAAACAAAGTAGCAGAGTGGGACCGAAGTCATTTAACACTCAGTTACTTAAACCACCGAATAAACCCAACACAGAAACGACATAGGACTGAACATGTCTACGCTTACATGACGTTGCTTTTAAGGATGAAGTTGATTAACTGTGCTTCAGCCAAAACTATTTAGCAACCACCCGAATGCTACTTCGAAGCCAAGGGCAGTTTAAATTTGTATGATCTCTGCTGTGATTATGTATATAACTGAGCATTTTATTGTGCTCATTTTGTATTGCTTGAAATCCTACCTCGCTAGTTTAAGTTATGTTACAATTCATTAAGAACTGTAAATTCATCCGTAAGCAAATAATGCTCGTATTATTAGAAAAGTCACCAATGGTGGGGTCTCGCAAACACGTAGACCCCAGCCAACGGAATCCAATCCAGAGTCAACATTCCTAGTCATGCTAACACTACGTTCCATTCTTCAATTCTGATAACCCTAGGCGTCCTGTAAATATCTTGAAATTTCAATACTGTTCCATATTTACTATAGGAAAAATTTAGTTAAGAGAGTTATCTAAAACTATAAGCAAACGTGAATATAGACATAATATCACATTAATTTCATGTGATATATTTAACAGAAAAGAAATCGCAAAGAAACATTCATGATCTGCACGTTGTAAGAGAAATTGACATTTCGCAGCACAGTGAGAATTTTTTGCTTCTTGATTTTTTGTGCCTTTGAAATATGTGGTTTGTACATGTAGTTCTTATTTGTATGAAAACTAGAACTAATGGCCTAACGGTATGATAAATGGTAATACCTATCACTTGTGTATTTATCATTTCTTAGGTTCTATACAAGTTTAAGTTAAGAAAACCCCGGTTTATGTTCAATGTTCAGCTGACAAAGCAAGACACGAGCCATTGTCTTTCTATGCCTAGTTTGTATAAGAACTTGACAACTATTTTCTTTGATAGTGGTTTTGTATTGTCAGGTCGGGAGCGACTCTAATGAATTTCTCTGTAAGTGGCGCCATACAAATTTCCGAATATCTTTACAATTACAAGAAGACCTGATATATTAGACCCAATAGATCTTTACTTATACCGAAAAGTTTTCCTATTGTGTATCACCCAGCAAAATATTATCTATGTAATAAAAGTTAATTTCGGCTGAATTCTATGTGACTGCATAATTAGTCTGAATACTGTGTGACAATCGATAGTCTATAATTATGTGCAGGACACGAGACTCCGGAACCTGTTGTTCTCGATAACTGTTCAATGCCTCCTCTATATGCAACTGTCAACGACCCTGGTTAGTTGTTTTATTTCTCTTTTCACAAAGCTATAGGGCTTTTAAAATAAATCAAAAACATATTCACTTTTGTTTTTGACTAAAGCCTTTATAAGAGTTTATCTGGTTAACTATTGGTTTATTTAACTTGGACAAATATGTTGGGTGTTATCGCCTATTTTAGCTTATTAATTAACACTTTAGCTCAGGTTAAGTCATCGTTAGTATTAACTAAACTCCCATGTTTCACTGCATGTTTAAAATTCATTATCACAAATGACTGCAATCGCCATAAGTGGAGAACATGTGAAAAATGATATGAAAATGACAATGAAAGGGGCACGACAAGAGAGAGAAGGAGAGGAAATGGGAGAGAGAGAGAGAGAGAGAGAGAGAGAGAGAGAGATGGAGTGGAGAGAGCGAAGGAGAGCGAAGGAGAGCGAGAGGAATAGAGAGAGATGGTGAGAAATAGGGGGAGAGAGAAAGATGAAGAGAGCGAGGGACAGAGAGAGATAAAAGGAGAGAGAGAGAGAGAAGGAAAGAGAGAGGTAGAGATAAAAGGAAAGACAGAGGGATAGAGAGAGATCGAGAGAGAGATAGGGAAAGAGACAAAGGAGAGAGAGAGTGAGGGGAGAGAGAAAGAGGGATAGACAGAGAGAAATAGACAGAGGAGAGAGGGGGAGAGAAGAGGACAGAGGATAGAAAAGTGAGAAGAGAGTGAGAGTATAAAGAGGATAGAGTGAAACAGATAATGAGGCAAGACAGATAGAAAAGTGGAAAATGGAGATCGAAGAACAAGTGGAATGACTATCTGATCATTGACCTGACTACCGCTTAGTTAGTAGTTCACAATTTATGACACAAAAATCAATATCGTATGTTGGACAACCCTGCTTTAAAAGATCCTAAAGACAGAAATATGCATGCTCAGGGTTAAAATTTGATATAATAAGCCGTCAGACATCGATGTTAAATAGTAATTGTAGTAACGACAATTTCTATAGCTTAAAGAGTAGCAAGTAAGTAAGTAAGTAGCAAGCTACTTCTCTGATACTTTACACTGTCATCTGTCAGTGCAAGTGCTGAGAGTTACACAATAGGTGGATTTTCAATTGTTCTTTGAAGGCGTGAATATCCTTGCCCAGCTGAACAGATCCCGGAAGGCTGTTCCACGCAACAGGACAGCTATACCCAAAAGGGCCAATAACACGCTTTAGTCTTAGTTGTTTGCACCATCGAAACCCCACATAATTATTTAATAATTAGCAACAATAATTAGCGGCCGTTCCACATGTTTTTACTTCCGATGATTTTAATTCCGGGTGATCATATTTAACTCTGAATTGGTTTTACAATGGGTGCTATCAAATTATGTAATTATCTCACAGGGATAAATGGAAAATGGATGATCTAATATAATTTCACCGACTTATTAACCGTCTAACATTGTACAGTACGCCCAGGCATGTACCGTTCATCCAAAATAATAATGCGTGTATGTATGTATAATATGCATATATGCATACATATCTAATGTATGTAGGCATGCATGCATGCATGTATGTTTGCATGTGCGTGCATGCATACGTAGGTACGTATGTATTTATATATGTATTTATGTATGTATTTATGAATGTATGTATGTTTGTATGTATTTATGCATGTATGTATGTATTTATATATATATGTATGCATACATATATGCATGCATGTGTTTATGAATGTAAGTATGTATGCATTTATGAATGTGTTATATGTATGTATGTATGCATGTACTTAGGCACATATGTATGTATGAATTTATGTATGTATTTATGTATGCATGTATGTATGCATATATGTTTGTATGTATGTTTGTAGGTATGTATGTATGTATGTATGCATGTACATATGTATGTAGGTATATATGAATGTATGTATACATGCATGTATGTATGCATGTATGTTTGTTTGTATTTATGTATATGTGCGTCTGTATATATGTCCATACGAATCGACGTATGTATGTATTTATGGATGTATTTATAAATGTATGAAAGTATATATGTATGTATACATTTTTGAATGTATGTGTGTTTCTATGTACTGATGTATGCATGTGTATGTACGTATGTATGTATGTATTTATATTAAATGTTTGACCATTTGTGTACGATAGTCTTGTGGTTAGCGAGCAATCAACCGAGAGGTCGGGGTTCAAATTTCTGTCCCGGCAGAAATATGTTTAAAAATGTATGCTTCACTTGCATCTCCTAGCAAATGTAGCTATAAAATGATCGTACACTGGCGTTGGGAGGATCATATGGCGAGACAGAGGACTAGACACCAGCCCTCTTGTGCTAAGGTTCAGAAAAATAAAGCCATTGACACGTCATACCGATGGTTACCTCTCGTGGTTGGCTTAAGGGATTTCTCATCTTCTTCAGGCCTAAAGCGAAATTACAACATCAGTGGTAGTCACTCTGTAACAAGCCACTGCCTTCAGCTGTGCTTTGATCAGAGCTCGCGGTTGGTTCAAGGTCGAGCCTTCATCGAATGGTCACTGCGCAAAACTTCATATACGTCATTTAGAAATTCATTGATATATTGTAATTAACATTGATTAACCTCCCATGTCTATGTGCATGTTAAAAATTAATGATCATAAAATGACTGGAGAGAGATAGGAAGAGAGAAAAAGGGGAAGAGAGTGAGATAGAAGGAGTTAAAAGGGGGACAGATGGGGGATAGAGAGAAAGATGGAGAGAGTGATCACAAATGATCAAAACTTCATATTTGACACGAATAATGATCACAACGATCACAGCCTCATTGTTTTCGCGTCATAGAGTCAACTGAGGCTCCCGCGTTAGATCATCGCGCTTCATAAGGCAAAAGCAATGGTCTCCTTATTCGTTATCTGACTTTCGCAGGTTCTTATGACCAATGGTGCCGCTTCTCACAATGTAGCTCGTCCTTCTTCAGCTTACTGTATCTATCCGTCATTATCTTGTTGAACAACATCTGTCCAGGTCTTCCTCTTGTCTTTTGCCCATATTCTTCCTTTGATGATAAACCTGAATGGGGAGACTCCTCTCAATATGTGACTAATCTATTTCTTCTGTCACTATCCATAGATTACATGCTAATATCTTCTGAGTAATTTTAAAAACTGTTATGTGATTTTATGCTATACCATGTTATGTCGAGTCATGTCATGTAATGTCATGTCATGGTGATCTTTATTCGTGTCATGTTATGCTATTATAGCCATCAGAGATCTTTATTTCTCCACAATTTGCAGCATTTCTTCTTCGCTTTTATGTTCTATACAAATAATTTCCTCCATCTTGTGCAATATCCGCGTATCGAAGCTTCTAGTCTTCTGATGTTTTCAATCTGATGAATTAGGAGAATATTTTAGGCTTAACCACTAAATAGTTGTTTATATAGTATAATTAATGCAGCGTATATTTCTCTGTCTGATTGCTACCGACGGTGTAATTATTAGGAATATTTTGCGACAATTAAGTTCTTAATCGAAATGTTATGAGCAAAACAAATCCTGACCAACTAGCCGTGCTGTTTCACGTTATCCGAACCAGTGCAAGTTTCTCGGTGCGGTCAAAGTTTGAACTTATATATTAAATAATAATAACTGTTTTTCTGCGTCTCGGATTTCTAGATTTGAGTCGATCAGTTCAAGCAGATCTGTTGAATCCATCGATCCACGACTCTCAGACGACATCTGTCTATTCCATGGCAAGAGGTACATGAAGAAACTGCCTGTAACTTTCGATAACACATTAAAACGTAATAGACATACTATTTGCTATAAATGGTTCATGAGGACAAAGGCAATTGAATACATGTAGACCTACTGTATTTCGCACATGACATACAAACAACGCAAGCAAAAAACACAAAAATAAAGCATTGAGATAAAACTAATACTGTCACTCCATTGGAGGCATAGGTTATATTTTATTACGATCTAATAGTGTAGGTCACATATTATTCCAAACAGACAAATCAAGTCTTTTAACTAAAAATCATACTCATTCCCATAACTATACACAGACGTGAGCATAAGTAATACGTACATGTTAAGCTGGACATCCTTCAAGGTTGAAGAGTTGTAATTAAACTTGCAGACAAACGATTTTGTTGAGCTTCGGCAGTAGTTGACGCTCACAGCCTGATTGTAGTTAGCTGCACAACAATTTATGTGACATATTTGAGAAGAAATAAAGTCTAGCAAGAATTACCTAAGTGCATTGAAATTTAATTGAAATTAAAAGATTCTATAGAGCGAGAGAGAGAGTTGGCAGAATGAAAGTGGCAATAGTTTGAAAGAAAACCAATTAATTGACAATCGATAATGTAGGCCTATCTAAATATACGGTACAATAGACGCGGAAAATATTCAACCAAGAGAGGCAATCTAGTATCGTGCATGTGGGTGTATATTGCAGAGGCCATCTTGTGAATAAAATAGAAACATTGATTAGGCGGAACTCTAGACATCTCTATGCAAGAATAAAGTTTATGCAATGTCCTTGCTTCTGGAAACAGAGTTCCTTGTATATCAATATTGGGCCTAATACATGTATTTTGTATATACAGCTGAAGTGGATCATGCGCGAGAAACTTCTCAGCGATCAACCGATCACGTTCAAGGATTTCTAGTAAGCATTAAACTTATTGCTATTGTGATTCATATTCGGTAACAATGCATTTTAAATTTTATTATGTGAACAGAAACACTCTATTAATTCTTCGAATGAACATCTTTGCTTGAAAGGGGCTGCCAGTCGACTTCCAGTGTTTGTTCGTCATCGACTGTTGACTTTGTCCAGATATAAATTTCAAGTTGAGATTTATGTAGTAGGGTTGAGTTCATCTTGAAAGACTTATTCTTGCTTTTAATTTTCTTTATTAGATTTGTGGAGCAGACGGTACAGAATATAAAGAACTATCTCAGATTAAATCGCCAAATTGTTCCAAACAGCAGGCGCCAAGAAAGAACCTCTTTGATACCAGTATCTATGCTCAAATAGACCATACCATCTCAGCTCCTCCACCACCGCCACAAATTCCAAAGTTTCTTCGTTGACTCTAGCTATCGGATGTCAAAGAACTCAGACTCTGTCTACTCTGTCTCTCGTTGTAATGCTGTCATATCACGGCTTTATGTAGCTTTTTCTTCTGTTGAGTTTACGGAACCTTAAAAAGTACGAGTATCTATATTTTTGCATAGTCTTGCACGTGATTATAAGTAGCATGAACAGGAGACCGAAGTTAATTCATCTCAAGCATTAATCACAAATTGATTATTCCAGAACTCGACTTTTCTTATTTGTTCAAAAACCTTCTGCCTGAGAAAACTTGCATGTTTACAGGCGTTCATTTGAATCATAGGTTCCGTATTCAGCACAAAGAATTGTTTTGCTACTGGCATTAAGTGTTTGGGAATTACTTCTTGCCATTTTAAAAGATAGTTGTATGACGGGCTTTCTACGTACTTGGTATTTCTTTATAAAATTTGATTTTGTTCTTATATAAATCGGCGTTTCCGCTAAAGGCTATGTGTGCGTCTCTGTCTGTCTGTATGTATGTCTGTCTGTCTGTTTCTCTCGTCCGGTGTCGTTTGCTGTAAGAAGTTATTTCCTAGGCGTGCCATTTTGGATCGCTTTCGTTTTGTAGGAGTTCTAAGCTGAACCAGTCTACTAGGAATAGCTGGCACCAAAGTGAGAAGTGAGCAGTGTTCCAATCCAGGACTCGAACACTCTGGTAGGATTAAGGTTACTCATTTAGGTATGCAAATGACGCACCTCGAAGCAGGCGTGATTGAAGGAGAAGAAAAGAAAAGGAGTCAGGATAGAATCGGTGAAAAGGAATTTTGAGTGAAAGACCTGCGCAAAGATTGCAAGAGATGAAGTTAGGTATCTAGATTATCTCCTTGTAGCCAGTGGTGGGCAGTTTATGTCAGAGATTTACATGTAATCGCAATGCGTCGAGCGCGTTTACCTTCAACTATACAGGCTATTGCAATCAGTCCCGCAGACATCGTTAATACTCGTGATGTCTATGGCCGCAACAAGTAAAATGTATAAAGTAAATGTACACGTTTTTTATAGCGACCATGTGGTTTCGACCCTACTCATTTTTCAATAAATTAATCGGGTGAGATCCTGGTAGTTTCTGCTTGTAGTTGGTAGCCTCTGCTTAACTTGCAGTTTGTAGCTTCTGTTTAACGATATCTGTCATAACGAAGATGCTTTGCGTTGCCCTCCTCTATTATCCAGAGGATAAAACTTTGATATTATATGAATTTGGGACTGACGCCACCCCAGTACGGGAGCAATATAAATATACTCTATGTAGTATGATTTCTATGAATCTGCAAATAGGCCTACCGTATAGGGCAAATTAACTGAGCCTCGCAAAATTTTGTTTCTTCTATATTGGAAATTTCCGCTGTCCACGTTATTTCATAAATTTTTCACCACAATGGGAATTCTGATATTTTAGGAATGATGCTCCTGCAATCAAGATGCATAATACTAAACTCACAGTTCGAGGAGTTAATCTTCGCACTTAGCGACAGAGGAGTTTTGTACAAGCTAGAACAATTATACTTTTGTAAGCTTAGATCTAAGCACCGTAGATATACAAAAGTCAAATGAATGTGCGACTTAGGCTAAACCAGGCGTCGGAAACCGATGACACGCGAGCAACTATGCCGCGAAACAAGAGGTTTCAGCTGGCACGTCGAGCGGCACCAGAAATACGATTTAATATACCCATTCAGGTAAACAGGCAGTTCATGTGAAGAACAATTCAGAATAATGGGCATTCAGAATAATGTTCTCATGGAGGTTACGAGGTTAGATGAACTAGAAAACAAGGTCCATCGAATACCTACCAGTCAACAAGAAGATGGCTGGTCTGGCCTTGTTATTGAATGCCTCTGTCACAACAGTGGCGTGTGAATGTCAATTTAAACATCTTCGCTCTCGGAAAAAAACATGAACCTAGCTTGTCCTTTACCAAGCTTTGAATTGCCACTCCTACTGCCTACGATGGCCTGGCACTTAAGCACAGCACATGGTTGGTATTAAGAAGCCGATATACGCATTTATTAGGTAGCTAACTAGACCAGTATTATAGCTTGCTGGCAGGGACATAGCTCATATACAAATAGGTCTACAGATTCGCCAAAAATCCGGAAACTACAGCAAATTCAAATTCAGATTGGCCGAAATCGGACAAATGCGGCAATCATTCCAGCATGCCTATGGGTCCATATGTAACCCATACACCGTGTCGCAGTCCATAAGGGTCTCATCAAATGTGAATGGGTTCATGTGGAACCTGGGCCTATATGTATGGCCCCGAACCTGCTCAAGTGGATAAATATTAAGCAAGCACTATTGTCTACCAATGTATATGCATGTATATATGCATTCAAGCACCTATGTTGCAGAATTAGAAAATCTTACAAAGGCGCTACAACATGACTTTCTAACTAAGGTTGCCACCTTTTGATTCTGCCAATCCGGGACGCCCGCCTAGTCACTCAATATACCAGTACCGATTTACCCTGTCCACATCACTGTATGAAAAGAATGTTGCGTCAGCCTAATGTAGTATCTACTGCACATAGTCATTGAAAATTACAGTCATATAATTTGACTCAAATCATCAAGAGACAAGTGGCCTATATATAAAATTTGAATCAACTTCAAGAGCAAAACGTTGAATAAATTCCAGTAACCTACTAGGCTTCAGGGCCTAGCACGAGCGAAGTTCATCTATACATGCATGATGCATGCAATTTGCAGCTGTCATTTATTGGGTCTACTAACCTAACTACCTTCTATTCTAAGGTCACTCTGTAAAACTTATTTACGGCCGGGTGTTCGAGTTTAGTGTGTGAAAAGAACACCATTTGATGAAGTGGATATTTACACCAAGTTTAGGGACAATTTGGGACCAATCCGGGACACGAGACGCACAAGGCCGATTCCGGGTCTGTCCAGGCGAATCCGGGACGGTTGGCAGCCCTATACCTAACAGTTCTAAAAAAGATGTGTCTTAAGATAAACCGAGAACGTTCTTTGAACTGTTTGGGGAGGAAGATTTCGCATTATTACAGGAAGATTGTTCAAGAAGGACCGTCTAATGCGTGAGAAGGCACGGGAAGCCGGAGCTGTAGTATGGTAGGGATGGGCTACACGAACTCCACGGGCCGCAGAACGCAGTATGTCGACCCGGTTGGCTCGAGACAGGAATAAGCTCTGTAATGTACTATGGGGCCAAGCAGACTATCGAGGCCCGCCCCTTGAGGGAGACTTTAAATTTAATTCTATCTTCAACCGGGAGCCAATACAGTGTATTTCGCATATAGTTCGAGATATACGGAATTTTGACAAGTTGGCCAGCATCCTGGGGGGCGCAGTTCAGGATGGACTGAAGCTGACGAATTTTATTCTTCGGTTAGTCCAAGCGCGTCATGATGAAGGAATAGACAAGTGTCACAGCGGCATCATAAGATCAATTAGGCCAAAGTCAAAAGACCCTGATCTGGCGCAGTTAGTAAAAACATGACCTGCAGAGGAAGTTGACGTTTCTATGGTCTCATGGAAGAAACTTAAGGCGGTTAACTACACAGGTTAACTATACCTTTTGCAGCGCCTTTCTGGCACCCAGTCGAAAACACAACTTTATTTATATGCAACAACGAATGGCACTGATATTTTCTCAAAATAGGCCTACTTCGTAATATTGTAGTAAAGTATCCCATATTCCAGAACTGAGATCTAGAGGAGGCGCTTATTTCCTTTCTTTGGGCCTTTGAGACGGCAGTGGACGAATCCCAAGGTCTTAGACACGGGACCAGTATATCACAGGACTTGCCGTTTACTTCCCAGGTGACGCCGGTATCAAGATGGTGACAGATGCACGGTGTGCGCAAAGCAACTTGCCCAGGGTCGTCACATGGAGTCACATGCCACTCAAAACTGAAAACACTCCTCTTCCGCAGATCCATTCCTGATTCCGCTTCTTCCCCGTGTCTTTCCTGCAGATCCAATTCCAAACATCACCTACCGTAGTCGTCTGACTGCCTGCCTGACACTTGGATCTTGATCTGGAGCCGAACTCTTCTTGCCTATAGACTTTGTTTTGACTGTGCGCCTGTGAATAACCTGGTTCCCGCGAATTAGCTTTCGTTGATTGCTGTATAAATGTCGAGTTTACGAGTACGGTTACAATTAAAACAGATGGCACATGGACCATTGCTCAAAGCATAATCCTAAATTGCCGAATTGTGTATGCACACGGAATTTCCAGAACTCATGCTTCTAAATTTAGCGTAGACAACCTCGGAATGAGTGTGAAAACATATTTGAGTAAAATTTTTGCGGAGACAACATGGTGCCAAAAAGTTAAGCTATTCCCGATAGATAACCATAAAACTGAAGTACTAGCAACTTATATTTCTTAGACCTCGGCATATGACGACAGATGACTACATCCATCTTCTCCTTCGCCGCCTCATCTTTTCTGTGATGTACTCACTTTCTACCTGAGTTCGCCAAGGACTATTGGTATATGAATCTTTAAATATCTTTCTCTCTTGTGATATTAAAATCAATTATGAAATGTAAGACTACTGTCTAAGCACATTTTACTAGAATGTTAAGATACTGCTTATTGTATTCTTAGCCTACTATTGCAGCACTGAAGTCGGCTAAACACACCTGGGTGTCTGGCGATTAAAAGCAGAATTAGGATTAAGGTACTTACAAGATCGAAAACGGTAACTGGCCTAGTTGGCTACATTGGATAAAGCATGCGTCAAGGCGACTCTGTGCGTGAGGATGCTGGTTCGTACATCGATCGTGGCTAAATTTAAGAGACTTGAATCTCGGGCTAGCATGGTCCGTACACTTGGATCTTAAATGGCGTGACAACCTTTCAAACGGGCAGCGGTGTTGAAGGTTCTCACCCGATAAATTCCTCAAAAAATGAACAGGGTCGAGGACAAACGGTTGCTATAGAAAACAGTGTACATTTACATTTAAGGTTGACAATCGACATAAACGGCCCTGGCCGCTGAAAGATGTCGTCAGGCACTTAATACAACAACTACTACAGGTGAAGATCCAAAAGTCAGGCAGAGAAACAGAATGTTTCTGACCTTTATCAACCCACATTCAGAACAGTCGTCTGTCTTGTCATGATTTCAGTTTAGTTTCGCCAGCAACAAAGGTCTTGGCGCCAATTTTGGGAAAAGTAGACCTATCCCTTTTAAGGACAGAGCCTGCTGGTCCCGAAGGCTGCATCCGGCGTACGCATGCGGCATACAGCGATAGCACCGCTAGCTCACTATAATTTATTCTGCCCTGCCCCATTCTGAAGCTTCTGAGTCATCCTCCAATCAAAAGAAAGACCTGAATTCCTACCAGCGGCTGAAGAATCCGCTCAAAATTTTAGCCACATAGTTTTCAAATTCTCAAACTGATAGGTTTATATAATCTAAAGGAATGGCCTTCGACGGACTAGCGCCTCTGTGCTTGAGCGCGAGGACGCCGGTTCGCGTCCTGGTCTGGCTTATTTCAGAGATTTTAATCTCGGGCTAGCACTGTCCGTGCACGGGGACCTTATATGGCATGGCGCCCATTCGAACGGGCAGCGATGGTGAAGGATCTCACCCGATTAATTCATTGAACTATGAGCAAGGTCGAGACCTTACGGTCCCTACAGAAAATGTTTACATTTACATTTTAGTGTCTTAGCCTGTTTTAAATAACATCTACCAGCTACAATGACGTGCGTTTTCGCTGTATAGGGCACTTCGACAGTAAAATACCAAGACTTGGGGAAATGCTGCGTGACGACAAGTGGTAAACGATGCCTGTGGTGTCTAAAACATTACCTCGATATCAGGCAGTCCATCGTAATGCGGTAGATAGGCGCACATTACCTGAAGACGCTAAGTGTAATTTCCAACCACGTTCTGGTGAAGAAGGGTTACCAATCACAGGTGCTGGAGCAGAGAAGGACGTTGACAAATAAAGGCGTTGAAACCAGATTGACTTGAACTGTTCAGATTCACAAACTAGTCATCTGAAGTGTGAAGATGCAAAATATTTGAAGTACAATTGAATTTTCTCAACTTTTCTGCAAGTGAGAATTGGAAGTAAACTAGAAACTGACCAAGTCCTACTGTGAATAGAAACCCCGAAGTAAAATTGGCCTCTTTCTCTGCCATTCTGCAGGTTGAGTCCTATTATTAAGAAATCGGAATATTACAAGGAAATAACTTCGTTTGATTATGTCAAAGAATTCCAAATCCACCGATTATAATTATCACAATATTCTTAAACTTATTATTCTGCTTGAGTTTTTAAAAGTCTATATTTGATATCAGCATCACTGTGTGATCTCCAAGCTATGACTGACATCTGTTCGATGGCACTAGAAAGTCTGTAAATAAATCTCAGGTTATAAGGATTGGTTCATTGTTTCGTAATGTATGTAAGAATATCATGGTTAATGGTAGAGAGAGATCAGTTATGTTGATAAACTTAAATATCTGGACTGTTCGTTGGTTGCGGCCACGTCATTCAGAGTTAGTTTACATGAAATGAGAGTTAAGTTTTATGTCATTCAACTCGCTGTGTAGCAAATGCTACACATTCTGTGAGCTTGTTTTGCTACATCTTGTTAGCACCCACTGTATAGAATGGAAGCTGTTAGCCTTACCAAGAGAACTGAACTCCTTAGAGTACACGTTCAGTGCTGCCATATGTAAAATCTTTAAAATCGGTCATTATAATGTTGAATCTGTACTGTTCTTCACATAAGAGCCTACAATTAATGTTTGTTTTACCATCAGACTGCGACTGCTCAGAAAATGTTCACTTAGTGATAATGCTATTGTCAATTATGTTTATGTTTTCCTCCACGGCCTGAATTAAGCTGTTCTCATAGGGTTATGGTTGTGGCAACTTCTACTATAACAATACAGGCAGGTCTGCTGTCCTGATGTATATATGCTGTACTTTTTAATTTGCTTTTTGTGTTTATCCTACCGATGTTTAGTGAATAAAAGATGATGTCTATGTCACGATGCAGTTTATCTGTACCACCGTCTAGCCAAATTTGCGCATATAAATTGTCCTTTAAAATGATTCAGTCACATGATGTGGAGCAGGATAGAGCGTCTCTTTATTGGATGATTATCCTGACACAGTTTGGTCTAAAGGCAGGTCTCTTTAGCAATGTCAGGCAGTTTGATCATAACTACCGGTTTGTCTGTTTATCCTCTTTTGACTATATACAGTCATTAAGATAAAGCCCAAATTACAAAGTCAACTTTCTCATTAGAGGCCTCTGCATGGGGGGAGATTGAATCCTTTTAGCGTCAGTTAATTAGCAGCGATGTATGACAAAAGGCGTCCTATCCCCCTCGCGTTGATGATAGCCCCGCCTAACTGTTCCCCAGTGTTCCGTACAAATTAATTACACAAACACATAAGGCTAAATTATCCGACATAATACGATCTACAATATGCAAAAAAAATTTCCGCTACAGACTCCTATGCATGGGCAGAAGATTGGAGCCTTCCAATGTGAGTTAAATTGCAGCGATGTATGACAAAGGACACCTAGATATGTATACGGTACATACACTGGGACCGTATATATGACCTGGCGCCAATTCAAACGTGCAACAGTTGTGAATGATCTCACCCGTTTAATTCATTAAAAATGAGCAATGTCGAGGCCATACGGTAGCTATAGAAAAACGTGTAGGCTTACATTTTCATTTACATTTATTAAAAAACGTCCATATTTACATTTACCTAGAAATTTTAGCACTGAATTAGTAAGCAACTAAGCACCCCATAGTGAAACACACGTTTCAGAATTCCACGTTGCCGAGGTTTAGGCGAGGTTTTAGGTTTAGGCAATTTAGGAACAGCCTCTGGTAAATAAGAAGGAAATGTATAGGTCTGCATAATAGATGTAGCGTAGTTCCAGTGATGGTAGATTGTGTTTAAAATGCATTAACCTTACATGAAACACTGGACTTTTGAAGAAGATGCACAGAAACATCAAAGCAGCTGATTAGTAAATAATCATGTTCGTCATTATTTTCGTCTCGTTAATAGCTGGTGAGTCATTAACCGTATTTGAAGTAGCTGCAAGTATGTGTCTGAATTGTCAGAGTTTGGTAAGATCAAATGATTTTTGAGAAATATTAACTATTTCTGTCAAATCGATATTTGATAGATTCTCGACACATATTAACTACTTCTATCAAATCTATATTTGATAAATTCTCGACATATTTTAACTATTTCTATTCAAAACAATATATTTAGAAGTTATCCACAGGTTAACATTATACAGATTTTCATTATTCAAATTGTGCACTTTGAAGTTCTGTCGAATCCGTAAAGTTTAAATTATCCCTAATTAGGAAGACACGTACGACTATCCCGTCTCTAAGCACAATAATTCAGTGCCCCTCACTCTGCCCTCCGATTTTCAGACATCTTAGGAGGGGTAAAATGCCCTAGTTTTAGATGTACATGTGTTGTTGATGCACTAAAATTTGTGCAAATCGTCTAGAAAATAATAGCGGATGTGTGGTATCAAAACTTAAAGAAATGTCACCTAACTATATTTGTGAATATATATGTAATTTTTTTTTAAATTTTGGTCACAATCGGGCAGCACAAAAATAGACGAAACAGAAATACAGAAAGAAAAACACTGTTAAAAATGCAAAGAAGAAAGGAGCAGTCATTTATATGTGTTTTTTTCGGCCACAATCGGGCAGCACAAATATTAAGCAAGCACAAATACAAAGAGGTAAAGACAAAGTTCAAAGATAAAATGTGAAAAGTGAACTGATTTGCACAAGGTGCGAACATGGCCATAAATGACATGGTGAAGTCAAATATTATAAGCAAACTGTGGGTACGTTATGTGTTACGTAATCGTGAATGGTAATTTGTGCAGTTTCAGTGGAATGGTATTTGCGGCAAGTGGATTGATAAGGAATGTACAGATTTTGGAACGAGAGGTGACAGCTCAAGCGAGTCAAAAAACCTTTTTCAGAATAATGGAAAAAATAAAGAGCAACGAATGGCGATAATTTGATAAATCTTTTTTAAAGAGATTTCTTTTTAAGAAGATGGCTAACTGTGGTATGGAAAAACCTGACTGAAAGCAGCCTTCAGAAAGAAAGAGACAGATAGAGAAAAAGACAGAGAAAGAGACAGAGAGAATTAGAGAGAGAGAGAATGGGAGAGAGAGAGAGGGGAGAGATAGATAGATAGATAGATAGATAGATAGATAGATAGATAGATAGATAGATAGATAGATAGACAGACAGACAGACAGACAGACAGACAGGTTGATGATGGATGTGATAATTTGGCCCAAGACATGAAAGCATTCTTTGAGAAGAGCACTTCCACTTAGTTCAAAGGACATTACTTACCAGGAACAATACATGAACGTTGCTGCTGAGACAAGCTTCCGGACAGTTCGACACTGGCTCGTACTGTGCCCCTCCACTTCCTAATGTTAATTATCGTGAATTGTTAACAAAAAAGGACCAGTGTCTTGGGACGGTTTGGTATACAAGCACAAATGACCCGGAACCACACGTATTTATTTATACTATTGTATTGTTTATGTATATTTTATTGTATACATTAAAACATGCGGGTTCCTGGTTTGTGGATGCCACTGTATATCAGACCAGTCCTTTGGTGGCTTGGTCTGGTCTGGTATATAGTGGTATACACAAGCACAAATAAGTTCACAGATTTTCATATTAAAATCTTTAACTTTTAACAGTAGGCTACATTAACAAGAATCACGCGAAAGTCCATACATGAGGTCTTGTTTCGTCTAGTATGCAAGCGTCATAGGCCAAAGGTCTGTTTAGGCATTTATGTTTAATGTGAAGTAACACTAAAACTGGGAAAGTGTAAGCCTACAGCTGGTCCGATGGTTGCAAGTTGGGTTATGGCCTCCATTCCATTTAATAATCAATTTAAATCCAAGTTGTGAATAGCATGATGATAATCTGTTGAAAATCTGCCGTAGAATTTTATTTCATTTCTGAAATGCGTATGATGCCAGTCGGAAGATATGCCTCCTAAATGTTTAACAAATGAGCACCGAACTTACATTTCCTTTGAAAAATCCAAATTATATAGCTACGAGGCTAAACAATCATGTTTACATTTTACCTAGCGGGTTTAGTTGTTGCATGATGGCTCTTGACAAATTTAGGCAGTAAATAATGGACTTTGATGAATTTCAAAATACCAGTTTTTATGTTCAAATTTCCAAGCTAAAATGAATTAATGTCAGACATAATGGCACTGACAATAAACAGCGAGATCCAAAATTACTGTACATAAACAAGAAATTATTTCAAAGACTTAGATTTTAATTGTTAAGTTTTGTTATATATGTAAAGTGTGTCTTTAAACAGGAACTTCTGGATTCCTGACGACAGTACCGGAAAATGCAGCCGTAAATGAAGGAACGACAGTTGTTATGAAGTGTCAAACGAACGATACAAGCCAAAATATTGTCTGGAAAGCGCCACTAAGTGAAAGCCTACCAAAAAAACTTTTCTCTGGAGGAAGGATCTCGCAACAGATGTCCGAAACCTATTCCCTAGACAATTCTAGCCAAGGGCAATATGATCTCATCATTAATTCAACAATGTCAGCTGGAACACAGTATGTCTGTGAGGAAGGATATTTTGGCCATCTGAACGGCAGTATTGGTAGCGCTGAACTCGTCGTTTTAGGTAAATGTATTAATTTTATCGAGAGTCTCAAATTAAGTATTAGGAACCTTATTCGAGCCACTCGAAGTAAATCAATTTCACCTTTGTCAATATTAAAATTAATAGTTTTACTAAAGGTTTGAATTGTTAAAATTAATAGTTTTACTAAAAGTTTAAATCAATTAGAAACGATGTCTTATGAACTTTTCCGGCTATCAAATTCTGAACCTTTTATAGCACATCTTCCACCTCATTAAGAACTTGTGATGTTGCTTACTGTTCTCAACAAAAACGCATAGTTCGCTACGTCAGACAATTTAACATCTTGCTCACGCCATTCCGAAACATCCTTTGGGATTGTGCTTCTGTCTTTTCAATACTTTGCTCTTTCCGTTATACGGAGATACTCATCCGTCTGATGCTCTTGATTGTGAGTCAAACGCGCTACCCATCGTAACTGAAATGCGGTCTGTATGTCGTTGAACGGTTCGAGTGACCTTGATGTTCTGCTGGACAATGAGCTAACCACAGCTGTCCACGTTGACTATCCCTTTAGATCCTGCTTCTCTCATCTACGTCAGATCATGGCCATTTTGCTAATGACTGATGCATTGTTTGACACAGCAGAAGACGAATGCATTGTTTGACACCGCAGTGGCCTTGGTCTACCCTTTCTTTCTGAGGCCCTTGAACCACTGCAACGGAGTCTTTCAGACCTGAAGAAACTCTGTCCTCGACTTCGCTGCTCAAATTGTGGCCAGCATGGCTAAACACGCACGTGCATCGGATCATCTGACGAAATCTGCACTGGTTCCCAGTAGAAAATAGAATCAAACCTAAGATTCTCCTCTTTGGACCAGTAGTTGTAGCGGTCTCCGCATGCACTAGAGAGTTCTGTTTTACTGTTCAGTTCCTGTGGGTCGACGAACTGCAGCCAGAGGAAACCGGTTTCCAAGAAAAAAACACTAGCTGTTTAGTTGGTTCAAGTTCGCTTTATTCCTACTAATCATGAACCCTAGCTGTCTGATGTTTACCGACTGACAAAGATAACTCTGTAGCTGATTGTATGTAGTTATGCATGTATGTAGCTATATATATAATATATATATTTTTTTATGTTTTAGGCATATATTTATGCATGCGTGTATCTAGACAGTTAATATTACGCTTTTGGTAGCCTAAATGGCGTTAAAGTTTATCAAGAAGAAAACGTTGATGGCCCCGAGTCTTTGACAGGCAATAGCAGGACTGAATACATTATTTAATTATGTTTCAATTGATAGATTTGGTTATTATCGATCTAAAATCTTTAATTTAAAAATAATAAATTCTGACTTTTTATGTGTGCAAAAATATCATGAATCTACAATATTTCAGACGCTGATCCACTTTGCAACCTAAGCATGAAAACTGAAGACAAGAAGGTTAAAGCGAATGAGACAAACCTTTCCTTTGAAATGCAATGCATTATCAGATATTCCGGAAACTGGGCTCCTGTAATGGAATGGAGGAAAGAAGGATCCCAAGAACTCATAACTGCAGGAGTCAACACTACAGTTCAAAAAGACACGGTTATTTCAACTCTGACACTTTCTGTCAATATCACTTACAATTTAACCCGTTACATATGTACGACAAGATTTGATAAGTCAAATAAGCCTTCCTCAACTACTGCAGAAAATATACCAGTTTACTCCTATAACTGGACGTCACCAATTACAGTCATTAAGAAAGGTAACTCACCATTCAGGTCTCACAAAATATTAAATTAATTCTATACATAAGCGTCCATATGTTTTTCTGATGCGTGCAACATTAAATTATATGTAAAGAAAATTTGTTTATTAGGAACAAAATGGTAAAATAGATGAATGGCTTAAATAGTCAGATGATAGATCGATATTTTGAATGCTGAATTTGAAGAAGTGCATGAAACTTAACCTGAATATTATCACTTGTATTACCATTGTGACTTTTTTATAGGCTGTAGCTGACATACATGGTGTGTTATAAAATCTTGTCACTTTCTTTTTCAATATAAACACTTAAACTTATAAAGTTAAATGCTTTGTTTTCCCTTTAAATTCTGATGTTACACGATAATGCAATAAGTTTATTTTTATTTGAATTAAATTTTATCATCACAATGAAACTTCACTTTAAATTTGAATGTATATATTATTGTTCTTTAGATCTTTATATTAATGGACTTAGAGTATCCTCAAACTGAACTTCTGGGCATTCAAATTTCTTGACTTAAAAGTAACATTCAACATTTATTGTTTGTAGAAATTTCTGTAACTACATATTCATATTCTAGTACTACAACATCATCATCAAGTAAGCCGCGTCCAGACTGTATTTAATATAACTATGTTTTCATAACTTATATTTAGCTATGTATGTATGTATGTTTGCATGGATGAATAGCTATGTATGTATATTTGTATCTATGCATCCAGACATTTCAGGGCTAGAGAGTTTCAAGCACCCAATCCCTCACAGGAGAAGTCGCTTCCATCAAATTTCAGTCCGAGTAGAGGCAGCTCAGAGCGGCGGCGGCTATGAGATAGAAGGCTCGCCGTTGATGTGACGAGAGTTGAGAGATATGAGGGCTCCGTCCAAAGTGTACATTTTGCATGAGCGCAAAGAGGAAGAATAGCAATTCTTTAAGTTAGCCCCGAGAGGAAGCCATGGGTCGGAAGTGCTAACGACTTAATTTTTCTTTGCCTCGGCATATGACGACAGGTGGCTAGTAATCTCCTTTCGCAGCCTGATCTTTCCAAAGACAGTTTACGGTCACGGTACTCATTATAGCTGAGAAAGAAATGTGCAACGAGTTTGCTAATAAGTATAGGCCTATTTATAAGTAAAATTATAAGAATTTTTATATACTCAATAAGTATATTTATATATGTAATATATGTATATGTACATAACGTATATAATTATAATTATATATCGATTATATTTATTAGTATTTTTATAAGAGTGTGCTAATAAGTATATGTGTGAACCACAGTAAATCGAGGGATCCATACTTAGTGCCTGGAGGTAGTAATAACCTAATAGACGAAATAATTTGAAGTAAATCTGCTTTGCGATTCCGGATTTACATTGGGCCTAACGCACAGAAACGTTATGACTCGACTCTTGCAAGAGTCTGATGAGTCACAATACCTAATATGTTTAAAAGGCAAATGCAATTGTACCTCGTAACGACTTCAAATGTCAGCAGCTGACTGTAGCATTGGACTCATCTGCACATACAGTAATAAGTCATCACAAGGCATTGTGCTATTGTACATCTACAATTTAAAATATAAATTAAAATTGAATAATTATTAAAGGTCCGCGCAAGGTGTCTCGGGATGCTTCATGCACTTTCCATAGAGTGAGCGTACATGCAGTCGCAGTTGAACCATTCAAAGGATGTCGCTTTCTTCCACTGTAGAAATACTACTATTCTATAATGAGTTTTCAGCCAAGTTATCCGTAAATGTTACCCAAATGTCTTGGCCAACTGTTTTAATGTCAAGTTGAGGTTAAGTGAAGGCCTGAAAACTATACGGACAATTTCTCTGCCACTTATTTGGATAACCATGGTGTTGAAAGTCAAATCCAGTCACATGAAAATCATCATTCATAACCACACGAGGGTGTGGAGTCGAAGTATATACTGGATAAGCCGCTCTTTTAAGTAATGACTAGTGTTGTTTTTCTTCCAGTAAAACATGTCATCAGTTTGGTCGCTGTTATACAAGGCGTTATTCTGGCTATTCTCATCCTACTTCTTATCAAACGTATATTTTTCAGTAAGTTCAGTCATGATAAATTTGCAGTGTGAGTTGCGCTTGTGTTATTACCAGTAGGTATTAAATTAGTTAACAAAATCTTCGTTGCATAATTAAATGTCAGTGATCAGAGCTAAAGCCAAGAAAGGGCCAACGAAAAAGTCATAAGATTTAAATGCTGACGAAAAATAGCTTAGGTCAATTTTATAAGACCCTAATTATAAACATCTATTATAAAGTCTAATCTTTTAGCAGCGCCAACCCTTAGCCACTCAACGAATAAATTGAAGTAAAGCCTGGAATAGACTTCATCTGGAAAAGTAATGAGTAGGAAAACTAGATAACAAAATGTAGATAGAGCAATAACATTACTTCCTAAATTCTTTATTATCAACAATGGGCAAGGCCAAAGCTATTGGTGAAGATCTCATAACAAACAAAGTAGCAGAGTGGGACTGAAGTCATTTAATACTCAGCTACTTACACTCTCGAATAAAACCAAGACAGAAATGACATTGGACTGAACATATCTACGCTTACATGACGTTGCTTTAAGGATGGAGTTGATTAACTGTGCTTCAGCCAAAATATTTAGCAACCACCCGAATGCTACTTCGAAGCCAAGGGCAGTTTAAATTTGTATGAACTCAGCCGTGATTATGTAAATAACTGAACATTTTATTGTGCCAATTTTGTATTGCTTGAAATCCTACCTCGCTAGTTTAAATTATGTTATAATTCATTAAGAACTATAAATTCATCCGTAAGCAAATAATGCTCATATTATTAGAAAAGTCACCTATGGAAGGCTCGCGCACACACGTAGACCCCAGCCAATGGAATCCAATCCAGAGTTAACATTCCTAGTCATGTTTACACTACGTTCCATTCTTCAATTCCCATAGCGCTAGGCGTCCAGTAAATCTCTTAAATTTTCAATACTGTTACATATTTACAATAGGAAAAATTTAGTTAAGATAATTACCTAAAACTATAGACACATGAATATATAAGCATAATATCACATTAATTTCATGTGATATATTTAACAGAAATGAAATCGCAAAGTTACATCCATGACGTGGACGTTGTAAGAGAAACTGGCATTTGGCAACACAGTGAGAATTCATGCTTCATGATTTTTTGTGCCTTTGAAATGATTATGTGGTTTGTACATGTACTTCCTATTTGTATGAAAACTAGAACTAATGGCCAAAGGGTACGATAAATGGTAACACTTGGCACTTGTGTATTAATAATCTGGTAGATTCTATACAACTTTGAGTTACGAAAACCCCATTTTATGTTCAGTGTTCACCTGACAAAGCAAGACACGAGCTAGTGTCTCTCTATGCCTTGTTTGTATAAGAACTTGACAACTTTTTTTGATAGTGGTTTTGTATTGTCAGGTCGGGAGCGACTCTAATGAATTTCTCTAGAAGTGGCGCTATGCAAATTTCCGATTATACTTACAATTACAACAAAGCCTGATATACTATAGACTCAACAGACCTTCACTTATATCGAACAGTTGTTTGATTGCGTATCATCCAGCAAATATTATCTATGTAATTAGAGTTCATTTCGGCTGAATTCTATGTGACTGCATAATTAGTCTGAATACTGTGTGACAGTAGTCTATAATTATGTGCAGGACACGAGACTCCGGAACCTGTTCTCGATAACGGTGCAACGACTCTATATATATATGCAACTGTCGACGACCCTGGTCAGTTGTTTTATTTCTCTTTTCACAAAGCTATACGGCTTTTAAAAAAAATCACAAACATATTCATTTTTGTTTTTGACTAAAGGCTTTGTAAGAGTTTATCTGGTTAACTATTGGTTTATTTAGACTGGACAAATATGTTGGGCGTTATTGTCTATTTTAGCTTATTAATTTCTCTGAGTCATCATGAGTATTAATTAAACTCGCATGTTTTATTGCATATTTAAACTTTATTATCACAAATGACTGCAATCGCCATAAGTGGAGAACATGTGAAAAACCACGTGAAAATGACAGTGAAAGGGGCACGACAAGAGAGAGAAAGGGAGTGAGAGGGCAAGAGAGCGAGAGGAATAGAGAGACGGAGAGAGATAAGGTGACACAGGGAAAGAGAGAAAGATGAAGAGAGGGAGGGAGAGAGATAGAAGGAAGGAGAGAGAAGGAAAGAGAGGGATAGAGAGATATCGAGAGAGATAGGAACAGGGACAAGTGGAGAAAGGGAGAGAGAAAGAGGGAGAGAGTGAGGGAGAGTGGAAGAGGGAGAGACAGAGAGGAAGAGACAGAGGGAGAGAGGGAGAGAGCGAAAGACTTGCGAGAGAGAGGGGAGAGCAAACAAAGGTGAGAGGAGAATGAGAGGATAACGAGGATAGAGTGAAACAGTTAGATAATAAAGCGTGACAGGTAGAAAGAGGAAAACTGGGAATCGAAGCACAAGTGACTTATGGTCAATCAGTGGACTGACTATCTGAGTATATACGTATTGATCTGACTTCAGCTTGTTTTTTTTGCTCCCAGGGGCGTAACTAGAGGGGCTATGGGGATGCAGTTGTCCCCGGGTGCAGAGGACACAAACTTCTTTCCTTCTGGCTTGAATTAATCCCTCATAGGGGAGGGAAAACCACACGGATCCTTCTTTTCCATTTGTTTCTAACTCCAGTGTCTTCTTTCTTCAGTCTGAGGAGCTTTAGGTCTTGTTGAATCATGTCTCCCATCCCTTCTGTTGTCGTCCCCGACTGCGGTGACAGTAAATCTATGCTGTCATAATTGTTTTAATGCAGCTGTCCTCCTCTCTCCTCATCACATAACCATACCGTCTCAACCTTGCTTATTGTACCTCGTCAGATATACATGCCTCTCCCAATATCTGTCTGATATGCTCATTCCTTTTCTTGTCTTTCAGTGAGATTCCAAATATCTATCAGAACATTCTCATTTCTGTTCTCTCCAGCAGCTTCTCGGAGGGCACAAACTGAGGGAGCAAAACAGTAATTAGACTTGTTTATTTTTAGAAATTCAACTTAGACCTTGAACGTGGTGGCACAGAGTTTGGACATTGTCCACGGGTGCAGCAGACCTTACTATGCCATTGGTTGCGTCATCGGTTGATGCCTTGTGTGTCATCAGCTGGCGCTGTAGAATTTGCTAATTACGCAACTTCAAAACTGAGCAGAAAACTGTGTGCCTTGGACAAACAGCCGCTGCTTATAAATTATGAACAAGATTATTGTTATCTGTGGCCAGTCAATGCAACTTAGATTTTCGTAACAGGACACCATACAGAAACCTAACGCAGTACTGAGTACTTCAATGCAGTATGTCTGCGTAATTTAAGCTTAATTCAAGTAATGTTAGCACACTGTCGGAGCTCGGGTTCCTTTAAGACTAGGGTGTCCAACCTTATGAGATGAAGGGCCGTTTTTCTAACACTGGTGGCCGAAGACAACAGTACTTTTATTTACCTACCTTAAGATCAGGTACTACTACATATTCACATTTTTGCTGATTTTTTGTTCTATTTGGATACCTGACATTGCTTTTGCTTACACAAGTACTCAAGTTAGCGGTTCACAATTTTAGACATAAAAATCAATATTTTGAAAGGCTCAGCGGGACGGGTGAACCCATTTGACTGGTCGGATCATGGTCCGCCGGCCGTATGTTGGACAATCCTGCTTTAAGAAATCCTAAAGACAGAAATTGCATACTCAGCGTTAAATTTTTATATAATAAGCCGTCAAACATCGATTTTAAATAGTAATTGTAGTAACGACAATTTCTATAGCTTAATTAGTAGCAAGTCAGTAAGTAGCAAGCTACTTCTCGAATTCTTTACAGTGTCATCTGTCAGTGCAACTGCTGAGAGTAACACAATAGATGGATTTTCAATTGTTCTTTGAAGGCGTGAATATCCTTGCCCAGCTGAACAGATCCCGGAAGGTTGTTCCACGCAACAGGACAGCTACACCCAAAAGGCCCGATGACTCGCTTTATTCTTTGTTGTTGTCACCATCGAAACCACACATAATTATTTAATAATTAGCAACAATAATTAGCGGCCGTTCCAGATGTTTTTACCTCCGATGATTTTAATTCCGGGTGATCATATGTAACTCGTGAAAAAAATTGAAAAGAACGCATCGTTATCTGAATTGGTTTTACAATGGGTGCTATCAAATTATATGAATGTATGTATTCATGTTTGTGTGTATGTAGGTAGGTATTTATGTGTGTGTGTATGTATGTATGTATGTATGTATATGTACCTATGTATGTATATATATGTACGTATGTATGTATATATGTGTTTATATTAAATGTATGACCAGGTGTGCACGATAGTCTTGTGGTTAGCGAGCTATCAAACGGGATCGGGGATTCAAATTCCCGCCAGGGCAGAAATATGTTTAAAAATTTCTACGCCACTTGCATCTCCTTGCGAATGCGGCTATAAAATGATCGTACGCTGTCGGTGGGAGGATCAGATGGCGAGTCAGAGGACTAGTCACCAGCCCTCTTGTGCTAAGGTTCAGAAAATAAAACCATTGACACTTCGTACACATTGCTACCTCTCGGTGTTAGCTTTAAGGGATTTCTCGTCTTCTTCAGTCCTAAAGCAAAATTACATCATCAGTGGCAGTCACTCTGTCACGAGCCATTGCCTTCAACTATGTTTTGGTGAGCGCTCGTCTTAAAACGCGATTGGTTTAGGTGCGAGCCTTCATCGATTCGGTCACTGACCAAAACTTCATATATGTCATTTAGAAATCCATTGATGTATTGTAATTAATATTAATTAAACTAATGACTGGAGGGAGATAGGTCGGGGAGAGAGAAAGAGGGAAAGAGAGAGAGAGAGAAAGAGAGAGAGAGAGAAAGAAAGGGAGAAAGATCACAAATGATCAAAACTTCATATTTGACACGAATAACGATCACAATGATCACTGCCTCCCACCTACTTTTGTGTCATAGAGTCAACTGAGTCCCCGGTACTAGATCATCGCGCTTAGCAAAGCAAAAATAATGGTCTCCTTATCTTACCTTATTCCAAAGGTTCACTCCTCACAATGTAGCTCGTCTTTCTTCAGCTTACTGTATCCATCAGTCATTATCTTCGAATAACATATATCTAGCTCTTACTCTTGTTTTTTGCCCTCCATTCTTCCTTCGATGATCAATCTGAGAAGGGAGTTTCCTCTCAATATGTGATTAATCTATTTCTTCTGCCTCTATCCACAGATTACATGCCAGTGTCTTCTGAATAATTTCAAAAACTGTGTTATGCGATATTATGCTATGCCATGTTATGTCGAGTCATGTCATGTCATGTAATGTTATGTCATGTTAATTGTTATTCTTGTCATGTTATGTTATTAGCATTCAGAGATCTTTATTTCTCCACAGTTTGCAGCAATTTTTCGTTGGTTTTATGTTCTATCCAACTAATTTTCTCCATCCTTCGCAATATCCGCGTATCGAAGCTTCTAGTCTTCTGATGTTCTCAATCTGATGGATCAGAAGAATATATTAGGCTTAATCAATAAATAGTTGTTTAAATAGCATAACTGATGCAGCGTATACTTCTATGGTTCACTGCTACCGACGGTGTAATTATTTATTAGGAATATTTTGCGACAATTAAGTTCTAAATCATAATGTTATGAGCAAAACCAATCCTGACCAGCTAGCCGTGATGCTTCATGTTATTCGAACCAGTGCATGTTTCTCCGTGCAGTAAACGTTTTGAACTTAATGTTAAATAATTAACCTCTTTTCTGCATCTCCGATTTTAGGTTTGAGTCGATCAGTTCAAGCAGATCAGTTGAATCCATCGATCAACGACTATCAAGCAACATCTGTCTACTCCACGGCAAAAGGTACATGAAGAAACTGCATGCATCTTTCGATAACACATTAAAACCTAATAAACATAACATTTGCTATAAATTGTTTATGAGGACAAAGGCAATTGAATACATATAGGCCTACTGTATTTCGCACATGGCATACAGACAACGCAAGCAAAAAACTCAAAAAAGCATCGAAATAAAACTAAAACTGTCATTCAATTGGAGACATAAGTTATATTTGCTTACGTTCAAATCGTGTAGGTAACATACTATCCCAAACAGACACACGACGTAAATTTAAATTGGACATCTTCGAAGGTTGCAGAGTTGCAATTAACCTTGTAAAACAACGATTTCATTGAGCTGAGACATTAATTGATGTTCAAAGCTTGTTTGCAGTAACCTGCACAACTATTATGTGATATTTTAAAGAAGAAACAAACTCTAGCTAGACTTACCTAAACCCATTCAATTTAAATTAAAATTAAAAGTTCTATAGAGAGTGATGACAGAATGATTGTGGCCAATGTTTGAACGAAAACGAAAAAATGACCAAGCGAGAATGTACGTACGGAGAAAAGAACAAATAAATAATATGTTTTCACACATATATGTAGCATACGCACATAGCATACGCACATAGCATACCACAACATAAGAAGCAGAATATGATATTTGCTTTCAATACTGTAGTCGCCAACGAACATTCAACAAATGAAGAGAACGCCGTTGCTACAGGTCATCATCATATACCTTTACTCAATGGTTAAGAAATCATGTGAATACCGCTTGTTCGCTTAAAATGTATTTGCGTAGCACGTACTTAAAATTGTTGTGAGCGGAGAAGCTAAAACTCTATTTCAAGTCATGACATAATATTGCATCATTTCATAGCATATCACATTATATGACATTAAAATTATTTGTATCCACAGCTCAAGTGGATCATGCGCATGAAACTTCTCAGCAATCGACTGATCAGGTTAAAGGATTTCTATTAAGTATTGTACTTATTGCAATTGTGAATCATATTTCTACCTTAGGTTTTATTATTATGGTTTAATTATTGTTTCCAATCTATCAATTCTTCAAATAAACATCGTTGCTTAAAAGCGACTGCCAGATGGCTTCCAATGTTTGTTCGTCTTCAACAGCTGATATTTTGCAGCTATAAAATCTCAATCGGTGTGAATTGTACCTATTATCATCTCCTGGTATTCATGTCTTCGTGTATTGATACTGTTACATTTCGTTTCGATATTCAGACCATTATCCATCGCTTAAGTTCATCTAACATATTTATCACAGATTTGCGGGGTTAGACCAAAATGGTGAGAATTCCGTAGTAGGGTTATGAAGGCATGAGTTCTAGGACAATTCGCAGAGGACATTTTGTTCGAGAGATTTCAAAACCATAAATATCATAGGGTATTTATGAATTGACTTTTGCAGCAACACGTCTATATGGCGCCTGTTGAGTTCCTCTAAAAAGTCATAATGCGCTTTTAATTTTCTTTATTAGATTCGTGGTACAGACGGTACCGAATATGCAAAATTACCTCCGAGTAAATCACCAGATTGTTCCAGACAACAAGCGCCAAGGAAGAACCTCTTCAATACTAGCATCTATGCTCAAATCGACCATACCTTCTCAGCTCCACCACCGCCACAACCTCCAAAGTTTCTTCGTTGACTATAGCTATCGGATGTCAAAGAACCCAGACTTTGTCCGTTTCATTCTAATGCTCTCATATCACGGCTTTATGTAGCTTTCACTGCTTTTAAGTTTTATGAAGCTTTAAAAGTAAGAGTCGTATACGTGTTCTGATTAAGAGTTTCCGTAGTCTTTCATAGTCCTAGGTGACTGTAAGTAACATGAGGAAAAGCTCCAAGTTGAGTCATCACGAGCATTATTCACTAGTGATTATTCCAGAACTCAGCGTTTCTTCATGGTTCAGGCTTCTTCTTGAGAGAACTTGTATATCCATAGACTCTCACTTGAATCGTATGCTCAGTACTTAACATAAGGACTATTTCTTGTTATAGTCTTAAAGCGCTTGGGAATTAGCCTGCACCTTGATATTTAGAAAAAAGTTGTATGACGGACGTTCAACTTACTAGATTTTCCTCAGAAATTTGATTTAGTATGATAACATTCAACTAAGCGATGACGTTTCCTTTGAAAGGTCGTATGTTCCTCTCATTCTCTCCCTCTATCCAACCCTTTCTGTGATTCTCTCTGGACTGGCGTTGTTTGCTGCGAGGATATGTTTCCTAGAAATGTCAGTTTGGTATTTGATGTAGATTCATTCCGATAATTTGGTGAGTTTAAAGTGTTCAGAAAGTAATTTACGCCGTATTCGGACGTACAGTTTCTGGCAATCGATATAAGTTTATGCGATCAAATTTTCGAGTCTGAGTCGAAGGTGAATCTTACTCTGGTCCATCCAGCTAGCTGCCTTCTAATTTCTGTCAACCTAACCACCATAACAAATCCTCTCTCTCTCTCTCTCTCTCTCTCTCCCCCTCTCTCTTTATCTCTCTGTCTATCTCTATCTCTATCTCTGTCTGTCTGTCTGTCTCTCTCTCTCTAGCCTCTAGTCCTGTGGCAACCGGATCTTGTTGTTCATATGGTATTTTCGCGAAACCCCTCTTACTTGACGCAGCGTTCGTGAATAATTTGGTTCCTGGCAATTAGCTTTTAAGTAGCGCTTTAGAAATTTTTGAGTGTATGATTAAGAGACAGTGCCAGGGGAAAAATGGAAGCCGCCAACTAAATTCACTGTTCTGGACGCCATTTATGATCAGTGATTGACGCCGTTGATGAATAATAACATTAAAAAATATTGTGATCTGAGCGACCGAATGTTAACATCGGATTACGGACTTTTTGCTTTTGTTAATCCGGACTTTCTTGTTTTTGTTAATCGAAACAAAGGCGCAGTTTTGAGGGGGGCGCTAGTACCCTTACCCCTCACTTTTCGAACTGGGGAATTCCGTACTTCCATTATTTCATATCCAGAATATATAGTCTAATGACTTCTAGGGCGCCGGTATCATAATGCCCAAGGTATCAATCGATGGTCGCTTCAAGTTTTATCCTAATCAATATCATAATTCATTGTAGAAGCCAGGTCGAATTCCTAAAGGTCAGAGAAACCAGAAGCTAGGCTTTGGTAGATTAGCAAGGTAAAACAGACGAATCTTAAATTTAGACCTGAATGGCATCACAGAACTGAGTGAATGAATAGAACTTGACAGCGAATTCCAAACTGTGGACCAGTAACTGAGGACGTGTGGAGCCCATCAACAAGCATTACTTAACTGGTATATGAGCCTGGCATCCTCCAATGACTTTTATACCATTATTCAAACAGTAAGTATTACGCTTATGGAAAAGGGAGGGGAGGAAATTGTTACCCCACTTTCTAGACCAAAGTTACGCCCATGGGTCGAAATGTCAACTACAACGGAGGTCAAGGAAAGACTTACGGACAGAGGGTCGAAGGCTGATTTAATCCTTTCATGCACTGGGCTTTCTTGAAGTTAGATGCTCAAGTTTTATAGCGATAAAGAATAATCTGGCTATATGATGTTGGAATCAATCGATATAATTGAAGGTTTTTACATTAACGAAACTTTATATCTCTTAATATCTTGAAATATATCATAGTACTTTATTTCAATACTGGGCTTCTGAAGTGATTTGTTGGAATGAAGCGTAGGCCTAAGTCATGCCGATCCACATCTAAAGGACTATATGGCGTAATCTGGAAACCATGATTATAAGAAAAGACAGCAAGGAAAGCAGAGAGAAAGCCAACATTCCAGTTAAACAAGCCCACGGAGGTCAGTCTTTGAGAAAGGCAGTTTCTAGCATGGCAGTAGGGACCCATGTAAACACATGGCCCCAAGGAAACTGAAAGGCCATCCGTTAATGATATTATGCTTTTCATTCCTTCTTGAAACTTCCTTCTGTTCGTAGAAACGCTAGGCTGGGCAAGATACCGCTATCATACTACGGGAAGCGGACTCCAGAGTAAGAATGAGCAGTGTTCCAACCCATGATTCGAACTTTGTGCAGGATTAGGGTGAATCCTTTAGTTATATAAATGACGCACCACCAAGTATTTGACACGCCTACGCTTGTAATCTCATTGTATATGTAGCTTGTACACGAGTTCACAACGGTTCAGTTGGTTTGAGAGACTTTAAGTACGTCATTAATTTAGGTGAATCTGATCTTTCGAATGAAGAACTATTACCAGCCGAGACCGTGGATTTACCTTTAACCGGTCTCGTCACACAATATTGATATGAGTGTAAGCATCACATTCACAAAAATAAGAATAATTGAAACCTTTATTGGATTTCCATGCATAACTGATACATTGGTACAAGGACAATCCATAAGGGGCCGTCCATAAATGACGTCACGCAATTTAGGACGATTTTTGACCCCCCTACCCCATCGTCACACGTCGTCACAAAAGTCGTACCCCCCTCAAATATGACATCACAAAGCTCTGCACACATCCCCCGAAAAAACCAGATGTCCAGAATGTTATATGTAAATTTTCTTATAATTATCAAACAAAGTAAATATAACTAAAAAAATACTTGAAACTATATAGTAGAACGAAGAAAAATGGAGGGAGTATAATTATTACAATCATTATGCATTCCACAAAATGAAAAGCTCTGATAGAATCATTACAATTATTAAATATGTTTAATAACAATAACTCGAAACCATCCAAACTGTTTGATGTGATGATGTGACGCCACATTTCTTAAACACCCTCCCCTTCGTCACAAATCGTCACAGATGCGTGACCCCTCACCCCATAGGTGCGTGACGTCATTTATGGACGGGCCTTAACTCAAAATTGAAGCGCTTGATGGTTTCAACACAATTTCGAGCAAAATGTTTGCCATAGCATTAGTAAACCGTAAATTTCATATTATGTTATTATTATGTACATGAAACTCAAAATGTTCATAACCCAGTTCGGCCGAAAATAATATTGCAATACTATTACAAATTAACTCACGAATAACTTATTACGCCCGAAGGCAGAGAAAAAATCAAATGCTACAAAAGTGCTTCAGACAGAAAAAGTGTTACGAAAACAATGCAAGATTATGTACTGCAAAAATGTTCAAAAAGATTATCAATGACGTTATAATTGAAGTTAAAGAGAATGCTAAATTCATATCACAAGCTGAATGTTAATCAAATAACACCATAAGACATCTTAATGAAAATACAATATTACATGAGCTATACGCCAAAAACATGGTGCAGAGCTTCTCAACCATGTAATGTAAGTCGAAAATTACCAGATTACATATGAAACTTTCACAGATTCCCATCTATGGAAATAGTCAAATAGTCAAATAACTATCTGTGATGGAATTCCAACATGCTTTCGGTCCTGCTTCCTTCCTTACCGTGTACTTAGCAACACAGGAGGCATAACTCAGTTTTGGCAGGCAGTAGCTTCTTTGAAGAGCAAGCTGAACCAACTTATTGAGGTCTTTGGCATGTTCATAGATACAGTTGCAAACGAAGGAAAAAGATCGTCTAATCGTTTGCGTATTGAAGGTTAGTGACTTCCTATGGTAACCCAGACTGCCAGCAGCACTAGGCCTTGCATCTCGTCGGAAGCGTATAGTAAACACCACTGATATTCATGGTGTCTATGGCCGCGATAAAAGATTTTGGCTCTCTAAACCTCTATAATATATAATCTCAATGGATCTGCAAGTATGCCTAGCCTACAGCGCCGATTAAGTTAGAAATGCAAAAATTTATTCGTCTATTGGAAATTTCCCTAGTCATTTTACACGGGAATTTCCACAGACTTATAATTTCCAAGAAGGTATGCACTCTAGCTGTTGTTGGGAATTAACGCTATCCATTTTTAGATAATTTTACTTTAGACCTGCTGTGTTTAGCCAGACCTATTTTAAAGTGTACAATGGCACACCGTCGTCTTCAAAAATAAACACTGGTTGCAGTGACCATGAGGAGATTAATTTGACTAGGTTCTAGCTGGTCAAGTGATGAAAGTTCACTTGGGGTAACGAATAATCGACTGGAACAGTTATAATTACAGCCTGTGATCATACCTGGTCAACACTTACGCCTAGTCGAGTAATTAACAGGTCAATACAGACTGCACATTCATTAACGATTATTTAAAATATATTAATATGAATTATCATATAAACTTAAAGGATTCTATCTTTCACAAATGTCGTCTTCTGCAACTTCCAGAAAATAGAGAAATTTAGCTTGTTTCAGTAAACAAAATACTGTGCATGTAAAGATTAGTCAATTATAAAAGCATCGTCATATCGTAAGTTATTAGTACCAAAGCTAAGAAATATTATACTAATACAGTATTTAGACATATAGATACGATCCGAACAACCAGATAATCAGAAAAATACTGCATAATAAAGTATTTAGACTTAAGCGGATCTCCAGGAATGTTTGCATATCATATCTGAAATGGAATTTCAGAAGCTTATCATGTTTCGGAAATGTTTGGAGGATTTCCAGAAACTCGTATGATAACAAGCCAACAACCACAACCAAAGTCTACTAGGTTATGAATAACCACATCCGTCAGACTATAAAGATATTTAAAATAATGCGTAGTATGGACAGCCTTTCTACTGAACAGAAATAATTCCGCAAAGTTCCACATAAGCTTCACACAATAATATATTTTATTCGTCAAAAACAGAAAACCAAAACCCTTACATTTCTTGACCGCATCCCTCACTAGTAAGACATTGTTTTATTAAGGCGCGTTATAAATACAAGTTGTATTGTATTGCATTGTATTGTATAGTTAATCGCACATGTTTTAGCACTTTGTGAGGTATGCAAAGGCGCTATATTAAGTGTACATACGTTCATACGAGCATGAATATTTTTAACCTACGCCAAACTAACCCATAAGCTTATTAAACCATCTGCAGAATGGTTAGCTACTTCGGCTAAAACGTACATAACGGTGTATCTGTATAAGAGAAAGCTGGTTCAACCTTCACGTCCATCGACATACTGGCACTTAAACTCAACAATCAAACTTGACTATAATAATAATACAATTCCTTTCTGCAATATGTACTCTTCCTAAATAATAATGTCTCCAAAGAATTCACCACAGTCTTGTTTGTGCTGCCACTAAAACTTACAAATGCCACCACCTGATATCTGGTCCAAGTTCTCGAATCCGCTCACGGGTTGGAGGTCCTTCGGCGCGTACATTACAAAATAACATTTCTCACGCACCAAACTCAAATCTTAATCAAGTAAAATTCATAGAATATGAGGATAATATACTTATTTACATTCCTTAACTGATCATAGAAACTCCACAGCAAAGTGGTCCCTTTAAAAACCTGAGTTTATGCTCATTTACTGACTCCAATAAAATGGCGGCCGTCACTGGCACCTGATGGTCTGCTATTCCAGGGCGGTCAACATGGTCAACCGAACATCTGCCACGTATGTAACTACACTGCCGTTTCCACTGAGTAACAAATAATCTACACAAGTTACAATTAATAAAAAGTCTACGAGTATACTGACTCATGCTTGCCGTAATGAATAACAACTATAACATTAGTAAGTGATAAATTGAAAATATAACATTTAGACAGAACCTGAGAGTATACGCCTACTCTATGACGCACAAGCGTTAAGCATAGCCGTTTCTTTGCCATTCTCTGGATATCTGTTCAATCAAACTAAAAAACATTTATCAAACAATGTTAACGATACGCATGCTTAGACGTAAATAATATAGATATGTATTATATTGATGCCTTTGAAAGCACACTATTTGGATCTCTAAGATGACCATATTCACAGAGATTTTTGAGTAACAAAGCCGCTATACAAATGTTCAGATATGTGCATGCATGCAGATATACACAGATACATGCATACATGCATATATAAGTACACGATGATGATGACGATGATGATGGTGATGATGATGGTGATGATGAGTTCTCTGCTCGAAGGCAGGTCCATTGGCTTTATGCAACCCGGGATGAGATGAGTGAGGTGGCTTCCCGTTGCCTTTCTCACAGACAATTGTAGGTGAGCAACTTGTCCAAGATCGCTAAGCAGTGGCTTGAGACATATTCGAACCCGCGACCCTCCATTACGAGGCACCGACCATACCACTACACCATCGCATCCCACATATACATACATACATACATACATCTATACTTTCACATATTTTTATACATAGTTAATCGATCATCTTGCTATTTTTATATGACACTGTTTTCAGCGTAGGGTCTCTGTCCGTGTTTAAGACACGGGGGTATTGTTTTGCCTTCACTTAAATGTTATGGTCTTGATGTTAATAGGATATCCAATTATCTTATTTATTTCTTAATCAGCCCAATAAAACGACAAACTCGCAACTACTATTCAGGAACTTATTCAGTTTTTTCAGAGTTCAACTGTTAGTATGAAACAGGTCTCAACGTGAACAGCAATTATTATCCTCGTTAACACTATCGACCACTCTGAGTTGAACTGAAACACCTAAGAACAGTCCCTAACAGTAGTTCATGACGGCGCTTTGAAGCCTTATATATATATACACATATAGACATATATATATAATACTCTTAATTATTTAACATGTAATTATTTAATAAATCAACGTGAACTAAAGTAAGTTACATACGCAGAGTTGTACAAGAATCTGGTGCTGAACGTAACTCACTGGAACATTGCAGCTTTTCGGACGGTTCTGGAGACGAGTGCGCTCCAGCATTCTTATGTGCATGGCTTTTTTCTGTGCACATCATAAGCAATTCTGATGCAAAAAGCATTTGAATTATTCTTTAGTTACTACGTTTCAGTTTTAAAGGTGTCTAATTTTAAATGGTTCAGTGTACTGCAAAAATTCTGCCTTGGACCTGCAATAAAATTTGTAACTTCACTTGCAAGCGCATGTAATAAGCATATTTGTAAAAATCGTAAGCTAGGCCTGTACTGTATGAGCATAATGATAATCTGCAGCCCAAAAGACAGAAGGGCAGTATTTCAACTGTTTAAGTCAGATTGTCTGAAAACGCTGCATTAAATTTCTAGAAAGGTTGACTCATTTATAATTCCCACTTGTCTGAAAAAGAGACTGTATGTATAATTCCATGCAGGAAAATTATAATCGCCAAGAATTATTATGGTCCTCAGGCGTTATACAAATGTTCTGATACATGAATAGCTTTACACACATAGATGCATTCACGCATGTAAGCTATACATTTTGTATGTCTTGGTCCAATATTATATCGTGAGTCCTGTCGAGCTATCTCATAGATTTCTTATTAGTTAGGCTAATCATTGATAAACATTGTGATCGATGGACAAAAATAACGTGTGTCATTATTTTTAGAAGATTTTTTCGATATTATTTAGGAAAACAAGACTTCTATCACAGAAAAAGACGAGTCTGAAGATGTTTAAGCTCAGTGTTTGTCGACTAGAGGCTTATTAGTTCAAGTCTGAATCATTTTTCTTTGAGTGGGCTAATGATATTCAAGTTAGAACTCATACATTTAGTGAAAATTGCTGCACACTTTGTAAATGACATAGTCGTGAAATCTGAGATTATCTCAGATAAAAATTTTGCAAACAGAAATCAATACATCTAGCATGAAACAATACTTCTGGTATGAAATTTAAATAATGTTGCAAACAGATGTATAAACACATACATACGTCGTTTTACAATTACAATTATAGCTGTAACGATGACCATGGCCATAACGATGCTAAAAACTGCTGCGAGTACAGCGATGCCTTTTGACTGCACATTCTCAGGGTAACTGGTTGTTGCTTCGGTATCATTCAATTCTAATGCAGGCGTCATATAGTGATCGAACTTCGTACTTTCTGTATTTGAAGGCGTAGCTGAAAACATTTAAAATTGTTCATGGTCTAAATATCGAGAAATTCATTTTAAATTGATTGTAACAGCGAAATAATTACCGCTGTGAAATTGATTAGCTTTTTACAATGGCGCGAATTTGCAAAGTCATCACATGTCTTTTGCAAATTCGCATAGGACTGTAGAGACAAGCCTTCTGTGAAAAATGTTTTATTGTAGCTTATTCTTGAATACAGATTTCATGTATATATTGGAAGTTTATAGCAGGAGTATTTCTGAATGAAATTGATCTGTAAATAGACTGCCATTTGCAGTTTATCTTATCAAAACCTGATTACTGATATATTACAAAACGTACTTAACATAATCAGCTGAATTGACAGCAACGTTGATCCCAAGCCTTCGTCATCTATGCAACTGTAATTTCCTTCATATCTGCTATCAGCCAAAGGAATAAGTAAGTTGTATTCTCCATGTGCCAGGTTTCCTTTCAAGCGAAACATTCCCTTAAACGCCTGTGAAATTTCGCCACCCAAAAATAACTGATGCGTTCCATCGGAGTTTTGAAAAAGCCAGACAACAGGATACGAAAGCTGTGTGGAGCAATTTAATTCAAAAGCCTGTGCTTCATATATAGTTTTGGTTGTTTCCATTGCCATCGTCATACTGACTGCTGCCGACAGAATCAGCCAATCTAAAAAGAACACAAGATTTAAAGTTATAGAGTAAATGAAGTTAAAAATACAGACACACATCACGTTACAAATGGACTCATATGGAAGGTAGTTAAGGGGTTAAACATAACCAGAAACATATATAACATTATCATTGTCGTTGCTTTTTGTGATAAACTGTCGCTCAATGGCTATATTCGCGTTTGCACCTTCGACCTCAGGATTACGATTCTATGTGATTTATAGAGAGGTTTCACACAAGTAGGCTTAGTAAACACGTTAACATTACATTTTTATTATAATAAAAAGTGGCTTAGTTAGCCGGGGGTACCTACAATTCGAACCTCTGAGGCCGCGACCATCGCCATCAATCTTGGACTTCGTGTATAAATTCGATAAATTGAAAAAATATCCGTTGTTGGTAGATCTTCATGCAGTGTTGCCGAAAGGGATACCTTTGTAAATAAAACTGACCCCTTGTCAGTCACTGAACAAACAGACTGACTTTCTATTTCCTTTGCATATTAGCATAGGCGTCCTGAGCTTCTTTAACACTGTAATTCATAAACAACACATGTCATACAAAAACAGCACTAACTTATATTTTCAATTTCATAGCAAGTGCTTCAAAATGCGTTGACTTCCAGGGTTCCGTCCGATCCCCGCTGAGAAGCTACAACGCTTCCTCAGACCCCCTTTGTAGTCAGGGGCTTCGCGCCTACTGCGCTCATAGTCCCAGATTCAAAAATTTCCAGCTGATACTGGACCTCGTCTAGAAATCGCCTAATCCGTTGAGAACATTAGCTGTAATAGCAGCCTAAATCTGCATTGCTATTAGCAATTGCGGCGAATATGAAAACACAGGATAGAAAGGATAATATAAACAGTTTGAAAGCTATTGTTTATAGTTATAACAGTGTATACATGGATAATGGAAGAGGAGGTAAAGTGAAAGTAAACAGTTGATGTTAACGTTAATTTCGTGGCGCTTCCTCTACTGGTCAATGGAGGCAAATTAGAATACACGCCCTTTGTTAAACCGTGGGACAAGCGATGCACTGTGAAAGGTTGGTCATGAAAAACTGACTGGCGATACTTGAGCCTATGTGTCCCCACTCGCCATGAAAGCGTGGGATACGGTTTTATATAATCTATGTAATACGCCATGAGGCAGGTCACCCAGCAGGATTAACCTGTCTGGATTGTCTCACATTGCCTTCGCCATGTCACAGCTCGAGGTTTGAATGCCTGCAATATTTTCATGGCGTGCATGGGGACGCTACTTGCCATCCTCCGCACTATTGGTTACAACGGTACATTTGCAGGAGAATCCGCTCATTTCGCAGCTAAAGTTCATGTTGGAGGCAGGTCCACTATGCCCAAAACCTGTGGACGCACTTAAGAAGAATTACAGCTATGCACACCAGACCGTATCAACCCGAGACTCTTTTAATACAAACATAACCAAGTAGCATAAGGAAGGTAAAATCTAATGGCTATAATATTTAATCGATCAGATACCCATCTGACTATTCCTTAAAAATCAGGAACAACGAAAAACTCTACATGACCTAATATACTTTCATTTCCATGGTTACAACGGTATGCCTAATCAGTATCGCCACTTTCAATTCTACCAGATCAATAATAATCTTTGCTCAGAGACTCGAATCTCGGCTATCGTAATCGTAATCGCGAGATTTCTACAGCGCCCAACGAAAGCCACGTCACGGGGACATGGGCACCTTAAGCGGCCTGGCACCCATTCAAATGACCAGCGATGGTGAAGGATCTCACCCAATAAATTCAGTGAAAAATGAACATGGTCGTGGCCCTACCTCCGCTATAGGAAAGCGTGTACATTTAGTTTTTTAAACCTAAAGTAGGTACATTCTCCGCCATGTTGACGTCTTCTGCGTCAGCAAAGAATCGAAGGGTCATCCGATTTGCTTGTTGCCCTAAACTTCTAACCCAAACCATTCCCGTGCAAATTCTAGTAAAGATCTTATGCAACTGAGACAAAAAATTAATGTCCTCACCATTTGCATACATATTCGTAAGAAAATTATTTTATTTTATATCCAACATAGTTAAGAACACTGAAATAAACATCACATACAGCGAAATCGAAAGTGAAAATAAATCGTAATCGTAATCGTAATCTCGAGATTTCTACAGCGCTCAACGAAAGCTAAGTCGCGGGAACCAGCTTATTCACAGGCGCTCAGTCAAAATAAAATCGCTAGGCAAAAGGGTTCGGTTCCAGGTCAAGATCGAGGAGTCAGGCAGTCAGACAGTCGGACGGCTACGGTGGATGATGTTTGAAATTGAAGCGAGAAGAGAGATAAGGGGAAGAGGAAGAATCAGGATAAGATTTCTGGAAAAGAAGTGTTTTCAGCCTTGAGTGAAAGACCTACGCAGAAACTGAAAGAGGTGAAGTGTTGGTGAGTTCGTATGATTGACCAGACAACTGTCGCAATTCTGGCGGGAGTTTATTCCAAAGGGGTGGGGCAGCTATGGCTATGGAGCGATATCCAAATTTTAAGGATGAGATGACGGGAGGGCGAAGAAGTGTTAGGACCGACGAGGAGCGGGTTGAACGGAGTGGTTGGCTAGCAAATAATTGACGAAGATAGGAGGGTTGGGAGGATTGAAGTGTGTTGTAGGTGAGGGATAAGACTTTGTACTCTATTCGTTCTGGTATTTTAAGCCAGTGCAGTGATTTGAGAACAGGGGTGATGTGATGGTGTTTGGCGGTTTTGGTGACAGCACGTGCGAGAGCATTCTGGATAGCTTGTAGGCGATTTATCTGGGTTGTGTCAATATTGAGGAAAAGTGAACTGCAGTAGTCAAGTTTTGCATGGACTATGGATGTGGTAATATTAGATGCGGTTTTGAAGTCAAGCATAGGACGGATTCTGCGAAGGTCGCGGATATGCATAAAGCAAGAGCGGGAAAGATGGGTGATATGATCAGAAAAAGTAAGGTTCTGGTCGAAAATAACACCTAAATTACGGACAGAGGAGTTAGTATTAAAGGTGTGAGTGGAGGCAGAGTCCAGGCTGAAGGAGATAGAGGGGTCAGGAATTTTCTTGAGCTGGTCACGTAGGCCTATAAGTATGAATTCAGTTTTAGATGGGTTCAGGCATAAGAGATTAGATGTCATCCAAGAAGAGATTTGTTTAACCACACAAAGAAGATGATCTGTAGATTCATTGAAACAATTTGGAGAGAAAGAGATGAATAGTTGGGTGTCATCAGCATAGAGGTGATGGTCAACGGAGGATGCTTTAATGAGTGAACTGAGTGGGATAGTGTAGAGGATAAACAGAAGAGGTCAAAGAACGGAGCCTTGTGGAACTCCGCAAGTGAGAGGGCATGACTTAGAAGAGGCTTCCGAATTTTTAACAGAGAAAGAGCGGGAGGAGAGATAAAACTGCATCCATAGGAGAGCAGTGTCAGCAAAACCAAACCAGGTTGAAAGTCGGTGGAGTAAGATATTGTGATCTATGGTGTCGAAGGCTGCAGAGATATCGAGGAGACAGACGCAAGAAACCTGTTGATGAGAAATGGCAGAAACAAGCTTGTTGTAGAGAGATGTCAGCAGAGTTTCGGTTGAGTGGCGTTTAGTAAAACCAGACTGGTGTGGGTTAATGAGGGAGTTAGAAGCTAAGTAGTTATTGATTCGAGAGAGGACAATCCGTTCAGTTAATTTGGAGATGAAAGTCAGGTTAGAAACAGGCCGGTAGTTTGAAAGAATTTCCTTGTCGAGAGATGATTTCTTGAGAAGAGGGGTAACAAGAGAGTGTTTGATTAGGAGGGGGAAATTACCCGTAGATAAGGAGAGATTAACTATTTTGGTAATGATTGGGACAAGGACAGCTGCACAGTCTTTCAGTAAGGAGGTGGGTATAGGGTCAAGTTCGCACTGTTTGTTTGGAAGTGATTTTAACAGGTGTAATATTTCAGACTCTGAAGTGGGTTGAAAGGCAGATAATGAGGATCGAGGTGGGGAGGGTGGGGAGTCATGAGTGGGGGAGGGAGCATCATCAGGTTGGTTATTGGTGGCTTTGGGGAGGAGAGATTGAAGAGAGAGACGGAGGGTACTAATTTTGTTCGAAAAGAAAGAACAGAACGAGTCGGCTATTGAAGAAGACGGAAGAGAATTTGGAAGTGGGCTAGATGAGTTCCGATGGAGGAGTTGGTTAATGGTTTTCCAGAGAAGGCGAGGGCTAGAGGATCGAGAACGAACTAGTGAGGAGTAAAATCTCTGTTTAGCTGCAGTAAGAAGGCGATGCTATTTATTTGTGGCAGATTTAAGGGCAGAGAGAAGTTGAGGATCCCTGGTGAGTTTGTAGGCACGCTGAAGGCGTCGCCGGAAAGATTTGAAGGCCAGGAGATAGGAATTGAACAAGGATTGTTAGGGTGAGAACGGGATTTGGTAATAATAGGAGCATGCTTGTCAAGGATAGTGGAAAGAGTGGTGTTATAGGAAGAGAGAAGGTCATTCAGGGAGGAGGATGGATTTAAAACGAGGTCAGAACAGGAAATATCTTGTATGAAGGCTTCAATATTTATTGAACTGATGCGACGAAAAGAATGAAAGACAGGATCAGGACGTGGTGTCGGAAGAATGTTAAGATATGTAAAGATGGGGTAATGATCAGATGGCGTGTCAAAAGAGAAAGATATATCAGGTGATAGAGTGGAGAATGATGATGTGATAATAAGGTCAAGTGTGTGATTGTGAATGTGGGTGGGGAATTTGACATGTTGAACCAGATTAGTTGAGGACAATAGGGTGAGGAATTCAAAAGCAAATGTGTCAGAGGGGTTATCGACATGTATATTGAAGTCACCTGTAATCAGAAATTCATGAGGTGTAGTGGCGGCAGTAGAGAGGAGGGTGGTAAATTCTTTCAAGAAGACCGATGGAGGACTTGAATATGTAGAGGAGGATGGAGGGCGATATACATTAAAGATAGTCAGATTTGTGTGAGGAAGTTTAAGCGTAACTGATGCACATTCAAAAGAGTGGAAACAGTAACCAGGTGAGTCTAAAACTGTGGCAGGTTCTCGGGTGAGAAAGGCAATACCACCGCCAGTTGGATTTTTATGAGAAGGGCTAGATGGTTTGCAGGGACGAGATGTACTGTAAAGATGGTAGCCAGGAGGAATACAGTCTTCATATTGAGCAAGAGTGGTGTTTAAATTAAACCAGGTTTCAGATAAGGCAAATATGTCAGGCGGGTGAGAAGAGAGGGCTATATCACTGATTTCTTTGGAATGTGCAGGATGTAGTAATGATCGAATGTTTAGCGTGCAAAGTAAGAAGCGGCTATTGTCAGTATTTTGAGCATTGTCGAGGATGCTGGAGGAAGAAATTCTGGAAGGAGGAGGATAGGTAGGAGGTGAGAGAGGAGGACATGAATAAAAATCCAGTGGGCCAGGATTTGGGTGGATGTCCCCGGAAAGCAGGATTAGTATGTTGAAGATGGTATGGCGGGTGAGGTGCTGCGGTGGTCGCCTGAGAGATGAAGTTAGGAAGAACGATAAAGGAATAAAACACATACGTCCATACTGCATAGTCGTTGTGCCAAATTGGGCGCAGTAAGAATGTTTGGCTGTAGGAACAATGTAGGGCAAGCGGGTGTGGAAGGGTTGGCAACTAATGTGGAAGGCGATCATGAAACGTAGACCAAAAATAAGAAGAATGATTGAATTGTACATTATGTGATCTAAGATGACGTGGCAGTTTGATGAAGCTAAAATGGCGGAAGGTAAAGACGCAGGCGAACGACTGCAAAAAGGATAAAAATTAGGCGAATCTTAAGTTGATTAAATGTTGAAACAAATAGGAACGAACTCACCAAAGACAGAGCATAAATCCGGTAAGAAAGAAAAATTAAAAAATTCAGAAAAGACGTCGAAAAGTTAGAAAATATAGAATTGAGAAATAAAGCGCAGACGCCGCGACGCTGGTTCCCTTCTTATAAAGTGGTTCATGGGCAGTGGTGACACGATTGACTGGACCCTAATATTACAGCCGTGTGCTATAGCCAGCAGCTAACTCAATACTGTCCGCAACCACATTTCGAAGGTTTCGAGGACACCATGATCAGCTACGAGAAGTTAAAGCTTGTCCTGGATAAAGTCGATGACAGACGAGATCCGTCAAAAAGGCCGAGCATCCTCGACGAAGAGACACATAACGAGACGGGATCGGGGCCTTACGTAGTTCATCAAGCGCCCTAGTGCCTATTAGTGTGAGCAGCGTGTGCGGGATCGACAAAGATGTGGTGAGACCGTGCGCTATTCCGCGTAGCAGTGGACCGGCGGAGTGAGGTTTGCGGCGGCCTCGTTGGCGAGCTCGGCAGCCACAGCAAACGCGATTGAAGGTCTGGCAGGATGAGCATCAGGTCTAGTGATTCCCAAACTGCGGCGGGCGTGGTAGGAGTGGGAAGAGGACAGACTGGCTCGACTCGAACCTGCCATCATGAATGTTATCAACTCAGCCGAAAGTTGACAGCAAGATGAATTAAAATTCGTTTCACTATGTCGTACCTTGGCAACTAAAGTGGGCGCAGTCGGAAATATTTTCGCTCTGGAACCGATCTCGTACCATACCGGCTTTACTGCCGCTGCCCGTTCAAAGTGCAAACACACTGGTTAGATCTTGTTTTATAGCGACCGTATGGCCTCGATCATGCTCTGGTGCGATCCTTCACTACGCTGCCCGTTTGAATACTACATCATCCTGGTCTGTTCAGTCGCAGTTCAACGAATCTTTTATTGGAAAAACTGCTTTTCAACTGAATCCGAAGATGACGCTTTTTGGTTCTAGAAACTTTGGCATGTTGCTTATAAAAGTCGGCGGCCGTTTTCACACGCAGTACAGATACGCAAAGACGATGGCACGTCTGCTGGGAGACAGCAAACTAATCTGGAGGGCACGATACAGTAAGACCACAGATCATAGTAGCTGTGATGGCGTGTTTTGGGGTCCTATTATAGTCTGTGTACGAATGGGGGTTGGAATGCGCTTGGGCGACCGGAAACAACTAAGGCCTTGGGTGTATACTACGGTTTTGGCCAGTTTAAGGCAATATCCCCATTTACACCTATTGAATCGATTCATGAGATATAGCCCTATCTTGGAGATGTAGCCTTATGTATGCAAATACATGATTATTGATATATCGACTTTTAGAACCTTATAAAAGCCCTTAATAGATTAAGAAAGGTTGAAGGCAGAAATAATATTGTAGTCAGAGAGTAGCGTTAATAAAAATTGCAACAATACGATACAAAGGCGAAATGTTACTCTGGAGATTTAAAATGATACCTCATTATGCTTCATCATCATGATCCATGGGCCGAGGGCCCGTAGGTGTCCACTGCATGCATTGTCGCTTGTCTCCACAGTTCCCGATCTTGTGCTGTTCTTATCAAGGCGTGCAAGTCTTGCTTACACCAATCCCTTATATCATCTGTCCACTCCCTGTTAGGTCTTCCTCGTCTCCCATTTCCGTCCATAATTCCCATCATCACGCTTTTTATTTTTCTACTGTCATCCATCCTGCATATATGTCCAAACAAGCGTAATTTCCTTCTCATTATTACTTGTATTAGATCTTCTTTTATGCTCAGTCTTCTTCGGACCTCCGTATTTGTTACCTTCATTGTCCAATTCAGACGTAATATTCGTCTATAGCAGTACATTTCAAATGCTAATATCTTATCTTTATCCGTCTTTTTGATTGTCCATTCCTCACATGCATACAGAGCTGTGCTAAACACAGATGTTTTCAAGACGTTTAGTTTGGTCTTGTGGCTGATTTTCCTGCTTTTCCAGATGTTGTTTAGCCCTGACATAACTCCTTTTGCCTTTACTATTCTTGCCTTTATGTCTTTTGCGCAATCATTATTCCATGTCATGAGACTTCCTAAGTACACAAACTCCTTTACATTTTCAATCACCTCATCTTGCACTTTAATTTCCATGTCTATTGTCTCCTTGCCATGTTCGGCAAGTCGGTTCAGTCCGCACACATTTTCCTGCAGCCTGTCGCAGCTGTTCTCCAACAGCTCAATGTCATCTGCAAATCGTAGGTTATTGATGAGTTCTTCCTGCACTGAGATTCCAGTTCCATTATCTCGTATGTCCTGCATGACTCTTTCCAAGTAAGTGATAAATATACTAGGTGAAATTGGATCACCCTGCCTCGTCCCTATTGTGGTTGCAAACCATCTTCCTAGTTCCCGTCCCACTTTCACTGCAGATTTTGATCTCTCTCCAATGTTCTGTAGAATCTGTGTGCTTAACTATAACTAAAACTAAATCTCAGGCAAAAACGATATAAAAACTAGAACTGGGCTGATAAAACTATAATCGAAGCTAATACAAAAACTCACGATACTAAACAACGAAAATACATAACAAAAACAAGCGACAGCTGGAAAAGTTATGTCTCCCACAGAGCAATTATTGCCCTTCAAAATCGACCATCAAAAGCCATCGTGTTATCATTCCATGCGGAATCAGCGACAAAATCCTGATTAAAACTAAAACTCGAGAAATAACGATAGCTAATTATAACCAATATTCACGATGTCAAAATAAATAATAACTATAATTAAAACTGAAACAGATAACTAAAATTCACTACGTAAAAGTCGATGGGAATTGATGAAGTGGGTATGATGATGGTAGACCACCCAAGGGCTGCTATTGAGGTGAGGTCGCTCTTGCATGATGAAGTTAAAGCGATGAATCGCAGCCGACGGTTGGCTGGTAGTGATGTTGATGGTATATTTGTATATATACTGATCGCTTCACGATGTCGTCGAAAGTCCTCACGGCCGGTTCCTGGGTTCCCACGCCTGTCATCGATCGTCGTGGGGAGGACTTTCTTATAAGCGAAGACTGGCGCACTTTCTTCCAGTCGGCGATCGCAAAGATTCGCTGATGTAAAGAAATTTCTCCATTTCGATACATTTTTGGTAGATATGTTGATTTGACATCATAGTTTAGGAGTGTTTTGAGGGAGACCGAATCGAATTACGTGCGTCCCGTAGTGATGAGTCGACGATCGACCGTGTTTAACTTGATGTAGCGGATGCGATCGAGTGCGCTGTATAAATGCTCGAAACTTAAAAGAATAATAAATTGCGGCAGAGTAGTAGTAGTTCCTCAGTTTAACGACAGCTTATGGCATCAAAGGCCGTTGCCGTCACCATCCTCCTTTATCCAGGCTTGGGACTGGCACTACCTCCAAACAATGCAGTGGCGGAGTTTAATGCGACAGAGATTCGCCGATCTTTGTTATACAATCTCGATTGATGGTAACTTCACGGCTACGAAACTTAAACTTTAGGAGCTGTTTGTGAACCGGTTCGAGATTCGTCTTCGTTTCGTCGAAACCAGTTCTGGTCGTCGTCAGCCAAGCTGCTCAGTCAAGACTGCGTCTGGGAAGGATCGGAGTCGTCGTCACCTTCTTCAGGAAGAACACTGCTGAAGACCCTGCTGAGAATTTTGGACCAGGGAGTTAATTAAAATCCTTTCTAAACGTTTTCTTAAACTGAACGCAAGAAAAGAAATAGTAGAGATAAAAATAAGTTTAAATAAAACCTTATAATTCTCGAAGTACGACAAGTTGATGATATAAATTTGATTCAGTTCCTTTCTGTATTAATATATATTTAGATAGTATTGACTGTGTTGTTTACCCTGAAATTCTAGTAAAGATGGCAGACAGTGGCTTAAGTTGCTCCGATTGACATTCAGACAAAGGCACTGAGGTGATGCCCATGTTAAGAGAGATAACTGATTCAATGGCGATGCTAATGATAAGTCAAGCTCACTTAGAATAGAAATTCATAGAGCGCCCGAGTGGGTTACAAGAACAATTAATAGAAAGCCAATCTCATTTAGAAAGAAAATGCATAGAACTCCAGATGGAGCTGCAGGAACAATTAACAGCAAGTCAAACTCATTTAGAGCAATTGAAGGAAAGTCACTCTCAGAACATAAACTTTTGGAAGAAGAACAACTGATGGAGTGTTCCTCAGGGCTGAGAAAGCAAATTTTATGGCCCTAGGTTAGGGAGGAAGACGCATTTTTAGGACTTGATTTGAAAGGCTGTTGCGGTGGCCAAGAAGAATCTTCGTCTGCCCTCAGGGTCGACGGTTTCCTGATCAGAAACCGCAGACAATACTCAAGCTTTGGAAGCTGAAGCGCCCTCTGGTAAACATTCGAAGAGAACTGCAACGCTGGACTTGCCACCTCCACATTGTAGTGCTAGATTAAACAGCAGGATTCCTCCATACTATGGTGAAGGATGACGGCGTGTAAGGTTAGTGTTCCTCCCGAACAGGGTTCAAATTCTAGTCAAGACAACAGAATGTTCGCTCTTCGTATACGTCCAAAGCCCCCAACAGTGCGTGTCGCCTCTAGATGAAGTAGAGGTGGAAGTTTCAAAAACATGTACTGCATTAAAATGAACGTTTTGTTCTGGTTTGACGTGTGGATTGTATGTTAGTTACATTGTCACGAATGCATGCAGTACTGTGTAGTGCCTGCTCGACCCTTATAATTGCGACTTCTTAACCAAGCCACCACTAGATGAGACTATAATATTCTGCATAAAATATAATAAGGGTAGTCAGCCACACAACTTCGAAATAGTTGAGTCTATAAACAGAGAGATAGAGAAAGTAAAAGAGAGAAAGTGTGTGTGTGTGAGAGAGAGAGAGAGAGAGCGAGCGAGCGAGAGAGAGAGACAGAGAGTCAGCAAGTGACAGGACAGAGACAAACAGACACAGACAACAAGAAAGAAAGCATGCAGTAAGAAAATAGTAAGAACAAGAGAGGGAGAAAGCAAGTCAGGGGCATAGCAATAGGTTGTGCAGGTTGTGCCCAGCACAAGGGTCCACGAGGCCAGGGACCCCCCTGGGCCCCCAAGGGGCCAAGGCCCGGGTGCTCAATTACGTAAAGCAAAATAGCCAAAGTTCAGTTTGCACAAGGGCCCTCGTAAGTCTAGCTACGCCACTGAAGCAAATAGATAAAGGAGGTGAAGCAACAGTGAGAAACTAGGAAGATCAAGACCGGTAATCTATTTGCTGCCCTAGTAACCTGCATTGGTTAAAGCGAACGTCAAAGCGCCTCTGAGCGTGAGGATGCTGGTTCGCATACCGATAGTGACTTTATTTCAGATATTAAATATCGGGCTAGCATGATCAGTATGCAGGGACCTTAAATGGCTTTACGCCCATTCAAATAGTCCGCGGTGGTGAAAGATCGCACCTGATCAATTCATTGAAAAATGAGAAAGGTCGAGGCCATATGGTCGCTATAGACAAACGTATACTTTTACATTTTATTTTTAATCACTTTTGTAGCGCCATTATTACAATGCACAAGGCATCAATTGATGACCGCTGCAAGTGAGACCGTGACCAAAATCATCATCCTTTTGAGAAGCCCGGTGGAAATTCGGAAGGAAAGGGTAACCAGAAGTAACCTACGGTATATTATCATATAAACGATATAGAACTGACGTATATAATCAACAGACGGGTCTTAAGTTTTGACCTGAATGACATTAAAACTTCAAAAGTTTCGAACCAGGAACCGAGGACTTTCGAGAATCCAACATTGTACTGGTGCGAGGGTAAAAGAAGAGTCGAAGTGTTCATTGATAAAGCGTAATATCTGTAAGTTGGGAGGGATGAACCAGATACATTAATAGATCGGCTGATTTAAATATAGTACAGGAACATAAATAGTAGTAGTAGTTCGGCAGTTTAACGACAGCTTATGGCATCAAAGGCCGTTGCCGTCGCCCTCCTCCTTTATCCAGGCTTGGGACTGGCACTACCACAAACAAGGCAGTGGCGGAGTTAGGAACACAAATAGGTCGGCTGAGAGATTTCAAACTGTTTTCCGTGTTAGATTGGCAGCCATTGTAAGAGCGATTGCAATACAGGTGCGTGTAGCCTATTGAAAGTTCGGGATCTTTGTTATGGCTCTGGCCAGAAAATGCTGAACTATTTGTAATTCAAACAATTAGAAGTTTTCACATATCTCTATCTGGCCTTTGCCAAAATAGTCACCGCAATTTCAAGCATCATTTACGCAATACCGTCACTGTCTATATTGGACCAGAAGTGACGCATATAATAGTTGCGGGCATACTGCATCATGTGTTTGGTTAATGCCTCATAATGGGTTATATTCATAACAATTAGCTCTTAATGTGACTCTTAACTGCTTTGAATCCGGTCTCCAAATATACAGCAGTCTCCGTTTACACTTTATGATCACACTTTAACTCGATTGTTCACATTGGCTGACCGTTTTATGCTGGTTATAAATATTTCGTTTCCATATTTTTTAGATAATTCATTTTTCAATTGCAGACTGGAAATAACTTTCAGCAAATTACCATGTTCATTTTGATTGTAGCAGCAAGCTTGATATTAGGTGAGTTATTTAATTAAATCTTTAATCAGGCCTGGAACTCCTGATGAAATATTTTAGTGCATCAAATACGCCAGCTTTAAGTTGGAGTCATGATGATGCTGAGTTCTCTGCGCGAAGGCAGGTCTGTTGGCTTTATGCCATCCGGGGATGAGATGAGTGAGGTGGTTTCCCGTTGCCTTCCTCACAGACAGTTGTGGGTGAGTAACTTTTCCAAGGTCGTTACGCAGTGGCTTGAGGTAGATTCGAACTCGCGACCCTCCGGTTACGAGGCAACGACCATACCACTACACCACCGCGTCCCACCTGTTGTTGGAGTAGCATTCATATAATAGCTCCTTTTGAAGTTGTGTAAAGGCGCTATGTACAAGATTGCCTCCTAAGCTAAGCACAGCTCGACAATGCGATCTGAGTCGATTTCACATGAGGTGAAATCGCGCGGCCATTTCTAGCTATCTAGATTACTCGGCGCCATAAAATCTCACTAGTTGCTCTATCATGACCTCTAAACAACTCAAGCCTTTTCCAATTAGTTGGCTACAAATGATGCATAAAATAAAGCCATCAACATGAGTTCATGTTTCCTAGACATATGTAATGCCCCAAAACTAGTTTCGCATGGGAACGATTATGGCTAGAGCAGAGATGCCAACCTATGCTAATCAAGCGAAATCTGAAAATTTAGTCAACGGTTAGTGGCCTATTTCTACTGCATCTTATGAGTCATGAATCTTACTTATGATGCCTTACCTAACATATGTTCACACTTCTTCGTTTAAGTTATTGCGCATGATCTATTTCATCATTGTATGTAGATGAAAATAAATTGGTTGACTGGTAATTGTACTAAGTTAAATTGCATAAAGACCGGTCCTAATATTTCAAAGTTTAGACTGGTATTTTGGTAATTTACAGGCGCATCAGCCATTTTAACGGCAGTTCCTTCGAATATAGTAACAATTGCAGGAAGTGAAGTCATCTTGGAATGCAGAACAAATACATCTAAGAGACTGATTTGGCAAGAACGACTTCTAAATGCAAATGAAAAAGATCTTTCACTGAAGCTAATCTTCACCGGAAACAAGTTTTCAAGTGACTCTGCATTGAAATACTCTATCGTTAATGAATCAGATGGACAGTTCGATCTCAAATTCAATGCTACTTTGGACCATGGGGGTGAATACATTTGCCAAGAACCCGGAGGAAATAATTTCACTGCCCAACTTACAGTTCTAGGTACACAGTTTTTGTTATCCTGTATGTTATGTAAGATATATGTGACCGTGCTCACAAAGTCGGCAAAATTGAAACAGAGTTTAATACAGCACTAGATTTTTCTGGAATTGCTGAATACTTGGGTGAAAAATGCATTCTTTTTTACAAATAGTAAAAACGTTAAATTTTCAAGATGTGTTTCTCGTCGCGGCTATATTTTTCATAAATCGCGAAGTAAAGTGTATCATAACTGGGGCGCGACGTAAGCCGCTGCTTCTAGAAGTTGGGAATATTTATAGTTTATCAAATTGTAGCTTATTCGCTGCCTTCAAAGAAATCTGCAGAAAAACTGATTAGTAAAATATTTTCATGATTTATTCATTTGCATAATTATTCCTATTCACGACACAAGACTAGGGCACCAAGGGCATCTTAAATTAAGTTCATAATAAAATTGGAAATAAAAATATTCAGACAAAGAAACTCTGCATAAGGACTTACATCGTTATGGCTAACACAACAAGGAATTTAGATATGCAAAGAACTCATTTTGACCCAGTTCATTGCCTACTTGTCTTTTGGGCGCTTTCCTCCCAAATTTGCATTGCCGACTTTGTGAGGGTTTTGTCATGCACGGTCACATAGGCTATATGTATGTAATATTATATTTTATATATTATGTTTTGTAAAATTTTGTATATTTTCTATAATTTTAGAGTTTTTATAATATTATAATTTGTATATCTTATCAATATAACCCTTTTTCGTGATATTTAAGTGTATGCTTATAGCAAAGCCGTAGTATAATTTTTCTTTAGTTCAAATCAACATAATTTGAAACTATAGTGATAAGTTTTGGTTCTCTGCAGTTGGCAATTTATTACCTCTTCTAAATATATTTTAATTTTAGCATCTGAACCTAAATGCTACGTGAATGGAATGTCAACAGCCTCCAACCCAACTGTCGTTGATGAGGAAGAATATGTAGAGTTGAAGTGTAATTTAACGTACGCTGGAAGATGGAGTCCAACTATGAAGTGGAAGCAGCAGATTAATTCAGAGAACGACTGGAAGATTATTGCCAGCTATGCAAAGAATGAGACAGAAGGCAATATTTCTTTCATTTCCACAATTCTAGCTGTGAACGACACCAAAAATGTCAGCTATTATATGTGCACAACTCGATTCCTGGAGTCTGCTCGCCCAAGAACGACTGCCGCCGAAAACATTCCAGAATATTCATATAACTGGACATCACCAACTTTTGTCTTACGGTGTAAGTTAACTTAATCTTATGCTAATCATGTGTAAAACATATTTCAGTGTCCAATATTAAATGCAGATTTTCGCAGCATGACAAGTGAATTATTAAATCAATTTGCGCAATTGTTACTTTACAAACATTAGAAAAAACACATTTACATAATAAATTAATTGTTGATGTGGCATCGGTTAGGCCAGTGACGGTGACAAACACGAAAAGACTGGATTCATCACGTCATTGATGGCTATAAGGCAATCTCCCAATTATCATGACACGATAAGGTATCAAATAAGATAAGATTGAGGTGAATTAAGCAGGTAACTCGCTTGGTAAAATACAGTAGAGTCAAGATAGAGATTAATTGTATCCCTGGGAGAAAAAGAAGAAGAGGAAACCAAGAAAGAACTGACGGGCGAGCCTCTGAGATGATCGTAAATGTCTCAATGTGTCGTGGAATGAACTAAGAAGACTGGCTCATGACAGATGTTAAATGTGCAACCCTACACAAAAAGGACTAGGTGCTAGTATGTTTCGGATAGGCAATTCATATATAACGATACGTGAATACGTCTTTTCACCAATGCTGGTTGAAATAATTTGGGGTTTTGAGAATTGACGTATGTTTACCTTTATATTTGGTATATTCTTGAGTAATAATGTCTTAATGGTATTGCAATAATTTAGATTCACACGGTTTTAAATTTAATTTGAAAACAAGCCAATAGACATAATTCGGGAAGCCAATAGACATAATTCGGGTAAGATTTATTTCTGATAATTATTCCTCAACTGAAAAATAAACTAGCGGGAGAAAAGGATTATACCTAATGAATTATACCTAATGAATTACCATGGGAATATGACATTTACTTTACCCTACTGCATAACAACAACGTAAATAATGTAGCCCTACTGTGTAGTTTTTGCTGTCTTGTTTTTTTTCGAAACGTAGCTTTTTATGAAACTATGAACAATACGAAAGAAGCAAACGGACAAAGAGATGGAAATTCAGAATTTAAACATAAAGGTACAATGCTATAGTTATTTACCGTTTACTAAAATGGTAAACCTATGCATATACAGGTATGAAACGAACCCTCAAAATCAAGCCTGCATTGCTAGCTAGCCAGTTTCGACCGTTAGAAGGAAACCAACCAAAGTCCGGGTTGCCGGACTAGAGTAAACGTAAATGACAAAATCGGAGGATTTGACAAGCTGCATGTTGTATAATTTGTATATATATATATAGATACAAGAACTTTCATTTAGGCCTAGAGCAATTTAGACCTGCTAATATATGAAGTATGTTGCAAAGAAGACAAACTAGACAGCATAGTTTAACATCAAAGTAATTTCAACGGCGCTGAGCCATGAAATAAAGGTATACGCTAGCGCTTATATGCTTTTTGCGAAAAAGTAAAAGAATAAGGTAGATTGCGTCCAATATGGGAATGTGAACAGTAGCACGCGATCCTAAATATTCAGTGAGCAGGCTAAATCAGTGGCATACATATGAACATTGGTTTAGAAGTGCTGGTCATACAAGTGCTGTTTAACTCAGAGTTTAAGGACACAAACATACAGACCAACAAATTTCATCTTCAGAGGACCCTTTACAGGATTCTTTTCCACGGATGATGTGGAAAAGATTGAGAAGAGGGTGAGTAAGAGGAAGAGGAGAAGCTGGAGGAAATGTTAGCGAAGTTCGTTGGCTGAATGCAAATGTGTCATATCTGCCTTTGTATTCGTGTTGCAGATATGACACAATTGCATTCACCAACTTAATAGAAAACCCGAAACCAAAACTGAAGTCTGAAATGTTTAGATAAATAAGCTAAACGCCCCTATTAACTTTACACTTTGGTAAGTAGCTTACACACACTTGTTTGTAGTGTAATGCAGCAGCGGTGTGAGAGAAAAAGTAAACGGCAAGCCTGCGATAGCCCCGTGCCCAGGATCTAGCGATTTGTCCATTGCCGTCTCAAGGGCTAAAGAGCAGGAAATGAGCGCCTCACTCCATTCCACTAGGGACATGGAAGCTTTACTTTTTTCTTTATTTAATTGAAATTAAGTAAGACAGAAAATTATGTTTTCTAAATCATTTACTTAAAACTGGTCCATGGATGATAGTCATGATAAGGAGAGTGAGAAGGAACGGATGAGGAGTAGAAGTTAGCAAAATTGACACATTTGACCCACTGGCCTAGTCGAGAACAGAAAAACCTTTAATTGAAATCTAAAATGTTTAGATATTTAAGTTATCCAAATGTTGCTTTTACACTGATAATCTGCTGAGCTGACTGTTTGCTTATTGGGCAGTCAAAACCACTTTTACTTTGACATTCGGTGTACGAAACGGGATCATCTCCCCTCTCTTTTAACTTTAATAATGATGAGCGCATTAGTGATTATTAGCTTTATCATCACCAAATGAATCTATTGTTACAGTACTAATAGTACCGCCAGAAGAAGGGAGGCAGTGAAGGAGGAATGAAGGGATGGAGAGAGGGAACAAGAGGAGTTCCATGGGCTAACCCGATCGACAGTATGAAGTGTTAGGGACTTCCTCAGTTTGTAGCTGAGTACGTTAGAGAGATGGAGCAGAAATTTAAAAACATATTTTACAAATTTCTGGCTCGACGTAAAGGCATTAGATATGGCATTAACAAGAAGTATGGCCTAAGTGGCGATGTTTGAGCTCAAATATATATAGCAAGTCTAGACCTAACACCCCGTCGTTGGTCATTTCCTTCTCTAAAGATTTCATTCCTTCAAACCCAAGCGGTTCACTAAGTCAGTTGAAAGTCAAGGCGCCGATCCGGCGGGACAATGTATGCAGTAAACGAGGGAGATTAGTTCCAAGACAGACAATGAGTGTCCTTAGACGACCGCAAATATAGAGGCTTCTTATAAGAGTCTTCTCGCTGCTGAAGCATCTGCATGCCGGCTGAACCGCAAACACAAATGCAACAATCTAACAAAAGCAATCTCAACTATACAGTCATGCGCCTTTGATTGTTAAATTATTCTGATACTACTCCACACGACTGATCCTTCTACAGTATTACATCTACACGTTTATAATGATTTCGCTTCTACATCAAACAATGTTTGCTTTTTAAAGGTGTCCTTGTCTTGGTAGCGGCAGCGTTGATTGCGTCCGTTCTACTATGCGTTGTTGTCGCAGTCATTGTGAAGTTGAAAAGATGTGAGTAACATTGACGCACTTTTCATTACATTTTTGAAGATTCTTAAAGAGCATGACTTTATCGAATACACATCAATGTCAGTAGGCTGGAATAGAACTGGTACTGTAAACAATAGATATGTTTTAACGACGTTATAGAATGTTCTGAATTAATTAAAAATGAACGACTATACACAAAATTTTTCTGGGTGCAAAGATACCAAATACTCTGAATGTGATGAAATTTAAAATTTTCAGCATTGCAATTGGAAAAAAGCAGGTAAAACTGGATAATTCTTTTAACAGTTTTCGACTTGCAAGCACCTTTTATTATAACTTCTAAAAGGTACCTTGAAGCTGAATTGGTTATAACCATAGAGGATACTACTCCATTAATTATGCCGCTATATAAATTTATAAATGAAATGTTCGATGGTATGATGCCATCTTGCAAGGATTCTTTTAGTCTTGATCATTTCAACTTAATTTAATTTCCCAAGCCACAAAAACGTATAACAAATTAAACTTGCTGAAGTTGTATCAGGCCTATTATAGAAACTGTTGTTTGACTTCTTCCTCGGAGGTAGTGGAATTAAGGCAAGGTTTACAAGGTTTGGCAGTTAGATAGGGTAGTCGAGTACTTGATACATTAAGAGGAGTTATAATAAACAACGATTAGCCTGCTATAATAATCAATATTCTTTAGCATATGACTAAAGTTCAAATTTTAGTTTAATTATCGTCAGAAGTATTAAGCGCATAAACTGGTGTAACTGAAGTGCTGCTGTTACTTCTGTTGATGGCACGTAACAAAGATTCATTGTAGAATTCGGTACTTTGTTTGGGTCATTAGCTTCGCCGGTCTTTTCCGGGAACTGACAGGGAGCGCGACGAGTAATAAATACTAATTCAATGTCCCCGAGTGATTAACGCCGATCCATTCCCCACGAGTGACTAACTCTTTGTAGTGATGAACGCTAATCCACTGCCCCCTCCGAGTGCTTCTCGCAGGTGATGGTGCTTTCATCTGGCTTGACTCCAAATGCATATGCTAGAAGAATTAGAATTGAAGTGCTCGTTTAAGATCAGAAGTTGTCCAAAGGATGCTTTTGCCCATAACTTTATTAAGAATATAGTCAGGATTTTTTAAACGTTTTTCTCCACAAACATGCCGTTGTACTTTAAATACTAAATATTGTTAAAGCCAAGGCTCGGCAAGTGACGACCCATAATTCTGTCCAACCGGAAGCGAACAATCCTATCCAATCGACAGCCAACAACTCTGTCGCTAATCAGTTAGATCAGCCAGTGATTTACTCGTATGTTATGGAGGCAACAGGTACAATTCCTTGCATAATTTTTTAAAACTATCCAGCAACGATAAGCAAACTCTAGTAGCATTAGGCTAATACAATGCAAACGTCATCTTACTAAGCAATGTTGATTTATAATCCCTCACTTTCATGATGCATAGATCTGTATGAAGGAACCTGGGCCTATTGATGGATCTTTAGGGCTATTTATGCAACGAGAGCCATTCTGACAATACATCATAGAGACGCTATATGAATTATGTACTGTATTGCATTATATATACATTATAGGCTTATGTACTTCACACTCACACATTATATGCTACAAGCCATTTAGAAATTTCTTTAACTGTCACATGCAGACTATTGCCGATAACTGTTTCAGATCTTCAATAGCTTACAAATCTGACCTTCAAATCGAAAGTATTCTATAGTCTACCTAAGCTTTGTAATAAAGACCGTGGGCATTTTTGTACTTTGTCAAAGATCTAGAAGTGCAGACAAGCAACCAACAGGAACTGCAACAACCAGTCATCTATTCAGAAGTCTACAAACCAGGTGAACCATGCAACTCTGAACACTTAACAGAACTGTAGAGGTTGATGTGCAAATTAGATACAGGTATAGTAGGATGACAATAATGAATAGGAAAACCAAAGGCAGAGACATATGGATGTTCTGGTAGCGTCTAATTATTCAGTTTACTATTATACATTTGTTGTGTTTGTAACAGGAGAAAAACGATATAAGTATATTACACATGTAATCTGAGTCATACATAAATGTAGCATACGGGCATAAGATGCAACATGCAGAGCTTTCGATTGGTCGGAAGAAAATTGTGTAATGAAGAAATTAGGTTTGTTGTGATCACATCTATAAACGCATGGTTTTCACTTGCAGCAAGACTGATCACGGCTTCCTGTTGGCTTTAAAAAATAAAGCAGATATCGAGGTCCTTGTTTAATTTAGCCTTGGAAAGTCAGCCTGCATTATACAGTAGTTAGATGTCTTGCAGTTAGCACATAGATTATTATTTTTATTTTGCTAACGCTCTTAGGTGGTTTAACTGAATGGTGTAGGATAGAATCGGGTCAGAATGTGTGGTTATGCTGGTCGGGCTGGGTGGGGCTGGGTTCAATGCGTGATGAGTCGGGTAGGGTCATTAAAATTGACCATTGGACAAGTATGGCAATTAATATTTTTTATTTCTGCATTTATTAAGTGCCACTATCTATTGACTAAGCAACAGTCGATGGCGTTGCGCAATTGAGAGTGAAGGACTTGCTCAAGGTCCGTGCAAAGTAACCGTCTCAGGCGAGGCTTGAACCCATACCCTCCGCCTTACAAACCGAACGCTGTAACCAATCGGCTACTGTGCCCCAATATGGCGAACAGACATAACAATTCGCCCTTTTTATTAAACAATTGCCGAAACAATTTGCTTAAACCAACCAAAGTTATCACAGATGTGAAAATGTTGTCATTTTAATTTTAAAGCTCCAAAGCACAAAGCGGGTCATCCTTTTGTGTATGTATGTATTTATGTATGTATTTATAAATGTATGTATGTATGTATATATGTATGTATGTATGTATATATGTATGTATGCACGTATGTATGTACGTATGTACTGTATGTATGTATTTATGTATGTATTTATGTATGTATGAACGTATGTATGTATGTATGCATGCATGTATGTGTACGTATTTATATATGTGTGGCCAGGTGTGGGCGATAGTCTTGTGGTTAGCGAGCAATCAACCGAAAGGTCGGGGGTTCAAATACCCGACAGGTTATAAATATGTCTAAACATTTCTGCTCCACTTGCAACTCCTGGAGAATGCAGCTATGAAATCAGAAAAATGAACACTTCTTTTGGGGTTGACTTAAGGGACTGCTCATCTTCTTCAGGCCTAATAATACTGTTTTTCTGCGTCTCCGATTTTAGATTTGTGTCCATCAGTTCAAGCAGGTCTGTTGAATCCATTGATACACAACTCTCAAGCAACACCTGTCTACTCCACGGTTACGAAACGAGGTATATGAAGAATTTACCTGCATTTTTCGATAACACATTTAAACGTAATAAGCATAATAATATTTGCTATCGGCGGCTTATGAGGACAAAGCCTTACAGTAAATATATATATGTATATATACTTTATTACGCACATGACAGACAGACAACCCAAGCAAAAAGCACACAAAAATAAAGCATCGAAATAAAACTAAAACTGTCACTCCATTAGAAATAAAAGTTATATTTACATGCAATCTAATAGTGTAGGCCACATATTATCCCAAAACAGACACATCAAGTCTTTTGACTAAAGAATTATACTCGCTCTCATAACTATACACAGAAATGAGCATACTTAAGTAATTCAGACGTAAATGTTAAGTTGGATATCCTTCAAGGTTGAAGAGTTGCAATTAACCTTGTAAAGCAACGATTTTATTGAGCTGAGACAGAAACTGACGCTCACAGCCTGATTGCAGCTACCTGCACACCAATTTATGTGACATATTTGAGAAGAAATATAGCCTAATAAGATTTACCTAAATGCATCGAATTTTAATTTAAATTAAAAGTTTCTATAGAGTGTTGGCAGAATAATAGTGGCGATAGAATGATAGAAAACGAATAAATGAACAACTGATAATGTACGTAGGGAAAAACGAACAAATAAATATATAATATGTATACAAACACATAAGCGTACACACATAGCATACACACAAAGCAAACATACATAGCATACGCATATAGCATACCACAGCATAAGAAGCAGAATCTTATATTTTCCTTCCTTGCTGTAGTTGCCAAAGAACATTCAACAAATGAAGAGAACGCCTAAGCAGCAGGACTTTAATCAATGATTATATATAATTATTTGCACGTTTCTTAAACCAACTCTTAACAACATTTTGTGAGCGGAAAGAAAAAACTCAATTTCAAGTCATGACATAGCATTGCATCAATTCATAACGTATCGCATCATATCACCTGAATCTATTCGCATTATTTACTACTGAATATTTAGAGTATATCGTACTCATTAAGACCTATCTAATTTGAGGATGTCTAAAGCACGTCATCTTAATGCACCGGGCTTCAGTCGTTATATGTTGGAGAAGTCCTCGGAAATCAAAACATCAGGAAGGTTCTGAAAATGGAAAGGATGTCTGCCATATCTAAATATGCGGTATAATATAATCGGAGAATATTCAACCAAGAGAGGCAGTCTAGTGTCGCGCATATGTGTGTGTATATTCCAGAGGCCATCTTGTGAATATACTAGAAACATTGATCAGACGGAACTATAGACATCTGTTTGTTAGAATAAAGGTTATGTAATGTCCTTGCTTCTGAAAACAGAGATATCCTTGTGTGTATATTCCAGAGGCCATCTTGTGAATATACTAGAAACATTGATCAGACGAACTATAGACATCTGTTTGCTAGAATAAAGGTTATGTAATGTCCTTGCTTCTGAAAACAGAGATATCCTTGTGTGTATATTCCAGAGGCCATCTTGTGAATATACTAGAAACATTGATCAGACGGAACTATAGACATCTGTTTGTTAGAATAAAGGTTATGTAATGTCCTTGCTTCTGAAAACAGAGATATCCTTGTGTGTATATTCCAGAGGCCATCTTGTGAATATACTAGAAACATTGATCAGACGGAACTATAGACATCTGTTTGCTAGAATAAAGGTTATGTAATGTCCTTGCTTCTGAAAACAGAGATATCCTTGTATGTCATTATTGTGCCTAATACATGTATTTATATAAACAGCTCAAGTGGATCATGCGCGCGAAACTTCTCAGCGATCAACCGATCACGTTAAAGTAAGCATTAAACTTATTGCAAATGTGATTCATATTCGGTAACAGCGCATCTTAGGTTTTATTGTATGAACAGAAACAATCTATTAATTCTTCGAATGAACATCTTGGCTTGAAAGGGGCTGCCAGTCGACTTCCAGTGTTTGTTCGTCATCGACTGTTGACTTTGTCCAGATATAAATTTCAATTGATGTGAATTGTACCGGTTATATCATCTTTTGTTCATGTGTTCATGTATTGAACCTGCTACATTTCGGAGCCTAATTATTCAGGGCATTTTCAATCACTAAAGTCCAACTAACATATTTATCACAGATTTGCGGGTTTAGACCAACATGTTGAGATTTATGTAGTAGGGTTGAGGGCATCTTAAAAAGACGTAACGTGTCATTAATTTTCTTTATTAGATTCGAGGAGCAGACGGTACAGAATATAAAGAATTATCTCAGATTAAATCACCAAATTCTTCCAAACAGCAGGCGCCAAGAAAGAACCTCTTCGATACCAGCATCTATGCTCAAATAGACCACACGATCTCAGCTCCTCCACCACCACCACAACTTCCAAAGTTTCTTCGTTGACTATAGCTATCGGATGTCAAAGAACTCATACTCTGTCTACTCTGTCTGTCTCGTTGTAATGCTGTCATATCACGGCTTTATGTAGCTTTTTCTTCTGTTGAGTTTGTGGAACCTTAAAAAGTATGAGTAATGTACGTAATTGTAAGTAACAAGGACAGGAGACCGAAGTTAATTCATCTCAAGCATTAATCACAAATTGATTATTCCAGAACTCGGCATTTCTTATTTGTTCAAAAACCTTCTGCCTGAGAAAACTTGCATGTTTACAGGCGCTCATTTGAATCGCAGGTTCCGTATTTAGCAGAAAGAAGTGTTTTTGCTACTGGATTAAGTGTTTAAGTCTTAGAATAACCTCTTGCCGTTTAGAAAGATAGTTGTATGGCGGGCGTTCTACGTACTTGGTATTTCTTTATAAAATTTGATTTTTGTTATTATATAAATCGGCGTTTCCGCTAAAAGGATATGTGTGCGTCTCTGTTTCTGTGTCTGTGTCTGTCTGTCTGTCTCTGTCTTTCGTGCGGTGTCGTTTGCTGTAAGGGGTTATTTACTATAGACGTGTCGTTTTGGATCGCCTTCGTTTTATAGGAGTTCTAGGCCTTTTGCCTATCGATTTTGTTTTGACTGAGCGCCTGTGAATAAGCTGGTCCCCGCGGCTCGGCTTTCGTTGGGCGCTGTAGAAATCTTGGGATTACGATTACGATTACGATTAGGCTGAGCGGACAAGAGCCGGTCTGCTACGGAATAGTTGGCACCAAAATGAGAAGTGAGCAATGCTACTACCCAGGAGTCGAACATTCGAACATAGTAGGATTAGGGTCACTCATTTATTGTAGCCATGCAAATGACGCACCTCCAAGCAGGCGTGATTGACACGCCTACTGCTGTACACTGATATCATATATAAAGCTCGGGCACTAGGGGCATATCCGTATAATTATTGGTTTGAGAGAAATTAGGCGCACTGTTGATTTAAGTGAATCGAATCTTTAGAATGAAAAACAATTACAAACTCCAGCCTTACTGAAAGGACTGAGAGCATGGATGAACCTATAACCAGCCATGCAGGTCCTGTCACACATTATTGATAGTCAGACGAATAAGAATAGCCTAACTGCTCACTTAGTGGATCTGCATAAAGAACTCAAACATTTATAGAATGACACTCCATGGCTCATAATTGAAGCGCTTTCTTGTTTCGCCATATTTATGGTAGAATATTTGCCATTGCCTTTACAATTGTAAAGTTTCTATCGCATCCTAGTCTTTCACTCAAGACTGAAAACACTTCTTTTCCAAAAATCTTATCCTGATTCTTCCTCTTTCCTTATCACTCTTCTCGCTTCAATTTCAAACACCATCCACCGTAGCCGTCCGACTGTCTGACTGCCTGACTTCTGGATCTTGACCTGTAACCGAACCCTTTTGCCTATCGATTCTGTTTTGACTGAGCGCCTGTGAATAAGCTTGTTCCGGCGACTTAGCTTTCGTTGGGCGCTGTAGAAATCTCGAGATTACGATTACGATCCTGCTTCAGTCCCTGCACCATCTTATGAACACCACCACCAACGACTTCCACCGGACTTGAGTTGATATAGCGCCGGTGAAGAAGAAGAGAAGAAAAGGAGTCAGGATGGAATATGTGAAAAGGATTTTTGAATGAAAGACCTGCGCAAAGATTGCAAGAGATGACGTTCAATGTCTAGGTTATCTCCTTGTAGCCAGTAGTAGGCAATTTTTGTCAGAGGTTTAATCGCAATGCACCGAGTGCGTTTATTTTCAACTGCATGCTACTGCAATTATTCAAGTCGACATCGTCAATACTAATGACGTCTATGGCCGCAACAAGTAAAATGTAAATGTAAATGTACATGTTTTTATAGCGACCGTGTAGATTCGACCTTACTAATTTTTCAATGAATTAATCGAGTGAAATCCTGGTAGTTTCTGCTTGTACAGTTGGTAGTCTCTGCTTAACTTGCAGTTTGTAGTTCCTGTTTAACGATATTTTGTCATAACGAAGATGGTTTGCGTTGCCCTCCTCTTATCTAGAGGGCAAAATTTGATATTATATGAATTTGTGACTGGCGCTACCCGAGTACGGAAGTAATATCAATATACTCTATGTAGTATGACCTCTGTGGATCTGCAAGTAGGTCTACCGTAAACGGCCAATTAACTGAGCCACGCAAAATTTTGTTCGTCTATTGGGAATTTCCGCTGATCACGTCATATCAGGAATCTACACCACAACGAGATTTTCTGAACACTTCATTTTCCGCACAGACCTACGACGTCCTACGTTGCAACGGTTTATGGGGAATTTCCGCTGTCCACGTTATTTTAGGAATTAAAAACAAAATGAGATTTTCCCAACACTTATTCTCCACGAAAACGTACGCTGCAACTGACATTGCGAATTTCACCTACAGTATCAGTTTTTTCCGGTAATTTTACTGTAGTCGTGTTTAACCATCTATTCTTATTTTAAAAGCGTGCAATGGCACACCGTCGTCTTCAAAAAGGAAGACGGGTATGTAGAAACTATAAAGAACACAATTTGACCAGGTTCATAATCGTATTCGTAAACTCGATATTTCTACAGCGTTCAAAGAAAACTAAATTGCGCGAACAACCTTATCAGTAATCCCAGAAAAATGGTCAGACTCGGTTCCACGTGATGAAAGCTAACTTGGGGTAGCGAAGAGGTTTACAGAGCTAGATCAGGTAAACTCACTGCCTGTGTTAATACAGGTATACATATGGTCACGTAAATTACATATCAATGCAGACTATTTTCATCATCCATTATTTATATTAATATACGAATTATTATCTACACCTAAAGAATTCCATCGCCCAGAAACCTCGATTTCTACGTGTAATAATGTATAATAATTAGGTTTCATATAGCGCCCGTATGGCCTCGACCCTGCTCATTTCGCAATGAATTTATAGGGTGAGATCCTTCACCACCGCTACCCGTTTGAATGGGTGCCACACCATTAAAGTCCTCGTGCACGGACCGTGCTAACCCGAGATTCAAATCTTTGAAATAAGCCACGACTGGGATGCGAACCGGGGATCCTCACGCACAGAGGCTCCTTGGCCTAGGCTTACGCATTTACCCATGTAGCTAACCAGGCCATTAGGCCTATATCTCCCTACTGTTTCTTCCCAAAAAAAGCAGCAAAATCGCTTGTTTCAGTAAACTAAATAGTATACATGAAAAGGTTAATCAGTTATAAAAACATCGTAATATAAAGTTCTTAACCGCTTTAGAGCTAGAAATACTGCATGGTGAAGTATTTAGGCATATGCGGCTTTCCATGAACCTTGTAAGCCATAAGACCAATTGAATCTCAGAGACTCGAGATGTTTTCGAAACGTTTGGAGGAGTTCCAGAAAATTGTGCAATAACAAGCCAACAACCATGATCCGTTAGGTCACGAATAACCACGTCCGTTAGACAACAAGGATATTCAAAATAATGCGTAGTATGAAGAGCCCTTTTATAATATATACTCAAAGGAAATTCTCAGTATTCCAGATTGGCCTTTTAAAAATGTATTCGCCAACTAATAGGACGGCACAAAAAAACTAAAATTTCTAACCTCTAAACCATAACGAAATTACACAAGCGACTGAGAACAGAACGAACAGATACAGGGAATCCGTATCCGTATATGTCCATCCTCATTCCTGAAGGTCGGAGACCAGAGTCCTCGATATCAGCCCTCTCCATGCCGTCCTGTCCCGTGTGCTCCCGATGCATTCCGCTTCTGATAGTCCAGTCCATTCTTTGATGTCGTCCATCCATCTTCGCCTCGGTCTTCCCCTTGGTCTTGATCCCTCTACATATCCCTGTAGTAGGTATGCAGAGAGTTTGTTTTCGCGGAGTAGGTGGCCGAAATATCTCAACTTCCTGCTCTTCACTACCTCCTGCAGTCTTTTCATTGGTCATTGATACAGGGAAAGAGTTCCAAAATCTAAGTCCTGCTAACGAAACAGCTCGTTCACCAAGAACAGTCCTATCATTATTCAACCAGGTCACTGGACTGATGTTAAGTGTTGTTGGCATTCAGTGTCAGAGTTCAGTTTTCTGAAAACTATAAGCCTCAATTTAAAACGATTGCTGTGTTGAACAGGAAGCCAATGCAACTATTTAAGTACAGGGCTTATATACAGCCCGAATAGGATGGGCCCTGTTGTGGCACCAGATGACCTCGTATCCGAGTGTCGTTTACCATGGCATCTAAACACTAATCGGTCTTGTGCTGTCAAACTTCAATGCACCTACAGATAAGTAACTACACCATTCGAACTTAGACAACAAATAATCACCCAAGTTACACAGCAAGTTTATTAAAAGTCTACACATTATAGTTCTGTCCCGAAAAAATAATAGTTGCGACAATACTATACCTGACTGTAATATTTCAAGTACTGCGTTTAGTGCATTAAGATTGACCCTTAGAGTCCTTCATAAGGCACAAGCATTTAGTAATGCGGCTTCATCGTCAGTTTCATAGATAGCTATAGTCTTTCAAGTTGATTGGCAAACACATATCAAGTAAATTATCAATATTTTAAGATATTTACATAATCAAAATATTCGCATGCTGGATTTGTGTATGTGTAGTTTATGTTTAACGACCTGTGTCATAACGAAGATGATTAGCGTCGCCCTCCTCCTTTACCCAGGCTTGGAACTGGCACCACCCTCCTGCTTTAGCCAGGTTTGGGACTGACTAATCCAACAGAGCAGTGGCGGAGTTGCATGCTGAATATTTATCATCAGGTTATGGAAAGTAGCGAAGATTTTTAGTAGTTCGAATTAGTAACGTCACTATGTTGTTTATAACAAATAAACAAGTAATGTAATATAAATTTGTAGAAAATTGAATTCCTTTCTATTTCGTATAGCTTTAGCAATGGTTCTTCTTCTGGTACTCTGCCCTCACGCAGGTTCAAATGTCCGATGACGCCACTCCTCTCAGTGCTGAGCTTCTTTCAGAGTGCTGTATCTGTCCGTCATCATCCAATCCAGCAGCATCTGTTTGGGTCTTCCTCTTGTCATCCTCCCATCCATTCTGCCCTCAATGACGGTTCTCAAGAGTAAGTCCCCTCTCAATGGTTAAATGTGCTTAAATATGCACGATTCACTGTTACTAATCTCATAATCATGTGCAAGGAATAACTTGGGCCAACATGCATCTACTGTAAATCGCAAGTCAGATTTTAAAATATTTCCACAGTTATTTCTACCGAAGATTGAAGTCGCAATTAGCAGAAGTTCACACCGTTTCTCATACAGGCATGGCGTTCTGTCTTTCGGCTTTGTCTATACAACTGAGATTAAAACCAAGACAGATAAAGTCAGTTGCTTGACGAATATGAAACCAGTATAAACACTAAGAAATTCTCAACTAGTCTTATTAGTCTTATTTCATACCTTGGGTTAACATTGCGTAATAATGTTCTTTGCTATTAAATCTAGGCATGAAATTACATTTTTAACTGTTATACAGAATTATCCATAAGTATTTTTTGTAAAGAGCGATATGCTATTAAACTTTATTAGTTGGGCGTACACATCAGCTATTTCTTATGGCTCATTAACAACATATTTTCAACTTTCCTTGAATAGCGCCTTTTCCCATCACTTAGATAGCTATGTAATCTATATTCGTGGAGGTCCTAAAATGTTCATGATACGACATGACTTGATGTAACATCATATGACATAACAAGATATGACATAGCATGACATAACATATATAATATAACACGACATTATGGAACATAACAACAAAGCGCGGGTTTCAAGTGATTCAGTAGCTTTTTATCTCTGCTAGAAGCAATAATCTTTAAAGTATTTTATTCTAACTTTCTCTGAAATGCTGCACTATGCCCACAAGACGTCAATCGGTCTTGTACTAAACGCAAAATCGTCCTGCTTTATCGGTAACAGATATTTAAAGTTGCAGTCTGCAGTTTAAATAAGTAAGTAAGTAGCCTTAATTTTTATTTGAGAAGCGAACATGTTCAAATTGCGCTATATTGAGTGTCTTTATGTGCTGTTAGTCATTAGCCTAGTTTGTATTATTTCAGGGAAAAAGACGGCCTTCTGTGGGAACTATCGAATCGACCCAGAGGAAGAGTGTGATCCCGGGTTCGGTGTTGCATCTGATGGCGACAAGTGCTGTGATAGCAGCTGCAAACTAAGGCCAAACTATTTCACAAGTCTACGAGACTCTTGTAGTGATGAATGTCTGCCTGAAGATCCTGTCGGTTTCCTAAGCAGTTTGTAAAGGCCTACTTGAGCTAGGCATTAGCCTATCCTATATCTATATTCATATAGCTTTATCAATATATATATACAGTGGTGTGCAAAAGTCTGGAACCACCTACGAATTTGGACATTTTTTCAACTTTATGACCTTTTACTGTAATTTTTTCATTACCGCACTAAATTTTTTTGTGTTTTTCGTTATAAGAGATATATTTGGCTATTATAATCAACTTTTTGACCTAGTTTGGCCTTAATCTTCTAATTTTTTTGTTGAAGTTACCATGTTAATCGCTTAGCGTGTAAATCTCCTAATTTGTACACGTGTACGTACATCCCTAGGCAATAGTGTAAAATAATTAGTACGTAAATGTATGCTTTAAAACAGGTCACGTGTGGTCTGTATTCCTTCGTAATCATTTAGGTGGCCTTGAAAAAGGCCGTTTTGTGTGACCGTGGTGAATTAGTATTTGGTGGGCTACCCTTTATTCTTGATCACCTGTCTGCACCGTTTCGGCATCGAGTGCACAAGTTTGACGAGGTGATCATGCGTGACAACGCGATTCCAGGCAGTAATGAGCGATTCAATTAGCTCACGCTTTGAAGTTGGGCGCTTCTTTTACATTTCCAATGCCACCTTGTGCCACAGATTCTCGATGGGATTGAGGTCTGGAGATTGCGCAGGCCAGTCATGTGACTCAATCTTGTGCTGACGCTTCCAGTTCATCACCAGTTTGGCTCGGTGGCAAGGTGCGTTGTCATCTTGGAACAGGAACCGGCCTGGAAAGAGCTGCTCCGCTGATGGCAACATGCACTTTTTGCAGTATTGTGATGTACTTCGCCCCGTTCACCATTCCATCGACGATGTGCAAGCGTCCCACGTCACTGGCAGCCATGCAGCCCCAGACCATGATCTTCAGAGGATGCTTTACAGTGACATTGAGGCACTCAGGCTTGAACTGCTCTCCAGGAAATCTCCTCACGTAGGTGTGGGCCTGACTGCCAAACAAGCAGAAGGTACTTTCATCGCTGAAAAGCACCTTCTCCCACTTGTCACTTGTCCAGCTTGAGTGTTTCCGCGCCCACTCGATCCGTTTCTTCCTTTGTACGTCACTCATCAGTGGCTTGTTGCGTGCCTTGCAGCCCCGCAGCCCAAATACTTTAAGGCACCGACGACGAACAGTTGATGAACTTGCACTGACGTGAGACGTGTCTGACCACTCACGCAGTAGCTGAGGCGAAGTCAACTTGCGGTTGGTCAATGACAAGCGTCGAAGAGCACGGTCCTGGCGTGATGTTGATACACGTGGACGCCCGGACCGAGGCTTGTCTACCACCGAACCCGTCGTGTTCTTCTTCTGCAGGATTTTTACAACGGCGCTGTGACTGCAGCCGACTTTGCTGGCAATCTGGCGGCATGAAAAGCCTTCCTCCCTCGACACTGTCACACGAACACGATCCTCCAACACCAAGCCCCGCTTCTTCGTCATGGTCGATGCAGAAAGTGTAAGAAATCCAAAAGAGCGCGCCTATTTTATAGCTGCTGTCTTACCTAGACACCCTGGACTGTTATTGGCTGGTGAAAACTGCCTCCTGATTGGTCAGAAATAACGCGCGCTGATTGGAACATCTTGATCCAGTTTCACGCAGGATTTGTGAAATTTACAAAAGTTGTACTAAGTATGTTTCAGAACTTATACTTCTGTCAAAAACAGAAATAATTGGTATTAAAAAGATGATTATAATAGCCAAATATATCCCTTATAACGAAAAACACAAAAAAGTAGCGGGGTAATGAAAAAATTACAGTAAAAGGTCATAAAGTTGAAAAAATGTCAAAATTCGTAGGTGTTTCCAGACTTTTGCACACCACTGTATGTATAACCACTAGCACAATGCAATGGCAAACAAACTTGGGAACCGTGTTTATAACTGCGTTGTATAGGAGAGGCATCAATCAACTAGTGTACATGATCAGATGGCCAATTGAAGTAACTTAACTACACCGAGCATCACAAAGAAACAATGTCAAAATTTCACTACAGCATCTGTTTAACGTATGGTCGGCCTATACAAATTTAAACTATGGTCCGGTCGACCTAACGTCAGCACCTTTATAAATGTCAGATTACAGTTATAACTACATGTTCTGATTTTAACGTTTAAGAATTAGGTGAGGATTCAAACGAAAGTCAACTTAATACGAGTAAATCGCTACCACAGATGCTTTACTTAAGCAAAAGCCGACAAAATTGAAAAACCGATATACACAGAATGCAAGTATAAAAAATGTTGATTTCCCTCACATACGATACTTTTTGTTTACTGAAATATTGGTCCTCATGTAGCAGAACTCCTTGACCCTTTCTAATTCCTCACCGCTAATACTTATTCTAATAGCAGTCTCTTCCTCTCTGCTTATATTCATAATCTTTGTTTTATGTTCATTGAAAAGATATCTAATACATAGAGGTGAAAAAAATGAATTACATACGCGGAGTTGTAGAAGTAGGCCTATCTCTTCCTTCAGACGAATTTGATGTTGAAGGCAATATTGATTCCTGCTTGGAAGCATTGCTTCCCGCTGTGCACTTCAAGTGCGATTCTTAATTTTAAAAAAGTCTTGAATTATATTTTAGTTAAATAGCTTCAAGTTAGAATTAGACTCTATTTAAATGGGTCAGTGAACTGCAAGCGTCTACTTTGTGAATCTGAAATAAATTGTGCGGTATCTATATAATAAGCCCATAAACACAAAAAACCCAGAACAAAGAAAGGAATTATTTCAACTGTGTTTCAGATCAGATTGTCAAAAGACGCTGCATAAAACTTGTAGAAAGGTTGACATAATATAGATAATATATATATAATATAATGGCCTTGTGCTATGTGTAGAGAAATAATAATCGTCAAATATCACTAGGTTTCCAAATATGCTGCATTAATATTCAGGTGCATGCATCTAATATATACATACATACATACACATATACATACATATTTACATACATACGTTCATACATACATACATGCATGCATGCATTCATATATTTCAGCTTACAGTATATCTTGATCAAATATCATATCGTGTGAGCTGTCGAGTTATCTAAGATGCTATTTACTTGTTAATCTAATTAATGGTAAACATTGTGTTCAAAAGATCAAAATATTGCGTTTCCTTGTACAAGCTATTAACAATATTAGATAGGACAATTGAAAATTAGACTTTATGTCCTGTTAATATTAACCCAACTCTGAGTCATTATTCTTTGAGTCGGCTTATCATATTTGAGTCATAATTTATACAATTTCGTGAAAATTACAATAAACTGTGTAAATGGCACAGTCGTAATAAGGGGGGATTACTACAGAGATATCCAAAAAATGCAACCAGAAAAGTCCGAGTCCCAAGTGTAACATACATTTTGAAAGTCATACTTACTACGTCGATATACAAGAACTGCCGCCACCACGACTCCAGCAATAACGACTACAATAATGCTGATAAACCATAAATTCGACGAGTTACTGGATTTTTCTTCTTCATTTTTGACTTCCATAGCATATGGTGCAATAATCTCAGTGGACTTCACCTTTGCTGTAGTTGAAGACGGCGCTAAAAATGAAAAATTACGCACGGTCTACACGTTAACGAAATCATTTCCAAATGAATGTATATGCAAAGTGATAAATCATTACCCTTAGAAAATAGTTTACTCTATACTATAACGCTAATTTGTAGCGTAATTACATTGTGTTGACAACTGCTGTATAATTGTAAGTAAGTAAAGCTCCCATTCCCATGAAGGATGTAGGGAGGTGCTTATTTCCTTTTCTTAGGCCCTTGAACCCGCAATGGACAAACCCCAAGGTCCTGGACACGGGGCCAGTGCATCGCAGGACTTGCCGTTTACTTCCCAGCTTACGCCGGTACCAAATTATATTGCTTGGTGACAGAGGTACGGTGTGCGCAAACAACTTGCCCAGGGTCGTTACACGGAGTTGAACCCGCAACCGCATGATCACTGACAAAACGCGTTAACGATAGACCACCGTGTCGCCACTGTAGAACTGTGGAGGCAGGCCTATTGTGAGAAATGTTTTAATGTATTCTAATCTTGAATGTGGATTTTTGTGTGTAGTCTAATTTTATATTAGCAGTATTTATGATTTAAACTGCTCTGTTGGTAGTTCGCCAATCGGAATTTAGCTTCTCAAGACCTTCGTTTTGATGTAATGTAGGAAGTACCTATTATACTTAGCTGAATTGACAGCAACTCTGATCCCAAGCCTTCATCATCTACGCATGTGTAATTTCCGGCGTATCTGCTATCAGCCGAAGAAATGAGTAAGTTGTATTCTCCGAGTGACTGGTTTCCCGTTAAACGGAACATTCCCTTAAACGCCTTGGAAATTTCGCCACCCAAAAATATGTGATATGTTCCATCGGAGTGTTGGAATAGCCAGGCAACAGGATCGTGAAGATTTGTGGAGCATTTTAATTCGAAAGCATATGCTTCATTTACAGTTTGGGTTTTTCTTTCCATTGCCATCGACATACCGACAGCTGTTGACAGGATCAACAAATTCAACCCTAAAAATACACAAGAGTTAGTAATGACCTGCTTGAAGTGAATAATACAGACACACGTCACGCAACTCCGTCACAGCTGTGTCAGAGTTGCATTAAGCCACCTACGGACAGATACGGTGAAAGCTGTGCTCTTTTGCTGCCAGTTCCACACCTAGATAAAGGAATAAGGCGACGCTAATCATCTTCGTTATGACACAGCGTCGTTAAACAAACAACTATCATACCATGCACATCACGCTATAAATGGACGCCTTAAAATTGCTATTTTAAGCAGAAATTTGTTTAGCCCGCCTTCAAGAGAAACTGCTCAGAGGCGCCCTCTGGGCTAGACTTAACGATTCAATGTCATTAAGAACACAACACTTAATCTTAATCATTTAATCTTTTAATCTTTGCACAGTTGCCATATGTTACCATGTCTCTATAATCGCAATATGTTAACATTGGAAGTGGGCCATGCAGCTGAGTTTTAAGCGGGTCTGTCTGACCCATTTACCTGTTGGTGCTCTGATTGCAATAAAAATTTGAATCAATCAAACATTGCCCAAACAACCTGGCACTTGAGGACTTGATTTGATATAGCGCCGGTGGGTGTACTGATCTCCCTGACTTGGCTTTTGTATAGCGCTGAGAAAGTTTGGAGCTTATATTTACATTTCAACCATTTTCTTGCCATTTTAGGTCTCCTCTGCGGCTGCTAAAAATCAGTTATAGGCCTGCGTTTAACCAAGTTGTCCTAAGCTTATAGCCAAACACGATCCCTATGCACATTTCAGTGCAGATTTACGTAGCGTGACAATTAGTCATTGCTGCATGAATATGCATTAGTCATCAGATAAATTGGATAAATATACTGACCGAATGTGTGCATAATCGTAAGTATTTTTCGTAACCTTCATCCAAACTTCAGCATACCGACGATACAGGTGAACCATAGCACGGCCTGGGCAAGGACGTTACTATCGAAAGCGAAAGTAAAGGTGGTTCATACAATTTAATTAGTTTTGAGGAGATTGCTTGGAAGAAGCAAACTTTAAGAAAACAGACAGACAATCTAATGTTTTGATACGAATGAAAGCAATTGACCCTGTTGAGATCTTCAGTTTTAAGCGATTGTATGTATGTATGTACGCTTGCATGCATAAATGTATACATGTATGTATTTTTTGTCTGCATGTATGTATGTATGCATGTATGTATGTTTCTGGTTATTTTTAGTCCCAGAAGACAACCAGAAGACAAATGGCTTCGTCATCATCTGGTGGGTGTTAAGAATACGAAACGATTCTCGTGAAAAAGCCCTGTCTGTGAGATGTAGCTTTATGAATATATGTATGTATACGTTTGCTTGTACCTATGTATGTATGTATGCATGTATGTATGTATGTATGTATGGGTGTATATCTGTATGTTTGTATGTATGTTTGTATGCGTTTGCATGTATGTATGTGTGTATGCGTTTGCATGCATGTATGTATGCATAGGTGTATGTATGTATGTCTGCATGTATGTATGTATATATGTATGTATGTATGTTTTCCTTCTTTAATTTATACATTTATGTATTTATGTTTGTAGGTATGTTTGTCTGCATGTTTGTACAGTATGTTTCTGGTTATTTATAGTCCCATCGCTTTTTAGGACTTATGAAAACTCTATGATAACAAAGATTTAATACAGGATTAATGCTGTGGTCAGAAAGTAGACTCATACAATTTGAGATGACACAATATAAAGGCGAAATGTTAACCTTGAAATTTGAATAATACCTCATTATGGTAAGACATAATAGGGTACAGTCGTTATCGCTTAGGCTTCATAGGGGCCACTGGGACTACTAGTGATCTTAAAGTCAAGTACTGGCTTCTTCAACTGTTGTAAGCCATTGAGACAGGCCTCAAGTAGTCAGGACGTGTGTAGCCATAACTGTTTGCCTAAGCAGCGCCCGTTATTTGCTTAGACTATTTATAGACTCAGTTGTTGATGAATCCGTCGGCCTTTGTCCTAAAGCGAGCACACATACACATACTACTTTCATACATCCCTCTTAGTAGCTCGTCATAATTTCATAACTTGAAAGTCGATTCGCAGATCAGTGACTGCAATATAGATTCACATTCAAGCTTTAACGAGCCAAAGATATTTCTTTTTGGACAGAATGGAAGATTGCTAATCAGTATGGTGGCCATATTGAAAGATTTTAATAATTAATTGCATACTGCCATATTATAAGCGGTTGTAACAAAGGGCAGATTCATGCATGATATCCTTAGAAAACAGCAATATAAGAGTTTCATTGATAGAATCCTTTCGTTCCAATTTAATTTGACCACTTTTGAAAACAGTTAATGGGTCTGATTCAAGAAGAGACTACAAAGACATGTACTGCATTAGGGCGAAATATTTCTTCTGTTTTGAGGTGTGGGTTGTATGTTAGTTGTATTGTCATGCGTGCATGTAGCATTGTATAGTGCCTGTCCAAACTCTGATAAAACAACACGGAAAGCATTCGGCTTCTTAACCAATAACATAAAACTTCGGTTTATAACAACGCCAGACTACAATATTCTGCAAAGTGTAATTAGACTAGTCAGCCACACAACTAGGAAATAGTGGCGAGTAGAGAGAGAGAGAGAGACAGACACACAGACACAAAGACACATAGGCACATAGACACACACAGACACACACAGACACACATAGATACACAAAGACAGCGAGAGTGAGAGCAACACAGGCAGCAAGGAAGAGAAGAGTAAAAACGAGAGAGAAAGAGAACGAGAGAGAGAGAGGGAGAAAGAGAGAGACATACAGACAGATAGACCGACAGATAGACAGACAGAGAGACAGAGAGACGGACATACACACAGTCAGACACACACAGACACACAGACATACGCACAAACACACACACAGACACACACAGACACACACAGACAGCGAGAGCGAGAGCAAAACAGGCAGCAAGAAAGAGAAGCGTAAAAACGAGAAACACACACAGAGAGACAGAGAGAGACACACAGAGAGACAGAGACAGAGACAGATGGATCGACAGAGATAGAAAGCAGAAAGATGACTAACGCTAATCTAATCTCTTCTGTTCTAATCACTTGTATAGCGCTGTTATCATAATGGCATATAATGGTGTACAAGGCATCAATCGATGCATGATTGCTTCAAACTAGACCGTAACCAAAATCATCAGCCTTTGGAGAAGCTTGGTCAAATTTTGAAACGCAAGGGAAACAAGAAGTAACCAAAGGTAGATAAGCAAGTTTAAACAGACGAGTCTCGCGTTTAGAGCTGAATGACATTAAAGATTTGACAGAACACATAGAACTAGGCAGTGAATTCCAAAGCTTCGAACCAACCACCTGGAACGTTCGAGAATCGAAAACTGTTCTAGTACGCGGTACAACAAGAGTCAAAGTGTCCATGGATCAAAGAATTATTTGTTAGTTCTGGAGAAGGGGGCGAACCAGGAACAGCTGATTTAAATATAGTACTTTAAGACAGATTTAAAACTGTTTCCGTGTTCGATGGGCAGCCAGTGCAATGAATGCAATACGTGTGCACGTGTTGATATTGAAATTTAAGAGCATCTGTTGTAGCTCTGGTCAGGGAACGCTGGGCCATTTGTAGTTCAAACTACTAGAAGTTTTCACATACAGTATCCCTATCTGGCCTTTGCCTATATAGTCTCCGCAATTTTGCCAATATAGTCTCCGCAGTTATAAGCACTGTTTATCTAATGCAGTCAGAAGTGATGAATATAATAGCTGCGGGCATTTAGTTTAGAGTTAGGCTGCTTAACCACGTGAATGTCCTACGGTGGCATATGCTCAATAATTAGCTCCAAATATGACCTTATAAGTGCTTTCAATCCGGTATCAAAGTACACAGCAGCGTGTTTTTTACCGGCGATCGATCTTTAACCCAGTTTTTTGCAAAAGTTCACTGTTTTCTGCTGGTTCTACATATTTAATTTCCGCACTTTCAGATAATTCAGGATGTAATTGCAGACTGGAAATAATTTTTAGCCGATTACCATGTTCATTTTAATTGCAGCAGCAAGCCTGATAATAGGTGAGTTATTTAATTAAATCTTTAATCAGGTCGCGAACTTCTAAAGAAATATTATCAGCAGAGAGTCAATTACGCCACCTTCAAGTAATCGATTTTACAGTAGCACTAATATAGAAGCTCCTTCTGGAGTTTTTTGAAGGCTTTATATAAATCTCAAGATAATTACAAGATTGCCTCCGAGGCTACGCACAACTTGACAATACGATCTGAGTGGATTTCCCATGACGTAAAATTGCGCGGCTGTGCCATCTCTTGTTATCTAGGTTACACGGTGCATAAAATCTCACTAGTTGCTCTATAATAACCTCTAAATAACTCAAGCCTTTTTCTAATAATTGGCTATAAATGAAGCTTAAAATAATTTCACCGACTAGAGTTCAAATTTCCCAGCCATATTTAATACTAGTTTTAATGCCATGCCAACGATTATAGCAGGCAAATGCTAGAGTAAAGACGCCAACCAATGTTAATGAAGTGAAATCTGAAAACATAGTCGACGGTTATTGGCTTAGTTCTTCTGCATCTCATGAGTCATGAATGATGGATCGTACTTAAGTCATCATATATACCCAACACCTGTTCACAACTCATAAATAATTGCACATGATCGATTTCATAATTGTAGGCCTATATATGAAAATAAATTAGTTGGGTTGTTTATACTAAGTTAATTTACATAAAGACTGGTCCTAACATTGTAAGAGTTTAGACTGGCATTCTGGTAATTTACAGGTGCATCAGCCAATTTTACTGCATTTCCTTCGAATACAGTAGCCATTGTAGGAAGTGAAGTCATCTTAGAATGCAGAACAAATACATCTAAGAGACTGATTTGGAAAGAACGTCTTCTAAATGCAAAAGAGAAAGATCTTTCATTCGGACTAATCTTCAGTGGAAAAAAATTTTCCACTGAATCAGCGAAGAAGTACAATATCATCAGTGAAACTGATGGACAATTCGATCTCAAATTCAATGCTACTTTGGACCACGCCAGTGAATACATGTGCGAAGAACCCGGTGGAGACAACTTCACTGCCCAACTTACAGTTCTAGGTATACGCCTCTTCGTTTTCTTATATGTTATATAAGATACATATTATGTTATATTTTGTATATCTTATTAACCTTAAGCTGCTTAACTTGCTTATCAATTGTTTCTTGTTTTCGTATTATTTAGGTATAATCTATGCTCATATTAAAGCAATAGTGAATTTTTTTCGTTTAGTTGAATTTTTATTAACATAAGTTGAAACTAGTGATTAACTTACGGTTCTCTGCAGTTGACAATTACCTCATCTGAATACATTTTTACTTCAGCGTCTGAACCTAAATGCTACGTGAATGGAAAGGAAACGACCTCCAACCTAACCGTGGTTGATGAGGAAGAATATGTAGAGCTGAGGTGTAATTTAACGTACGCTGGGAGATGGAGTCCAACAATGGAATGGAGGCAGCAGATTATTTCAGAGAACGACTGGAAGATTGTTGCCAGCAAAGAAGAAACTGGGATAAAAAGCAATATTTCTTTCACTTCCCTAACTTTAGCTGTGAACGCCACCCAAAACGTCACCTCATTTATGTGCACAACGCTATTCCTGGAGTTTGCTCGCCCAAATACGACTACCGCCGAAAACATTCCAGAATATTCATATAACTGGACATCACCAGCTTTTGTCTTACGGTGTAAGTTAATAACTAAATATTGTGTTTATCATGTGTAAGGTATATTTCAGTGTCCAAAATAAAATACAGGTTGTCGCCGCATGACAAGTGAATTATTAGTAGCTAATTTACCCCAACTGTTACTTTATAGTATTAGGAAATAACATATTTGCATGATAAGTGAATTACACTGGCCAACACATAATTTGTTGCCTCAAATGTTAGAACTGTTTCTGGGTATATTTGACCTGCTGATTCCAGAAAAGGCACCAGTTTTCTCCCAGCAGGTCTAGTTTTCGAGATATAGAACATTATGCCATATACCAGTCCTTGCCTCTGCTCGCCCATAAAACATAAGGCTATAGCTATAATTATGTAGTGCTCAATTTATTATGTGATACACTAAATAAACATAACACTGGCCAACAGAAAAAATTTTTTTCTTGTTGCCTTCGGTTTTAGACCTGTTCTTGGGGTAATTTTGGGCGCTGATTCAGAAAATGTCATTGGATTGAGTGCATCAGGTCTAGTTTCTGAGATATCGTCGATTTTGTAAAGAAAACCCAGTCCACTCTTTAAACGATGTCTTTGGCAAAACTAAAATGTCATAATAAGCTTTATTTATGGCTAATTATAATTCTTGCTGATTCATATAATGCCTACATCCTTATAATGTAAAATCAGCATATCTTGCCGCGTGCTGAGATATTGCTGATTCAACGAAATAACTATTCCGTAGCCTACAGCTTACTCAGCACTAAATTCATGGCCTCATTTAGAATTTATTTGTGCTTATACAGCGTTTCATGGTTTCGAACTATGTAAATAGATTATGCTGAAGTCAGCATTTATAGCCTATATAAACCGCCTCCTGAAAGCTAGAGCAGCCGCAGTCGTCTTAGGGCATATTAAGAGTTGGTCGCAAGAACAATCTGTGAATGTGAACATTAAATAACTACATGTTCTTACTATTTTTTAGGTTAGTCACTTAATTCCTCAGATGCGAACATCCTTAAGGTTATGGCTACTTCCAGACGGAGCTGCATTAACCATCCAGACATATTCTGCTACATTTGTGGGGAATACACACTAAAAGCAAACAGGAAACCGATTTCTGAGTTTGTAAAAAGAGCATATGTAGGTTATTTTGGTGTCAAACTTGGAGATCAAGATAAGCAATGGGCTCCTCATACAGTGTGCAAAACTTGTATTGAACAATTGCGCCACTGGACAACTGGAAAGAGAAGCTGCCTGAAATTTGGTGTACCGATGGTTTGGAGGGAACAGATAAACCACTTCGACGACTGTTACTTTTGTATGGTTAATATCATAGGCATCAATCGAAATAATCGTCACAAGTTGTATTACCCTGATATACCTTCAGCCAGGAGACCTGTTCCGCATTCGGATATTGTACCAGTTCCACCTTTTCGCGAACTACCTCAGCTCTCAGACGATGAGACTTGCATGTCCAATATCGGACAAGATGACGAAAGTGAAGAAAGTGGGGGGCAGTGACAGTGATTTCCAATCAACTTCACACAGTGAACGTTTTGACCAAAAAGAGTTGAGTGATCTGATCAGGGACTTAAATCTTTCCAAAGAGTCGTCTGAATTGCTTGCGTCCAGACTAAAGGAAAAGAATGCACTTCAGCCTGGAACGAAAATTACAATTTATAGAAACAGAGAAAAGGATTTGCTGCCATTCTTTACCGGAGACAACAACCTAGTATTCTGTAATGACATCAGCAACTTATTGAAAAAAATTGGTCTGTCGGATTACAGCCCAGATGAGTGGCGTCTTTTTATCGACAGTTCAAAACGTATATCAGGGTAAGACAACTTGTGACGATTATTTCGATTGATGCCTATGATATTAACCATACAAAAGTAACAGTCGTCGAAGTGGTTTATCTGTTCCCTCCAAACCATCGGTACACCAAATTTCAGGCAGCTTCTCTTTCCAATTGTCCAGTGGCGCAATTGTTCAATACAAGTTTTGCATACTGTATGAGGAGCCCATTGCTTATCTTGATCTCCAAGTTTGACACCAAAATAACCTACATATGCTCTTTTTACAAACTCAGAAATCGGTTTCCTGTTTGCTTTTAGTGTGTATTCCCCACAAATGTAGCAGAATATGTCTGGATGGTTAATGCAGCTCCGTCTGGAAGTAGCCATAACCTTAAGGATGTTCGCATCTGAGGAATTAAGTGACTAACCTAAAAAATAGTAAGAACATGTAGTTATTTAATGTTCACATTCACAGATTGTTCTTGCGACCAACTCTTAATATGCCCTAAGACGACTGCGGCTGCTCTAGCTTTCAGGAGGCGGTTTATATAGGCTATAAATGCTGACTTCAGCATAATCTATTTACATAGTTCGAAACCATGAAACGCTGTATAAGCACAAATAAATTCTAAATGAGGCCATGAATTTAGTGCTGAGTAAGCTGTAGGCTACGGAATAGTTATTTCGTTGAATCAGCAATATCTCAGCACGCAGCAAGATATGCTGATTTTACATTATAAGGATGTAGGCATTATATGAATCAGCAAGAATTATAATTAGCCATAAATAAAGCTTATTATGACATTTTAGTTTTGCCAAAGACATCGTTTAAAGAGTGGACTGGGTTTTCTTTACAAAATCGACGATATCTCAGAAACTAGACCTGATGCACTCAATCCAATGACATTTTCTGAATCAGCGCCCAAAATTGCCCCAAGAACAGGTCTAAAACCGAAGGCAACAAGAAAAAAAATTTTTTCTGTTGGCCAGTGTTATTGATGTGGCATGAACTAGTCCAATGATGGTGACAAACATGAAGAGACTGGAGGCATCATATCATTGATGGCTACAAGGAATTCTCCATATAGCATGACATAATAAAATATGAAAAAGCGAAGAATAATGTGGAATGAACATGTGACTTGTATGGCAAAAGATGGAAAGCAATGAACAGAAGAAGAGGAAAACCAAGAAAGAACAAACGTAGGGCCATCGACATGATCGTAAATATCTGTTGTTTTCATGGAATGAACTAAAAAGACTGGCCACAGACAGAGATGAGTGGAGATGCTGCTTTATAACTAAGTACTAGCAAGTTTATGATAGGAAGTTCATATAAACCTATACTGATGCGTCTATGGGTGTCTTTTCATCAACGCTGGTTGATATAATTTATGATTTTGCAAACTGATATTTGTTACCCTTTAGACCTGTTCATATTTTTTTAGAAAAAATGTTTTAATAGCATTGCAATAACTTAGATCACACGGTTTCAAAATTTGTATGAAAACAGGCCAACGGACTTAATTCGGATAAGACTTAGTTATGATCCTCGTTATTTCTCAGCTGAAAAATATATATGGTGGGGCACAGTAGCCGTTTGGATAGAGCGCTCGGCTTGTAACCTGGAGAGTACGGGTTCAAACAGACCCTTAGGCAGTTACTTTGTAGGGACCTTGAGGCATTCATTCGCTCACAATTAATTCGCGCCTCAGGTTCAGATTTACTTACCTTTCTTGTTTAAAAAATGCAAAATAATAATAATAATAATAATAATATAGCGGGAGAAAAAGATCTGAATAACCTAATTAAGTAGCTTGAGAAAATTGCATTTACTTCACCCTCCCGCACAACAACACCGCAAATAGTCGTAAATGTATTGCCTAACTTGTCGCTTTTATTGTGTTTTTTGTTTTGAAACGCAGCTTTTTATGAAACTATGAACGATAGGAAACAAGAAAACGAACAGAAAGATGGAAATCTAGAATTTGAAACTAAAGGTACAATGCTTTATTTATTTACAAGTTACTAAAACGGTAAAGCTGTGTATAAACTTGTAGGAAACTAACTTTCAAAATCGAATATCTTTTAGGTAGCTGGATAATTTCAACCGGTTGGAAAGACACCGACCAAAATCCGGGTTGCCGGACGACAGCAAAATTACTGGAGAAGATCATAGGGTTGGCCAAGCAGAATGTTGTCTATCACCATTACAACTGTTTCAGCAACAGATTGCAACATTTGCGGGTTTTAGGAGAATTAACAGCACGGCAGTTTTAGGATGACAAATTGCAGCAAGTCAAGTTGCTCAGGACAATTTACCTAGGACAATTTGCTGAAAGGGCAATTTGCCACAAATTTATTAATTTGGCGAAGATATTGAAAGTCTTTATAGATGATGAAATACAAAGAAAATTATAACTTTGAAATAAAAGAGAAGTCATTGCTATCTTTTAGGGTGCGGGACTGGCTTATAAGTTTACTTTGTTTGAGCTTAAGTAATAATGATTTGAGGACTTCTTTGAATGCATTATTTGTACATATGTAGATGAACATTAATATACGTCTAGCGCATTAAGACCCTTTTATAAAAGTGAAAAGTGATGCGAAGAAAATATTCTAAACTGCACAGTTTAACACCCAAGTTATTTCTAGGGCGCTTTACTGAGTTCTGAAAATAAAAAGTATGCTAGCCTATATCTGATATGCAACAAAGGAACAATAAATTAGAGTGCATCAAACACAGGAATGTGAATAGTAACACGCGACACTAGATATTCAATTAGCAGGCTAAATTGGCGTCATGCATAAGGACATTGGTTTAGTTGTGCTGGTCATACATCTACAGTTTAACCCTTAGTTAAAGACACAAAATATACGGAGCAAAGAATTTCTGCAGAGAACCCTTTACAGGATTCTGGACCATGGATAACAATGACGTGGAGAAGCATGAGGAGGAAGAGAGGGAGAAGCAGGAGGAGGTATCTACCTTAGTGTTCGAGTTGCAGTAAAGATACATTTGCATTCAACCAACGTAACAGAAAATCGGAAAGCATGGCATTTAATTAATCTGAAATGTTTAGATAATCACGATAGTTAAACGTCCTTATTAATTTAAAACTTGGCAAATATTTTTTGCACACGCATGTCTCTGTTACCAAGCAGTGTAATGTGGTACCGGTTAAAGATAAAAAGTAACTGGCAACTCTTGCGATGGCCCCTTGCGATTTGTCCATTGCCGGCTCAAGGGCTAACGAGCAGGAAATGAGCGCCTCCCAACATTCCACAAGGAACATGGGGGCTTTACATTTTCACTTAATAAATTGAAAATAATTAATATAGAAAATTAAGTTTTCTAAACGTCCCCCTATTAACTTGAAACTGGTCCATGGATGATACAGAGGAGGAGACGGAAGAGAAGGAGGAGAAGTTACTGAAGTTTACAGATTTGACGCACAGGCCTAATCGAAAAGCGGAAAAATTAAATTGAATTCTAAAATGTTTAGATATTTCAGTAATCCAAACTTTCCTTTTTACATGAAAATTTTCACAGCTGTGACTGTTGCCTATTAGGCACTCAAAATGAATCACTTTTGCTTTGCCTTTCGGTGTACAAAACGGAACCACTTTCCCTCGCTATTAACTTTAATAAGCATTAGACGGGCTCGTTAGTGATTATTATCCTAATAACCATCAAATGAATCCATTGTCACAGTAATATTAGTATTTCCCTCTCTCCCTCCCTCCCTGCTATTAGCAGGCAGAAAGGAAGGGAAGAGGGAGGGAGATAGGGCGGGAGGAAGAGCAGTCCCATGCGCTAACTTTGAGACACAGCCATGGGTATGAAGTTTTAGCAAGTTCCTCAGTTTGCAGCTTAGTAAACGTTAGAGGGAGAATATGGATCAGAAATTGCAAAAACATATTTTTGGCTTGGCATGGATGCACTAAATATGGCATCACCATGAAGTATGACCTAGGCAATGTTAATTCAAGTGTATATATATAATTAGCAAATCTATATCTAACACCCCGTCGTTGGACACTTCCTTGTCTAAAGAGTTTCCACTTCCACCAACCCCTAACGAATCAAAAAAGTCACTTGTGTGTTTTTAAAACGCAGTTTTTCCGCACCTCTGTAGAGGCTCCTCAGAAGCGTCGTCTCGCTGTTGCATTGTCTTCCTGATGAAGCGCAAGACGAATGTAACAATCTAAGCAAAGCACGACCCAACTTGTTTTGCACTCATTTGTCATCATTATGTATGACGTGGTTCTTACTGAACGGTTGTCGTTTCCACAAAGTTGCCACCCGTCCTATTCTGGGCTCGTCTCCAGGCGGTGTGTTGTCCGAAATTTTGCCGGCACTGTATAAAATAATCTTTACAGTGCGGGATCATTTCATGAACGTAATTATTTTTCCAACTCCAAAATTTGGACCAGATGGTCTAGCATTCCAATTACTAACCAGGACTCCCGTTGCTTAACTACATTACACATACGAGCTTTGTATCAACGGCGGCAAGTGGCCGCTATGCAGTTATGCGCCCTTGATTGTTAAACTGCTCTAATACTACTCCACATGATTGATGCTTCGAGGGTACTGCGTTTACAAGTTTATAAATGATTTCGCTTCTGCTTCAGACAATGGTGTTTTGTTTTTGTTTTTGAAAGGTTTCCTTGTCTTGATTGCTTCCGCTCTACTATGCACCGTTGTCATAGTCATTGTGAAGTTGAAAAGATGTGAGTGACATTGATGCTCCTTTCAATACGTTTTAAGCTACTTAAATAGGATGACTTGATCTTGTACATATCGATGTTAGGAGGCTCAAATAGATCTGGTTCTGTAAACACCATATCTAATTTAAGACGTTGTTAAATGCTCTGAAGTAATTAAACATGAATGACCATAAAAGCAATTTTATTCTGAGTGTATATATATACCGAATACTCTGAAGGTGATAGAGGCTTAAACATTTCAGAAACACAATGAGAACAAAAGCATACTGGTAAAATTGGACAATTCATTTAAAATTTGATAGGTGTGCAAGTACTTTTTTATTATTCTAATCTCTCAAAGGTGCCTTGGCGCCGAATTGCTTAGAGCCATCGATGGACGCTAATTTATTAAATGTGCCACTATTTAAGTCTTTAAATGAAAATTAGATGGTAAGAAGCAACGCTATATAAATTCCTTTAGTCTCGATTATTTCAACTTAATTCTAACTGCATTTTAAAATCCAAGACAAAAATCCTATTGCAAATAAAAATTGCTGAAGATGTATGGAGCCTATTATGGAAACTGTTCCTTCTTCAGAGATAGTGGAATTAAGACAAGGTCTGGAACCGACGATAATTTAGAAATGGTAATCAAGTATTTGATGTATTAACAGGAGTTATAATAAACAATGGTTAGGAGTTATCAATCAAAGTTCAAATTTTAGATTAATTATCGTCAGAAGTATTAACCGTATAAAACCGATGTCACGAAAGTGCTGCTATTACTTTTGTTGATGGAACTTGACTGAAATTCGTTGTAGAATTCGGTCCATTGTTTGGGTCATTAGCTTCGCCGACCTTAACCGGGAATTAACCCATTAGTGCCTGATTTTTTGTTTTTTCATGAAAGTGCAAAAATAACATTATTTCTTCGTAATGAAAATCAGTTCCAAGCACTATTCAGCTCAAAATTTGTTTTTACAATTTTTTAGGAATTTTTATTTTCCGTCCCCATTTTGGGGACGCTAGGCACAAATGGGTACGTGTAATTTCAACACTGGCATGAAGCAACTGTTAAAATTTCATGCATGTAGTCACAAAGATAAGCATTCCTGTAGCTAATTACACAGCAGCAAGCATCAAACTTATTGTCTGGTAAAATATAAAGGTCAATAGTCATATATAATCAAGGAAAAAATACCAAAAACGATGAACATAATGTATGTCAAACTAGTTCATTGAAATTATTTTGGTACAAAAATGACTGTTATAGCAGTGGCTATTTATGCGACTATCATGGCAAGAGAAATAGCAGTTCTATAGCCGTTCTGAATAACAGCTCTCGCCTACTGGTGGAAGACAGTGAAACAATCCTGGTGTACTCCATTGTCACATGCGCCTTGCTTTTAGACCGCAGACACCACAACAACGCAGCATTCTGCTGGACTCTAAGAATTGATTCATTTTATCAGCTTTTGGTTGACCAAGAGGATGGCCAGTAGCTGCACGTTCACCATTGTACCGCGTGCAGTACACAGTGCACATGTTTCGACAAAAGTTCAACTGGTTCACTTGTCGGTGTGTAGTTGCAGTGGTGTGTCAGTACAAAATCAAACCATTTTGGATTGCCACATGCTATAGATAAGCAAAGAGAGCCCAGCACCAGTTTCTGGATCTGACAGATATGTGGTATGCACCATCTTATCGGATCCGCCCATATGTCTGTTGTAGCGGTAGGTAACATATTGCATGGTCATATCCACAAACTTTCAGACCGTGACCACTTCTTCGCTGAGCCCAGTGTCTCGATGCCACTCAATAATTGGAAGCAAGTGTTACCACACTGTTGTCGTGCCAGCGCATCACCATTATTCCAGATGCTGTATCTAGTAAGTAGTCAAAGGCGCCGCAATCTGATTTCTTGATCTTGTCCACAGACAACAATGGACAGTGTCAACTCGATTGGCTCAAACTGTTACGGTTGCCTGGATGTTCTTGCTGCTCAAAAACTCAAGCAGATTCAGACTGGTGAAAAATTGTGAAAATACAATGTGTATTTGTCATCAGCTGGAGGCACACAGTCTGCAAGCTTGACAACTACAGAACCGCCAAGACCAAGCTGGCTGTCGGTCACTACATCTCCTTGATACTGATCCATCAAAATACAATATTCAAGTGTCGTGTTGATGCTCCATACCTTGAAGTCAAATCTTATGGGCTTGCCACGAGTAAATTGTTTTACACTATATCTACCATAGTATGGTACCACTGATTCGTCGATCTAAAAACTGTATTTGGGACCGCGAAAATTCTGCCAGGAACCGTTGATTTAGCGCGTCTAATAGCAGCTGAACTTTGGCCATTCTGTCATTTGGTGACAAGTGTTCATTGTCCGCAATGTGTACACACATCACTAGTTCATCAAATCTGTTTCCTGTCATTGCACAACTCATGGCTGAGTTATATACATCTTCTGCTGCCTCCCAGTAGAGACAACGGCGAGGCAGTGGAGCATATTACTGTTCAAAAGTTGACGGGGCCATTTGTGCCTAGCGTCCCCAAAATGGGGACGGTATATTCCGGTATAATAAAAAATCAACCGAGCATCAATCAACACTACAAAAACAGATGCAGATAGCTAAGAGACAAAATAACATAGGCTTATACTCACATTTTTTATTGTAATGTATTATTGCATGATAATTCAAGGTTATATTGATAACTTTACTGAATTTCAAAATTTACGATGATCGTCACAGCAAAGCCCTCTAATTACGAAAAAAACAAATAAATATCTGCCAATTTATAGCCTACATGAAAGATAATTGAGTATACTTTTGGTAGAAATAATTGGTTACACTCAAGATTGCTTTATATAAAAAATAACTCTTTCCATACAGGCGTCCCCAAAATGGGGACGCTAGGCACTAATGGGTTAACAGGGAGCGCGACAAAAACGCTGGTCCATTTTCTCCGAATAATAAAAGCTGATCCATTGTCCAGAATGTTTAACCCTTATCCATTGCTCTTCGAGTGATCCATACCATAATAAACACTGATCCACTGTCCCATTTGAATGCTGCTTCATCTCGATGGTGATGACGCTTTGCAACTGGCTTGACTCGAAACGCGTATGGTCGAAGATGTAGAATTGCTGATATGATACTTTTGTCCTTAAAATTTATTCAGAATTTATTCAGGATTTGTTACATTTTGTGTCTCAACAAACATCCCGAATGCACTTTAAATACTTTATGTTGTTAAAGCCAAAGCTCAGCAAGCGGCAACCCACAATTCTGTAGAACCGAGAGCCAACAATCCTATGGAATCGACAGCTAACAACCCAGTTGCTAATCAAATAGATCAACCAATGATTTACTCGAATGTGATAGAGAAACCAGGTACGATTTCATGCCTAGGTTTTTAAATCTTGAAACTAACCAGCAACTTTAAGCATGCCTTGTTAGCATTAGGCAAACACAATGCAAAAGTTGTTTTACCAAGGAATGTTTATTTCTAATCACCTAGTTGCATAATGCACAGATATATATGGAAAAATCTGGGTATATATGGGTCTGTAGAGCTATTTTTGCAACGGGAGCCCTCCTGACAAAACATCACAAAGAGACGTTATCTGAATTATGTATTGTATTACATTGCATGTATACATTATAGGCCTATATACATCATACTCACACACATGTTACAAGCCATTTGGAAATTTCTTTAACTGTCACAAAGTACTGGCGACAACTGTTTCACATCTTCGGTAGTTTACAAATCAGACTTTTAAATCGGAAGTATTCTATGATCTACCTAAGCCTTGTATTAAAGTACTTGGGTATTTTGTACTTCGTCAAAGGGCAAAATGTGCAGACAAACAACCAACAGGAACTGCAACAGCCAGTCATCTATTCAGACGTCCACAAACCAGGTGAAACACGCAGCTTTGAATATTTAACAAAACTTTGTTAACAAACAATATTATTATATTTAGAGTTTTTTAAAGGCTGTTTTGAATTGATTTTAAGTAGTTAAACACAAGAATTATAACACTACTCGGATGATGCTTATAATTATTTTAAAAGCAGGGCTGAAGGGTTGGTATGCGAATTAGTTAGATGCAGCAGGGAGACATTAATGGATAGAACAACCAAAAGACGTGGATGGTCTGGTAGCGTCTCAATGTTGATACATTGAATAAATGCTGGTCATTCATTTTGCTACGATATATTTGTTGTGTTCGTAACAGGAGACAATCGATATTTATTTATTTTTATTTATTTATTTAAAGCACTTGTAACGCGCGCAATGTCAGTACACCTGAATCTGAGGCGCGGATGTTTGTTCGCTCGGGGCCAAGATGGAATCATGCAAAAGCCAGGATGAAGTAGCTAGTCTTAAGAAGTGATTTAAGAGATGATAGCGAGTTTGCAAGTCGGGCTTTTGTGGTAGACGATTCCAAATGCGAGGAGAACAGCAGCTAAAGGCACGTGATCCTACAATTGTCCTGAACCTAGTTTTTGCAACAAACCAGTATCAGAAGAACGCAAAAATCTGGGAGGACGATATGAAGTCAACAAAGTATTAAGACATGATGGAAAGCCAGTGTTCTGAGCCCTAAAGGTCAAGCATGCAATTTTAAACTTAATACGCCACTCAACAGGAAGCCAGTGAAGTTCACAAATGCGATCGAATGCATTTGATGAAGAAGAGCATGTAACAATCATAGAAAGAGAATAAAAGTATATTACCCAAGTAATCTGAGACGTACATAGACGTTGTTATAAAATGAAACACGCAGAGCTTTCCATGGGTCGAAAGAATATTGTATAACGAATAAATTAGTCTTTTGTGATCACGTCTATGAAGTTATCGTTTTCAAACACAGTAAGACTACACGCGGCTTTCTCTTTGCTGTAAAATATAAAACAGATATTGAGGTCCTTGTTTAATTTAGCTTTCAAAAGCCAGCCTGCATTATATAGTAGTTAGATGTCATGCAATTAGCATAGACATCATTAATTTTATTTGCTAATGCACTTAGCTGGATTAACTGAATGGTATAGGATGTAGGATTGAATCTGGTGAGAATGTGTAGTTATGCTGTTCGGGTTGGGTTGAGCTGGATCCAATGCGGATGCTTCGGCTAGGGTCATTAAAAATTTACTATGGGACAGCTAAGGTAATTATTATTTTTTATTTCTGCATTTATTAAGCGCCACTATCTAATGACTAAGCAATAATCGGTGGCGCTGAGTAGTTGTGAATGAAGGACTTGCTCAAGGTCCGTACACAGTAACCGTCTCAGGCAAGGCTCTAACCCGCATTCTCCACGTTAGAAGCCGATCGCTCTAACCAATCGGTTAATGTCCCCCCAATATGGCGAACAGCACAACAATTCACCATTTATATTAAACAATTGCCGAAATAATTTTGCTTAAAACAGCCAAAGTTATCACAGAAGTGAAAATGTTGTCATTAAAATTTTAATTTTTAAGCTCCAGAGCACAAAGCGGATCATCCTTTTGTGAAGGAATTGAATCTCACTTATTCGGCAGTAGATATATCAGGTAAAACTACAAGTCTTAGACAAGTTTAAATAAATTCGTCAACCTTTCTTGTTTAAATATATTCTACAATGTACACGTACATATGTACACTATATGCATAAAAGATATTTAAGTTGTCTTCAGGACAATTTAACTTAATCGCTATGGTATACATTGACTGTAACCATCATCATTCGTCAAACAGAACTATTCTTTCTTTGTCATCTGGCTTGGACTCCATCTCATGGATGATAGTTAAAATGCCCTGCTTATATGTATATATATATATATGTGTGTGTATATATATTTATATACGCATACATAATCTGCGCTGAGACGACATGAAGTACAGTTGAGATCACATGACATGCAATGATGTCAAAATTCAGTTAAGCTTACATTTTAAAATTTTCTCTTTGCTACAAACGTCGTCATTGTCTTCACCAGTGGAAATATATAGCGCCAGTAAAAGAATCTTCGTAAGTGGAACTCACCCTTATGGAATCTTTATTAATAAGGAAAATGATAGCATAATGAGAATCCGGTATGTACACAGGAAATATATAGCGTCAGGAAAAGAATCTTAAAGGACGCTATATATGTACCTAAACATAAGAAAACAGGACCATCAACCACTGACATGCATTTAATTGTTATTCCCGAGTAAGGTCTGATAATACAATTTCCAGATATCACGTAAATTGTATTACTGTGCACGATTCACTTAAGGCTACAATTCGAATTATAAGGAAAAACCTGGGAAACCAGTCTACAAATTTTGGTGTATCTCATTGTAGAACCAAAGCAAATGGAATAAAACGGCGTATCTTGGCCTTACAGTAGTATCAGATTCATCCATACAAATACGTAGGCCTGCCTGAACTGTAGAGGTTGATGCCAGCAGTTAAAAGAGATAAAGATAAGGCATTCGAAATGAATAGTCAAACTTAATACTGAGATACATGCAATTAATATGGAATGCAAATATTGGGAACACAAGTTTATACTTAATTTACAATTATTCCGGCTTTAAAAAACGTCATGTTCCATTAACACTGTATGTCACTAATGGTTTAAAATCCCTACGTGCTTAAATAAATTTATGTTTCTCTAGGCTCGAAACAAATGGACAACGTTTGTTCTCAGCAATATCCAGCCCAATATGACAAGTCATGCAAAGTAAGTTTGATTTTCTAACTGATAACAGTTTTACTCCTGCATTTTCAATTGAACTGAGCTTAGTTTTACTTTGTATCGCCTTACCTTATTGTTTTTTTTAAATTGATTCCATGTGCGTCTTCAGCAATCTGTCAAGAAGTAGTAGGCAACCATATATTTTGTATTTCTTTCAATATAGGGCCTACCAGTTATTGTTATCCAGATGCGTAGTCTGTTTAAAGATATTGAACGAAATTACTTAGGTCTCCGGTACTCATGAAGTAATTGCGATAAGAGAATGTAAAAAGAGATTGCTTAGCGCCGCTTCAATAGAAACAAATCAGAGGCGCTCTCTACCCTAGCCTAAACGATGTTATATGTCAATAAGAAAATAAAGTTAGCCAACGAGCACACAGTGCTCAGATAAAAGAAGAGTCACGAATGGAAGACTCCCAAACGAAAGGCAGAGCCCAATCGGATGTCTGTAGATCAATTGCCAATGATTTTACGGTGTTATTGAAGTTTATAGGAATGAATTTGGAGGTTACATGTTTAGCAAAACAACACACAAAGCATATACAGCAAACTATTTGAATGGATTTATGATGTCTGTGCAATTAAATAATTGCCAACCAATTAAAAATGAATTATAATAGATACACTCAATCTTTCTTGCGACTTTAACCACATGAGATTTAAAAATAGTTCCCTCTTTATGTTGCCATTTTTGGATCGCATTACCAATGTTTTATGCTTGATTAAGGTTCAACACTTTACATAAGATCTTAATTCTACTGTTCGAACTATTTACAAATGTGCTGTTTAGTTTTAAGAAAGACTCACTTATATTTATTTTTAAGTAACTGTTTACAAACAATCACTGTGACTATACGAAAAACCCAGAAGAATTACTTATTGGAATAAAATATTGATATTGATTTGAGGTAACAAAATGGTTGTCTTTTGCTGTCTAGGTGATTGGAGCAGATGGCACAGAATACGCCCTGTTGCCTGTATTTCAATCAAAGCACCCATTACAGCAAAAGAAGGCAGGGAAAGAAAACTTCGAAACCAGCGTCTATGCTCCAATAGACCATACCATAGCTTCACCACTTCTGCCAAATTTCCACCGTTGGCAGTCCGAAGACAGCTAAAGAAGCACACAAAAGCAAAATAATAATTGCCGGTTTTAAACTTTTGTTTCTAATGCGATGCTACAATTATGATATTTGACATCAAATGGAATGTAGTCTTGATTTTAATCAAATAGACATTACTTTCACACTTTCAGTTCTCTCAATCTTGTAATCTGTAACTTTAGTTTTCTTCTGATGCACATGTTTTTTCAAAGCAGTCTACAGAGTAATACATGTGTATAAAAGTGACGAGGGCTAACAGTACTTGTACCTCTAGTTTTGACCTTCAGAGGAGGAGACATAATAGCCACGGGCATAATTGTGAAAGTGCGATGGGGGCAGTGTAGGGTAACTAGGGAATTGACTTATTCGTATTCTTAAACATCAGTCTGAATTTTATTACCTTCATATAGACGCACGAGTCTGACACAAATTATTAGGCTTCGTCTAGCCTGAAGTCTTGTGCATTGGAATAAAATGATGCAGGAGAAGCATTCAACCTATCATATAGACACTTTCAACTACTAGTAATTCAAACTTACGGTGTCTTATCTCTCTTTATCACTGACATTGGTGTGCCTACTGGCATACACTGAGTAGCCTAACTTAAAAACTAACGATAAATTGCATACTTTTCAATTACACTGGCTCCTCATTTTTGTGTTTGACTGTATGGCTTTGTAAATGGCACATTTTGGTTTCTTGACTAATAATATTTTGCTATGTAATTGTCAAAAAATTCATCATTGCAAATTTGAAACCACTATGCTGGTGCTTTTATTTGCACCATTCATTTCAGAGCTTGAAAATCTGAACCGGATCAATTACAGTGTTTTTCGCCAATTTTTATTAGCATGTGCGTCGAACTTATACTTAGTAACAATAAACTGAATTAAAGCTAATTATAACTAGGTCAGATTGAGCCAGACCAGACTGCGTTCTCTATACCCCATTTACTGTATGCACTGAATCTTTCAACAAAACATTTTAAAAACACATCACCTAGAACAAAGATACAAAGCCATTCGATAAACCAAAGCTTAATAAAACTAATCAGCGCTTTCGATACATGAGCAACAACAGCACTTTGGCCTCGGATGTATAGTGGACGGACTTTAGCTGAATCTGCATTTAATAATAATAATAATAATTGTAATAAGACAATTTATACAGCGCCGTAGCACAGCCGAGGCCGGAGAAAAGGGCGCTGTACATGAGTTCAAAAATCAACTACAGTCATAAGATATCTTAAAAAGATGTGTCTTGAGTCGTGATTTGAATGTGTCCTGGGATGGGGTAATACCTGGGTAATTATTTCCACATTGCGGGGTGAATACCGCTTGTTAGAACTAAATGTTGCCGGTAACCCAGTTCCTCGGGGTATATAGAGGCCCTCTGCTTAGGGTTACGGGTGAAGACCTCAGTGGCCAAAGGAACGGAACACCTCCACGGAGACAGCGGTCCTGAGAGCGGACAGGGGCATCCATGGCGAGTGAATAAACTGTTGGCGGGCTTTACTTTATTGCTTTATTGATCTAACCAGATGGTTACCTTGCGTTTACCCATTAAGATATCAAGGGAAATCAATCGTCGTGCAAGAATTTCTCACGATGAACAACTGGCCCACAAATACAAACTACTTCTTTGCCTGTCCGTAGTACAAATACCCTGCAGAACAAGCATATGAATAGCAGTTAGTAAGCTCTTTCATGCAAGGGGTGATTCTCCTGTTGTGGTTGCCTAACAGCAGCTCCTGACTAACTTTAATATATTTAAACCTTGACAAGCTCGCGGTGTTTATGCACTTTTTACTGCACAACAATCCTTTCATATGATTAATGCCTAGGTTTAGAAAGAGAAATGCAGTATTCTCAGGCTTTTAAACAGCACAAATATAATGAGGAAGCAGCGACTAATAAACCAACACTCTTATTCTTTACAAACAAACACACTGAACACGTACAGTAGCTTCAGATGTTCTGTTAAGGTGCTGCATAAATCCCCATTATAATGTACAGTATTTAAGTATGCATCAGGATATTCAAGTACCTCACAAAACCGCTATCTTATGCTTCCTCTTCTGATGTATTTTCACTATAACTTAAAGAGCTCATTGATTGCAGAACCAATTACATAAACATTCTATTTCTTAAGTCTATTCAACGTAATATAATTCAAGGTGTGCGGGTAGGATACACTGGTCAACATAGAAATCGTTACTGACTGGAAAAGGCCCTAATGTGTAGCATCTTGGTGTGCTGAACACGAATATAACCATAAAAATTTTTTATTGGCTCTCGTTTTGAAAATATTTCATATAGTTCATTTTTTATGTTTCACCATGTAAATTTATGCAGTAGGACTGCGACCATATCCTAAATAAGTCTAGAATGATGTAATATTCCACCTCATTGCATAATCCCATCATGGACACATCATGCACAGTTGATTACGTCATTTTCTGATGCAATGTAAAACTACAGCCAGTCGGCTGCTGACGTAAGATGACGTCAGCAGTGTACTATATAAAGCGAGTCGGAACGGTTGAGCATTTACAATATTACAGACTTTGTGCGAGACAGTTTAAGTTACTGTTTTATAAAACTATTATTACTTTATCCATTTAGATACAATACAGAACAGTAATGCCTCGGAAGTGCGTAAATACTGTGGACAACTTTTGTTACATTTGTGGGGAAGTGACATTTGCCAACCAGAAGAAAAGTATCACTTATCAAGTCAAGAAGGCATATCATGCTTACTTCGAATGCAAGGTTGGTGACCAAGACAAGCCATGGGCCCCGCATATATGCTGTGCTACATGTACAACACAGCTTTCACAGTGGTTGAATGGCAAAAGACCATCAATGCCGTTTGCAGTTCCCATGGTGTGGAGAGAGCAAAGCAACCACGTAGATGACTGTTACTTCTGCTTGGTTCCTCCTCTTTCCGGTGGAATAACGAAGCAAAAGAAGTCGACAATAGTCTACCCAAACATTCCGTCAGCATTGAGACCAGTTCCACATGGTGATGGACTTCCTATTCCAGAACCTCCAGCAGAATATATTTTCCTTGATTCATCTGATGAGGACAAGGGTGAGCCGACATGTTCTTCTCCTGGTCCGTCAGCGTGCAGTGATCCCGATTTTCACTGTGGTGCATCATCAACCCCACACAGAATAACACAGGAAGAACTAAATGACCTTGTTCGTGATTTGGACTTATCCAAAAACAAGGCAGAATTGCTAGGATCAAGACTCCAACAATGGAATCTTCTAGAAGAAGATGTCACAATTACTTCATATAGAAAGCGCCATCAGCAGTTTGAACCTTTCTTTATGAAGGAAGGTAATCTGGTATTCTGTTCCAATATTGACGACCTCATGAATGCCTTACAGATCACTCATGACCCACAAGAATGGAGACTCTTTGTAGACTCTTCAACACTGAGTCTTAAGGCTGTGCTTTTGCACAATGGAAACCGTCTTCCATCTATTCCATTAGCGCATGCTGTCCACATGAAAGAGACATACGATAACCTAAAACAGCTACTGCATTCCATTGACTATAACAGGTACAAATGGCACCTGTGTGGTGATTTGAAGGTAGTTGCCATTTTAATGGGACTGCAGCAAGGATATACAAAATATATGTGTTTCTTGTGTGAGTGGGATAGCCGAGCAAGAGAGTTGCACTACGTGCGGAAGGAATGGACTCCCAGACAAAACATGGCAGTTGGACAGAAGAATATCCAGCACCCAGCTCTGGTCGAGGCTCACAAAATCCTACTACCACCCCTTCACATCAAACTAGGTTTGGTGAAGAACTTCGTGAAAGCCATGGACCGCACTTCGCCAGCTTTCCGATACCTGCATGAAAAATTCCCTCGACTCAGCGAAGCAAAGATTAAAGAGGGAGTTTTTGTGGGTCCTCAGATTAGAGAACTCTTCAAAGATGACCGCTTCAACAACTTGCTGGAGGGTGATGCGAAACAAGCATGGAATGCTTTTCGTCTAGTGTCTACAGACTTTCTGGGGAATGTTAGGGCAGAAAACTACAAGGAACTAGTAGAAGACATGCTCAAGCAGTACCAGAAATTTCGCTGCAATATGTCTCTGAAGATGCATTTCCTTCATTCCCATCTGGATTTCTTCCCTGTGGTATGGTTAGTGACGAACATGGCGAACGTTTTCATCAAGATATCGCAACAATGGAGCAAAGGTACCAGGGAAAATGGTCCACTACAATGTTGGCTGACTACTGCTGAGATGCTCCCGAACAGCTGTACAAGAGACAGGCAAACAAATCTAAGAACTAGTCTATGACCTGGTTTTTACAAATATTAACTGTAAATGTATCACTATTGGCATGCATTGTGCGATATAAAATTACTTCATTTCAGATTACAAAAAAACTAGAGCCAATTCGGCATTTTCACTGTCATATTCGTGTTCAGCACATACAAATTGATAAGAACTGACTAATTTCATTTCAGTAACATGACTTTTGTAAAAATTTGTTGTCCAGTGATATCACACTGCCAGGGGCCACAGTAAGCAAACATAACACGGGACTAGGGTGTGTGCCCTTTATATGTAATATACCTACCGATGCATGATGTGCTATAATAATAACCTAAAGTACGCTGCTGGATTTTAAGAAATATGACTGCTTGATTAATGAATAACAAGCGTGTTTGCTTAGCCAGCTGCATAATTAGGACGAAGAAGAAAAGTTGTTGACGCCCATAATTTCTGGCTAACTATTAATTTGGTTGCATGTAGTGGTGATAGAAAGTTGCTTAACAACAGAGCAGCAATGCATTGACATCCATCGATACAGCTGCTCTCAATGTCGCCCTGTTTTATATCTGCATAGTGTTCAAACTGTGTACGAAATTCTATTCACTGCAAGTGAGTTATTTTTTGAAGCAACGTGAGAAAGCAGTTTGCGAACTTAGGTGGGGCACAGATATCGCGAGAAACTTTGTCCCGCCTTCTTGCTCATCTGTCGAGTTACTGTTTCGCAGCAACAAAAAGAAGGAAGCAGGTTTATAACAATCAGGACTCTGTTATTCGTTGCTTGTGTAGGGACGTGGCATCAATAATGTCATCTTTAGCCCAAGTGCAATGATTTATTGATAATCATAAACCGTTTAACCTGTTACTACATAATGCATGGCATATATTACCTATACAACAGACTTTCTGCTTTTACTTGCAGTATGCTTTATAACCGACTAGAAATGTAAACATTATTAACTATTTCTAATAAAAAAATTGCATTTCTATGTGTCATTTATCGATTGGCAATAATAATTATTTTCAATGTAACTACGGCAATATCTTATCTATTTCTCGAACTAATGCATTACACTCCTTAAGCTGTCTGAATGTAATGCTTGTCTGATGGTTCATGTTCCAAAAATAAACAATTTGGCATCTTGCTAATGAAGTATAACTTGAAATCTTATTTTTAAACCTAGATTAATTTTGGCGCGTCATATGAAATAATATTTCGGCGGATAAATTTGTTCATAATTATTATGCGTCATCGGAACGTAGAGTCAGAACGTTATGACGTTGGTAAGCTGTTTGTATTATATTTTATTATGGTATTCTATCTATGTGGGTATATGTCCATTACTTCTATTCAATATTGTGCGTCAAAATGTCTAGTTTAGCAACTCTGATAAGCTGTTAATTGTAATCGATAAAAAGAACGATTTTATATTACCGCCCGAAGAGAACTGCAGTCTTATACAGGGTTCGATTTGTGGTGAAGGCACTGGGTGAAAGAATTAAATGTACGAGAAAATGTATCTTCAGTTGGGGCTATTATGAACAAGTGGAGAAATATCGCCCTTTTTCTTACAAATCGCAACGTACTCTTTAGAATTTACGCTTAATTTTGTATTAAGTAAGGCTTACACATTTAAATTTAAGCCCAACAGCAATAGCCTTAATTCATATGTTCACCCATGTATGGGTCGCAAAACAGTTTAATAAGAAATTGCCATGAATCTTTATTTTACTAAATAAAGTCCGGGCAGTCCCGTCACATTAACTTTAAACATTTGATTCCCACAAAGGCTACACACGGGATGTAAACTAAAACTCAGCGAACCTTAATATTTGACTGAAATTATTGCTGCCTAAACTTAAACGTGTGGCCATTTTTCTCACTGAATCGTAGGCATGACTGTGTGGTATTTTAGCTTTGGCTATAAATTTGCACCTCTGGCGTACGACTGATTTACTGGCCGAGCTGCAATTTCTCACGATAAAAGCCAGAGGCAGAGCAATGACTGACTACTCAGCAAATAGTCAGCAAACAAGTAAACTGCATCTTTTGATTCGACGAATAAATGTAAGTTTTCCGTTATATATATGCATTTGACATGACTATTTGAACAGTGATTTTAGTTATCTTAGTTATCATAATTTCTAAAGGTAAAAATTGCTATTGTTGACAACTAAGAATTAGTTGAATAGTTGAATTGAAATTTCATCTTTTCTACACAATGTTACAAAACAATTATTCAGAGATCGAAATACCTTTCAGAGTCGGTAGACTTATTTAAATAAATTAGGATATGTTATTCTAATAGTAGCCTGCATTAATTTGCAAGTGATTATGAAGCACTTAAACTCGGGATTTGACAAGTCGATTTCTTGCTGTTCAATATGTTGCCCTATGTTGCTTAATCCTGCATTGGCTTTTGTTGATGGCGCCAAGTGTAAAACTGCAATCTTGTTTCTTGCAAGGATGTTACTCCAACTTTTAACTTGGCTTTATTGGTTATGTTTGCGAAGTGAAAAGAGGGAGAGAGGATCTATCGAAATTCGGACCACTGGAACTGAATTAACATGACCGACGTCAAGATCAGAGAAGTGTCAATTAGAGTGGTATTCACTCTGCTAATATTCGCTTTCTTGGAAAAAGGTAAGTAGGTTTACTGTGTCTCATATAGAAAAGATTAATATATAATAGAACTTCTGGACTAAATGACCTGCATTACAGTCGGTATAGGATATCTATGATTATCTCCCGTTTGCCTGTTGAATAGAATACTAACAACAGAGAAGGAACGCAACAAGAAATGAACGACACAGCTAAGGGAGATGTAGCTTTTCGATGGGTTCAAAAATCTTATCACTAACGACAGAGATATATGCTATTTCTTTTACAAGCTGTTGAGGCCAACCCGAATTCTATTCCTGTTCATACCATAAAGAAGTGAGTTTCTGACGCTGTGTTAAGAAAGGATTATTGCAGCAAATGTCTGAACTCATTTTAAGATTCTTGCAATTACACAAACTGTTCAGTTTCAGCGCCTACAATTAGAACTTAAACAACACAATGCTGCTTTGTTAGTGTGCTATTCCGCAGTTGCATCTTTTGTCGAAATTAGTTTTCATAAATTTCTATGCAAATGCTATTTGGTAAAGTAGTGCAGTCTTCCAAGAGAAGTAGGAAGTTGAAATTGCACCAAGCAATTTACTTGCTAGATGTAAAACATTAGGTGGAGCTATGGTACATAGCACTAATTTTTAATTTTATCCCATATAGCCCTGAACAACCCACTACTCAGCCACCGACCACTACCACTGAGTCGCTAACAACTACTACTAAACCGCCCATCACTACTATTTAGCTACCCACAACTGCTATTCAGCATCCGACAACAACTATTCAGCCACAGACAATAAAACAGTAGCTCTCAAAAATAAAATTGCAATTGACAAGTTGTCGCAGTAAATGTGGTAGGAACTATTTTTGCATACTTCTTATCCGCTTTCATTCGATTGCATTTATTTGGCCTTTGAGATTTTTTCTTTACGTAATTATTCAGGTAGCAATGGAACAACGGCCACATGGTTCAAATCTACGACTAAACCACCCGCAAGTACTTGGCCAGAATATACCACTGAAAAACCTGCCACTGCTTGGCCAAAATTATTTACGACTAAACCATCTAGAACTACTAAACCAATGCCTACGACTAAGCCGTCTACAGCTATTTGGCCAATACCTACGGCTAAACCACTCACAAGTACCTGGCCAAAATCTACCACTGAACCACCTGCCACTACTACGACTGAACAAGCTAAAACTACCATGGGCTCTTCTATAACTACAAGGCTTCTGACAGCAGGTACGCAAACGATGTGAGAGGTGAAACGCTGGGAAACGTTCACTTAGATTGCATTAAACCGTTACATTGCATTTTTATTGAACTTTGGACTATGACTCGGTTTTCAAAGTGACAAGATGAGTGAAATGGGCAGGGGTCTCCCTGGTGGATTGAGCAATCACGTATACACACGGAATTTTGGATTTACCAGATGCATCTGTGACATTATTAAACAGCTGTAATAATTTTCTCTTAGCTTTCTATATAGCCTTTTCCTTTTAGCATCATTTAGGCACGTTCTAATTTCATATTTTTGTTACTATTTTATTTATTTTATCGCCAGGAAAAATAACATTACAAAACATGCACTAGCTAACAGCCACTTCTATAGTCCACTCAGCTAGAACCTGTTATTAATTGTTTTGGCCAAGTGACAAATGCTAACTTAAGATAACAAATGCTGCTCGACTAAATCTATAAAATTAGACTTGTGAAATTAGTTCAAACAAATCTTGGAAGCGCATATAGCTTAATGCAAGAAATTAGTAGCAATGGACCTGCAGCTAGAGGCGTAACCGCGGAATAACCTTCCATTTTCCAGAGGAGTATTGTGATATTTGCTATGTTCATTGAACATAGCGGCATAGCCATGCTTTAATTTTATGGATATTTCATGAATAACCTACCCTATTGAGAAGATGATGAGTGCACTTCATTATCCTTATTTGCATGGCTTTTTATGTGCAATTCGTAAACCATTCTGAAGCAAAAAGCATTTGAGTTATTCTTTAGTTAACTAGTTTCCATTTTGAAGGTGTTTATTTTAAAGCTGGTCAGTTTTACTTTGGATCTCCATGAAAATTCGTACCTTCTCTCGCAGGACTGTGTAATTAGCCTATTTGTAAAAAAATGCGTAAGGTGTACTGTATAAGCATAAACATAATCTGCAATCAATATATAGGAGATAATTTCATTGTGGTTTAGATAAGATTGTCAAAAACGCTGCATTAAATTTCTAGAAAGGACGACTTATTTAAAGTTTCTACTTGTCTAAAAACGAGACTGTGCAGTTACGTGTAGAAAATTTATAATCGTCGAGAATCAATTTGTCACAAATGTCCTCTTGCTGGATCGCTGTGTTCGCGTTTGCGCTTTAGACCTAAGAACAACTATTTTGTGTGGTTTCTAGACAGGTTTCAGGAAAGTAGTAAAAAAGCAAATACGCTAACTTTACATTTTCATTATAATAGAAAGTGGCGTAGTTAGTCGGGTATCCTACAGTCCGTACCCTCTGAGGCCAAGACCATTGCCATCAGTCTTGGGATTCTTCGAAGTTTGATGAGGTGATTTACGTTCACCCTCACCCGATTACTCAGAGTAGACTGCTTTTTCGAGCTTTGACCTTGAATAGAAATATCATGCTGTGAACAGTGTTTTCTGCATTGATTTTACGTAATCGATATTTTATACTGATTTCACCTACTCGATTTCTGGGGTGTAATATTTTCGGTGTTCCCAAGACCATTAGTCGTCATGGGCTTCGCTATTACGGCGCAAGTTATGTCATATTTCTCAATTGTCAACCATGAATTTAGCCTAACTTTAAAAAAGCCTACGTAGAAGGAAGAACTCCAGAAATCTCTCGAACCAACGGGTATACACAAGACATGCAGTCAACCGTTGCCTGCCGGTTAGTATAGGTTGTAGAGTCATTCCGTTGTTGATGGTCGATGCCACTTCAAAGAATCACTTCGTCCTTCCTCTACCGAATACAAGATATCCCGGTGCAGACGGCGTACGTAGATCTCTAGGTCTGAGGCCTGTCCAGCTGGAAAGAAGTGAACCGGATGTCTGCAGATCAATCGCTAATAATGATAAACTATGATGCGGTATTATTGAATTTTATGCTATTGACTTTAACGGTGGCTTGTTTTGAAAAACATCACGCGAATCATATAATGAATGCTATTTGAAAATTGTTATACTTTCTCTACAGTTAAATTATAGCCAGTCAACAACAAACGAATTATAACAGACACCCTCAATCATTTCATCAACCTTAATCAATAAAAAAAACAAAAATAGTTCATTCGTTTATGTCGCTACTTGTGGATCGCATTATCAAATCTTAAGTACTTGACAAATGTTCATCGCTTTATATTAGATCTGAAAGTCTACTGCTAGAACTATTTACAAATGTGTTGTTTAGTTTTAAAAAGAAGGTTCCATTTAATTTATTCAGAAGTATTTGTGTACGAAAAACTGAGAAGAAAAACTTATTGCAAAAAATATTTATATTAAGGTGAGATAATAAAATTAAATTGTCGTCTTGTGCTAACTAGTTGAGGCTCTGTTAAGGTGCTGCCTAGATCTCCTTATGTATGGGTGCATGTATGTTGCGACAGGATGCTCAAGTACCTCACAAAACAAATATCCTGTTGCTCATCTTCTTATGTTTCTCGCTGGTCCAATCCCAAGCTCTCTTATGACCTCTCGGCGAACAGGAAATCATTGCTCGCAAGGCTCTGGCGTGGTCCTGGTCACCTTCGCAGCTGTTTCGACTCATCGTCCGCTGCTAAGGTGACCAGGGCGATGCCAGGACCGTGCGACAATAATATCCGACTCTCTGAGGGGCCAGAAGAGACCTGTCACACGCCCTTGCCATACGTAGACAAGAACAGTGGAAGCTGAACTGCGCCCACTGAACCTCGGGTTACAAACGGCCTGGAGGCGTGCATAGAATACAGATGGCTGCATACACGCTACGGAAACGCCCGGAGGGGAGCACGCCACAGATGAAGTTGAATTCCAAACATCATCAGCCGACGTAGTCTGTCTGTCCATTTGCTTGACTTATGGCGCTGGATGTTAACCGTACCTGCCTCGTCGATTTTATTTTTGATTGCATGTGATTGATTAATGAGCCTGTTTACTTAGCTAGCGGAGGTTGACGGACAGAATGTTTAGTTTGGTATTGATTTGGACGCATGATGGAAGAGCTATAAAGTATTTAAAACGAGACACGCAGAACATCGACGGTCATTGATACAGCTTGTCGCCGCGATTTATATCTCCTCATCGTTCAACATTTGTACGGAGTTCTTTCAATGCAATTCAGCGTTTTACTTTAAGGAAAGCGAGAAAGCCGTTTGCCAGCGCAGGTAGGGCAAAAATATCACAAAACACTGACGTCTTTTTATTCATCTGGCGAGCCGTTTTTCGCAACATCAAGGGGAGTAAATAAAACTCGCCTATAAAACTCACGACGATATCATTCACTGGCTGTGCAAAAACATGGTACAGTGAATTAGCGATACTCATAAGCTGTTAACATGTCTCTACAAAATGCATGAAGTACATGACCTATTCCACTTCCTCCGTTTTGTTGCAATATGCAATGATAACCAACATAAAATTTGAAAACTGCTGATTATTGATACTCAGAATTGCTACATATCTATTTACAATATATTTTCAGTTTAAATCTGGCACTCTGTTACAATATTATCTGAAGTTTGTCAAACAAGTGCCTTATATGACCTAAACTACCTCTAAACTTGTTTGATGCTTCATGCTATATTAAGAAATAATTTGACATCTTATCAATGGAGCATAACTTGAAATTTTACTTTTAACCTAAAACAATTTTGGCCCATAATCGGAAATTAGATTTCATTTAATAATTTTATTTATCATTATGCGTCATTTAAAATACAATTAGAATGTTATGACGTTGGTAAGTTAATATTGTTATTTGATCTTGCTATTCTATCTGTATTAAATTATCTCTATTACTTTTATTCAATATTCTTCACAAAACTGTCTAGTTCAGCCACCCTGATAAACTGTGTCAATTTCAATCGTGGAATAGAACGATTTCATATAACAGCCAGAAGAGAAATGCAGTCTTATTCAAGTGTCATTTGTGACGAAAGCTGTGGTTGAAAAACTTGATTGTACGAGAAAATGTTTATTCAAGTAGAGGCTGTCTAAACAAGTAGAGAAGTTGTAACCTCTAACTTTACAAATCACGACATAGCGTTACCGTCTCAAAAACTCAGAATATGTGCTTAGTTTTGTATGAAGTAAGCCTGCAAGTTGAAAGAAAAGCCCAATAGCAGCATCTTGCAATTTTTAAATTCGGATATATGCCTTTCACAATATATGATCTATTAATCGATAGCAAAATGCCGGATTTATGCGTTAGGAAGATAAGGCTTAACATATCAAAGAATAAAACCATCTCTGGCAATTGATATTGACTTTGCTTTGAACTTTGAATGTCAAGAATTATTAATGCGTGAACACCTGAACAAGACAAATATTATAATTATATGGCCTTTTAAAAAGAAATCCATGAAGTACATTGAATCTGACAAAATTAACTTCCAAACCCGTTCATAACTTTTTGGGAATGCAGTACAGGTATTGTCGCATCACAGTTCGTGACAATCACAACAAAGGGTTTCATTCAGTGCTATCAAACCGTGATCTTTGATTAAAATCACTTATGTCTAAGACCGCAAAGGTGATCATATTTCTGAACGAAGGATGAGCATGGCAGTGCGATGTTTTAGATAACAATATAAATATTGTACGTTAGGCGTACGACTCGTTTAACTGTTTAAATGTCTGTAGCTCACCTGATAAAAGCCAGAACGAAAGCAATAAACAACAAAGGGCGCCTTTAACCCGGAAGGAGAAATAGATGTATGGAATTTGAAATGTCACTTTTAAGCTGGGTTGAACTTTGCTTTTAAATTTTAGTTTTTATTTTTCATTAAGGTGAACAATGCCATGGATTTCTTAAGGAAGATTAGAGATATTAACGACTTCACTGGTGTTGTTTCAGATTATTTAAATGAATTAAGATTACAGTGTGGATCAATGCCAAATAAATGACTCTGTTATTTTTACTTTTGCCAGTGATTATGAAGCAATAAAACTGGAAATTTGACAAACCGAACAAATCGAACCTGGCTATGCAACATGTTTGATGTGGGGGCCGTAACCGATAGGATAGAGCCATCGGCTTGTGACGCGGAGAGTACGGGTTCGAGCCTCTTCTGAGACGATTATTGTGTACATGTAGGGACCTTGAGTTAGTCTTTAACTCACAGTTGCTGAGCGCCATCGATTGTTGATGATTAGTCATTAGTTAGTGACTCTTAATAAATGTAATAATAATAATAATAATAATAATAATAATAATAATTTCCTCTATGCTGTTTTATTCTGCATTGATTTTTGTTGGTGGCACCAAGGTTAAAACTTTAATTCTGTTTCTGCGAGTTTTTATTATAAATTTTAACTAGACCTTCTTTGTTATGTTTGTTTAGTGTAAAGACCGGATCGAGAGTAGCTCTGAACATTGCAACTTAATTATTATGACTGACGGCAACAAAAAAGAAATGCTAATTAAAGTGGCATTTGCTCTGTTACTACTTGCTTTCTTGCAAAAAGGTGAGTAGGTTTACTTTTTCCATAGGAGTGATTAAAGGAGAATTTTTTGCTGTGGGTCTCAATGAGCAGCACCGAGTATAAACAATGACTGCATTTCGTCGTTTAGCAACCGTGTTATCTCCATTTTCACCTACTTGTATTAGGAACTTCCGATGGCGACTTACGAAACTCTAAATACAGCAGAAACAAATTTCTCATTGGTTTCTTCACATTCCTTTTTTTGTTATTTATTATTCCTATAATAAGTCAGGAAATCTGAATCTGAAGCGAGGCACGAGTGTGCTTATATGATATGTCTATGATTATTATATGGAGTCCGCTCAGGAGTTTCGAACAATCATTGGAATTCAGATTCAGTGTTAGTGAATATATATTCAAGACTCTCAACAGGCGCTTCTAGCTATAAACAAATCGATGTAATCGATGTTAACTCTTGATCGTGAATGATGAGTTATTGGTGGTGGCTATTATTTCTGCATATATTATGCGCCACTATCTAATGACGTATCAATCAACGGAGATGAGCAATTGTCAAAGAAGTGCTTGCTCAAGGTCTCTAGTTAGTAACCGTCCAAGGGGAGCCTCAAACACTAACTTTGTGTTATACGCCGAGCACCCAAACCATACACCACTCTGCCCAGAGCAATCACTCAGGAATATCAAATGTTAGATTTAATTCTTTGGTAGGTTGTATTTAATGACAGCTTTTAATGTGACGATAGATGAAAAAAGGTTGCTCATGAGAACACTGGCAAATGCGTTAGTAGTCACGTAGGAATATTCAATGTAGATACATTTGATGCAGGTCCCAGTTCTTTACGAAGAGCCAAAGGCATTGATTTTTCATTCCAGGTGTTCATGGTCAGTGTTCTACTCCGCCAATAAATCAGGCCGTTTACGAAGGAACTGTGGACATATTTATGACTTGCAACAGACAAGTCGACGCAGTTTGGCAGGTTACCCCAACTACAGATGAGACAGATAATATTAATATCACAATATGTGGCGATACTGTTGATCCTTCGTTATCGAAAATCTATGGAGCCAATCAGACTGGCCTAGTTATAAGGAAGGCAACAACAACTCCGGTAACAATTCCGATATCAACTGCTGGCATGTATCTCCTAAGAAACTCTAGCGATGTCAGGCGCGGCGCCAAGTTACTTGTTGTTCGTAAGTAGACATATATACGTTGAGTATGTTCTTAGTGATAAAATTTTGAAAATCATATAAAACTACAATCAGGGGGAGAGTTGGCGTGATTAGGCATTGAGGTGGATACCACCTTGTCTTATCAACCATCCAGACTACTAAACAAAATTCTTTACATGGTAGATTGGAAGGTATATTGAAATTAAGACGAGATTATTGGTTGATGTATTACAACCTATGAGAACATTGTTTCTCCTTCATGCATGGCTTCCTATGGTGTTAATGAAACTGGCGTTACAGTCTTCAACGATACAACAACTAAAAATGAAAATGATTTATCAACTTTAGGGTTGATATTCAGGATGCAAATACAACCAAGAATATCAGAGCTAAAGTCCTTGTTTTTTGTGAGTTTTGTGCCATTACTTTATATGTTGGCATTTTGATATCTAATGCTTAAAAACAGTAAGAGAAAATTCCAAACGACAACACAAATTAATCAAGCGCATCTTATGATGGTGAGAATTTATAATCTCAGATGTATTTCGAAATCTGCAATTTTTATTTATGAGAAGATTTTGTGACATTATTAAAAAGCTATAATAATTATGTCTTAGATTTCAATATAGGTCACTTTAACTTCTCTCATTCTCCTCCATTGAAAACATTTGCACGTGAGACATCGTCAGCTGTTTTTCTCCGTTATTTTTATGATTTTGTCTTTTACAGACGAAGGTCCAAAGTGTACGTGCAATGCAATCAATTCAACAAGCCTTCAAATGGACTGCAGCGTCACGTACGCCGACAGCATTTTCCATCCGATCAATGCAAATATGACATGGACATCCAACGGCGATTTTTATAAATGGCATACGCCTAAGAATACGAGAGTTAATGATATGTTCGTATCAACATCAACAATCGTAGTCGATGCCAATGTTCCAGCAAACTACCAATGTACTCTTACATTTACGAAACCGACGAGCAATCAGTTCCACTATGTGGCTACCAATGCACCCGAGTTCGCCGCATCCTGCAATTCACCTTGTGAGTTCAATGTAAATCTAGATCTTTCTATTCTGTAACGTCTTTGTGAATTAATCAGGCATTGTAGATTTTATTGCCGTATTAGTCTAAACTTCATTTGAAAAATCTTCGTGCTTGGGCGAAAGCCTTCGCAAAACCTGTACTCACTAGCAGGCACTACTGTATTCTAATAAGCTCCTACTACCACCATGTTATAATAAGTTTCAATTTGCGAAGTAGAAACATAACATCAAACGATCAACACAAAAACCAAAAACGAACAACTATTCCACAGCAACAACAACAGCCGACCCTACCACAACTTTGACCGACCCAACTAGCACAACATTCCCAAAAACTGCGAATACTACTAACCACAAACGACAACAACTGAGGCCTTAACACTAACTAATAACCCACCGGCAACTACAACTCGGCCCCGAACAAACACTGCTCCACTGCTATAAGAACAATTCAGCCACTGACATGCGCTACTTAGCCACAGACCACAACTGCTACTCAGGCACACACTACAGCTGCTACTCAGGCACATATAACTATTAATTATTTGCCTATTCGCAATAACGACTCAGCCACTAACAATAACGAGTCAGACACCCACAATTGCCACTCACTCAATTACAACACTGAACTTATCCCCCTCCTGTTATTAGTCAGAACACCTACAACAGCTACTCAGCCACCCACAACTACTAATTTCCATCGTCAACACTACTCACTGCTTACAGGTAGTCATTGATCGTGAGATTAGCCTTGCTCCAAGAGAAGTCTTTAAAAACCATGTATGAAACCCTTCAGAGGACCCTGTGGTCCTCGCTTTCTCTCTTGACACAAAGTTTCCATAGTATACATGAAAGCTGCGTAAGTGTAACTACTTCACTCGGAAATGAAGTATGAGAGGCCATCAAAGTGCTGTCAACGAAAAAGAGAGCGAGTCAAAAAAGTTTAATCCGTTGCTTACGGTGTGCTAAAAGAGGAATGTAGCAGCAACTGTCTAATCTCACCTTCAGATTAATCCAGTTATGAATTGTTAATTTTCATCCTCTACAATTAGAATTGAAACAATACATGGTTGCTTGTTAGTGTGCAATTCGCAGTTGCATCTTTTGCCGAAATAATAGGTTCTCTGCTATCCGCTTGGAATTTCTACGCAAATGCTAAATGGTAAAGTTGTTGAGACTTTAAGTACAATCTTCTAGTAGAAGTTGGAAGTTGATATTGCACCAAAACAATACAATTGGTCGATGCGAAAAACAGATGGACCTCCGGCGTATAGCATTTATTTCATATTTTCTGTAGCTCTAAACCACCAACAACTCAAAAACCGTCCACTCAGCCACCAAAAGGTATTACTCTTAAGTCACCCCAATGGAACAACGTGCACAATTACATTTACATTTCATCCATGATTACTACTCAGCCACACACAACTACATTTAGCCACTCACAATGGCCCTAGAGCAAATATTAGGCCACAGACAATAAAACAGTGACTCAAAAATAGAATTGGCATTGAGAAGTTTTCGCATTAGATATGGTAGGAAATATTCTACAGCCTTCACACTCGTATTCATTCGGTAATATTTATTTTGCCCTTAAGATTTTTGCTACATAATTTTTCAGTTTGCAACAGAGCAATAACTACTTCGCCAACACCAACGACTGAACCACCTACAACTACTTCGCCAACATCTACGACTGAACTACCTACAACTATTTCGCCAAAATCTACTAATGAATTACCTGCAACTAGTTCGCCAACATCTACGACTGAACTACCTACAACTATTTCGCCAACATCTAGGAATGAACCAACAACAACTACTTTGCCAACATCTAAGACTAAACAACCTACAACTACCGTTAGTTCAAAAATAACTGAATTGGCTTCAATAACAGGTACTCTATCAATAATAATAACATTAATAGAAAAATTACAACTAACAGCACCAAGAAGAATCGAGTCATCAATTTTGACGTTAGAGCTTACAACCATTTCAAGCGCTCATTTTGAGGATACGGAGTTTATGCAAACTCACCCAGCAATTTCTAACCATTAATTACCATCAAACATTGCCTTCAGTACTAAGTTCACTTAAAATGACTGTTTATGGCTCAGGGGAGAGACCTGTTACTGTGAATGGACGATTGCTTTATATGTAAAATAATACTATGATGCATACGTAGATGGTAAAATTAAGGAAGTTAAAATAAATTGTTAACTATAGTGGATATAGCTTATTTCGTTAGTACTTAGTGTATGATTACCTCTATTGATGTTTTACACTAATTGTGGATATAATTCTGTATATCTGAACACTCCTTGTCATAAAATCAAAGGTAACAGCATCAATTGTTTCAACTGTATAGAATGTAGTTGTCCATCGTGTCCAACCTGCCCTCCGTCAGACCAGAACTGTGCGAGAGCCAGCGAATATTGGTCAGGTAAGCATGCATAGATCGAGTGAATAATGACATCTTTTTAGGTAGTTGAACACCGACAACCATAACTTTTTTGTCTTAATAATTCGTTTCAATCAAAATTAATGATTCACTTACATGTTAGTGATTCATACGATACGATTTATTATTATATAACACTTTAAACTCGTTGGTATTAAATTAGTTATTATCAAATTTGAGTCTTTGCGCTTCAGATGGAGCCGATTTCAATGAGATCTACGACGAATATGTCAAGAAGGCTGAACTGTATGGAAAATGCGACAGCTGCTGTCAAGATGCTTTGCTGTGCGGAGTTGTTGTGACTCTGAGGAACGACAATCGTTGGCTGATGATACACGATCCTTATTGCAATGATGATAGATGCGAAATAGCTGTTCTCAGCGCCTCGTTTATGTCCAGCGATTGGAAATTGTTAGCCGAGAAAATAGTCACAATATCTGTTGTTGGTGAATATGTAAAAGCGGGAAATATTGTCAGTGACGACATAACCACGTGCAGTGAATCGTGTAAGAGAATGATGGATCTGCCTTAGAAACGGAGATAGAAAACATTCTTCTGACATTGGTAGCATATTTACATGTTCATTTATCCGATTACAAACTGGTTTAGGGCAATCTACGATAGTCTAAATTAATTAAGGTAGAATAGAATCGATATACTAGTCAGAACACTTAGACATCTGTGCATTCGCTGTGTGCCTCTGCGCACAGTTCAACCCGATAAACGTATAACAAGTCAGCATGAGAAATATTTCCTCTTTCTTTCAATTGCGATAAAATAAAATCACTTCACATTTGCTAGTTTGAACCGGCATAGGCTCAAATTTCAATCAGACTGTATGTTTCTTGAAAACATTTCTCTTAAGAAAGAACAGTTCACATTAACCCTTCACCACATCAGTTAAAGGAATTCACTGCTCTACCACGTGTAAGACATGCGCCAATCACATAAAACCAATTAAGCACAGCTTTATGCATTGCTGCCATTGTCTTGAATATGATTGGTTGATTAGTATTCCAAGGAGACTTTGGGCAAACCAAGTGTACCTAGACAGATATCGAGTACTTTATATTAAAATTCCAGCCAACTTCTGCGAGGCTTTCTAGCAACCAAACATAATATTTGACAAGTGCAGTATAACTCCAATAAATGTCATTAAAACCTACTACTCGCCAAGACAAATGAATGGAATGTCAAATAGTAATAAACAAGCTAAATTAATTAGATAGAAAATAAAGTAAAATCTGCAATATTTTAGAGTTCCTTTCTTGTTGCTTTACTATGATAAAATTTCATTTGGGTCGCCAGACAAGAAATAGAACTGAGTTACCAAACTTCTTAAGAGCTCATCTAGCTAAATTTGGCTAACCATGCCAGGTACAATCCTTTTACATCTGAAAATAGCCAACAGAAATAGCGTGATGTGTCTTTAACTTTTGATGCTAAAGATGTCGTACTGAACTCTGTTGCTGAATGTGACTAGTAAGCATTTCATCTTTGTGAACATGATTAGGTAGTTATAAGAGTGGTCGTCTAACCACGAAACCAAACACAGAGCTGACGTTACTTGGTGGTGCAACATCACTTTGGAGTGTGCTTCTGATTATGCGATCAATAGCATAAGTTGGCATTTCACTCTCTTGACTTCTTTGGCAACGAAACTATAATAATTGCAAATGGAAATAAGTCATCCGTATCTAGTGGACAGCGGTAAGCAGTCAATTCAACCGCCTATGTTTCCAAACTAATCATTAATCGATCTTCAAATTCTAATGAATAAACGTGCACATGGAAAGACCATGCGACCCAGGCTTCACCATTCTACCATTGATTCGTGTGTTGTGTGTTCTTGTGTTTTTCCTGTTGCGATGAATTTCAAAGACTCGGAGTCTATTTTGATCACACAGTTCTTTCATACAGATCCATTTCGGCTAAACTATATATATCCTATTGTGCAGCTGAAATAGTGGGTCCTTTTCCTTGTGTTCTTAGTAGTAGTTCCTCAGTTTAACGACAGATTATGGCATTAAAGGCCGTTGCCGTCGCCCTCCTCCTTTATCCAGGCTTGGGACTGGCACTACCCCCAAACAAGGCAGTGGCGGAGTTATCCTTGTGTTCTTAAATTTCAAAATTAATTATAAAACCGAAGCAACAACTCGTCGTTGTGAGGTAGTTTGAACGCCACCAGTCGCTCACCACCGTTCTCCCCTGTTCCCACCTTCAGGATTCTTTCACGAGGGGAACAGCTGCCACACCAAATCGACAATGTGTCATTTTTGACAATTTCCTATTATTTAGCGCTGTGTCGTTTATAAAAAGATTATTTACTTTAGCGCTTCTGTGCGTGAGGATGCCGGTTCGTATACCGATCTTGCTTATATTTCAGATATTCAAATGGCTAGCAATATCCGTATACGGGGACCTTAAGTGGTTTTGCGCCCCATCAAAAAGCAGCGGTGGTAAAAGACCGCACCCGATCAATTCATTGAAACATTAGAAGGGTCGAGGCCATATGGTCGCTATAGAAAAATGTATACTTTTACATTCTATCACTTTTTATAGCGCTGTTATCACACTGCATGAGACATCAATTGATGATCGCTGCAAGTGAGGTTCGAAAAAAAAACATCATTCTTTGGAGAAGCCCGGTCGAAATTCGAAAGGCAGGGTTAACCAGAAGTAACCTACGGTATATAATCATACAAACGGCATACAAGTGACGTAAATAATCAACAGACGGGTCTTAAGTTTTGACCTGAATGACTTTAAAACTTCAACGTTTCGAACCAGGCTCCGAGAACTTTCGAGAATCCAACATTGTACTGGTGCGAGGGTAAAAGAAGAGTCGAAGTGTTCATTGATAAAGCGTAATATCTGTAAGTTGAGAGGGGTGAATCAGAAACATTAATAGGTCGGCTGATTGAATATAGTACAGGATCATAAATAGGTCGGCTAAGAAGGAATTCAAACTGTTTTCCGTGTTACATTGGCAGCCAGTGTAATAACGATTGGAATACGGATGCACGTAGCCTACTGATAGTTTGGGATATTTGTTTTGGCTCTGGCCAGAAAATACTGAACTATTTGTAGTTCAGACAATTAGAAGATTTCGCATATCCCTCTCTAGCCTTTGCCAAAATAGTCGTCGCAATTTCAAGAAACATTTACGACGCCGCCTATATTGGGCCAGAAGTGACGTCTGTAATAGCTGTGTGCAAACTGCATCATGTGTTTGGTTAGGTTGCTTTACCACGTGAATGCTCTTAATGCCATATGCTCATAACAGTTAGCTCTTAATGTGACTCTTAATTCTTTGAATCCGGTTTCCAAATATACGGCATTGTCCGTTTTCTCATGATCTTACTTTAACGCGAGTTTTCACATTGGCTGACCGTTTTATGTTGGTTAGAAATATTTCGTTTCCGTATTTTTGTAGGTAATTCATTTGGCAATTGCAGACTGGAAATAATTTTTAGCCGATTACCATGTTCATTTTAATTGTAACAGCAAGCTTGATATTAGGTGAGTTATTTAATTAAATCTTTAATCAGGCTGCGATCTCCTAATGAAATATTTTAGTGCATCAAATACGCTATCCCTAAGTAATCCATTTTGGAGTAGCATTCATATAAAAGGTCCTTTTGAAGTTTTTTAAAGGCGCTATATAAATCTCCAGATACATACAATATTGCCTTCTATGCTATGGACAATGCGATCTGACATGACGTGAAATCGCGCGGCTATATCATATCCAGCTATGTAGAATTCTACTTTGCTCCATGCCATAAAATCTCACTAGTTGCTCTATTATGACCTCTATATAACTCAAGCCTTTTTTCATTAACTGGCTACAAATGAAGCTTAATATAAATCCATCAAATTGAGTTCATATATCACAGAAAAAGTTAAAGTGCTCATTTAAGATCAGAAGTTGCTAAAGGTTGCTTTTGCCCTTATATTTATTAAGAATTTAGTCAGGATATATTTAATACTCAAAAACTAGTTTCAATGTCATGCGAACGACTGTGGCTAGAGCAGAGATGGCAACCTATGGTAATCAAGTGAAATCTGAAAATGTAGTCAACGGTTAGTGGTCCATTTCTACTGCATCTCACGAATCATGAAACTTACTTATGATGTCTTATCTAATACATGTTCACAATTCTTCGTATAAGTTATTGCGCATGATCGATAACATCATTGTATATAATATATGAAAATAAAGTAGTTGACTGGTTATTGTACTAAATTAAATTGCATAAAGACCATTCCTAATATTTTCAAAGCTAAGACTAGTAATCTGGTAACTTACAGGCGCACCAGCCATTTTAACGGTAGTTCTTTAGAATACAGTAGCAACTGCAGGAAGCGAAGTCATCTTGGAATGCAGAACAAATACATGTAAGAGATTGATTTGGCAAGAACGAATTCTAAATGCAAATGAGAGAGGTCTCTCATTCGTACTAATCTTTACCGGAAACAAGTTTCCCAGTGACTCAGCACTGAAGTACGCTATCGTCAATGAATCAGATGGACATTTCAATCTAAAATTCAATGCTACTTTGGACATGGCAATGAATATACGTGTCAGATAACCGGAGGAAACAATTTCACTGCCCAACTTACAGTTCTAGGTGCACACATTTTGTTATGTTGTATCTTATGTAAGATATATGTGACCATGTATAACAAAACGCTCACAAAGTCGGAAAAATCTAAACTGAGTTAGATACAGCACTAGATTTTTTTGGAATTGCTGAACAACTGGGTGAAAAATACATGACTCTATCACAAAAAATCACAAGTTTTCAAGATGTAGATCTCTTCGCGGTTAATTTTTAGAAATCACGAGGTTAAGTGTAGGCTTACAGTAACTATGGCCCGAAGTAAGCCGCTGTTTGTAGAGGTTGGAAATATGTATAATTGGAGCTATTCATATGCCCCTGAGACTGCCTTCAATGAAATCTGCAGAATAATATGATTAACCCTTAACTGACGAGAGAAATTTTTCCGCCTAGGCCCTGACGACGAGCGATTTTTACCGGAAAACGTCTATTAATTAAATAGTTTTCAACTTGTTGTATCTCAGTCAGTTCTTTACCTACAGACATGAGGTTACCATCAATCTTTAGCATTTTATCTCCTCTTCCCATCCATTCGTCTAGTTTTTGATACAAAAAATTTTGGGGTACCCAAAGTTGCCCCAAACCGTACCCCACCCCATGTTTAAAACTTTTTTCATGTTCAGGCTCCTATGGAAAATAAATTTCAGTGACAACATATGTAGTGTCAGCACAAAAATCGTGCAGAAATCAATACCAGACAAAACCTCACAAGAATTTTGAAAATATTTTCATAAATGAAGGAGATACAGTATTTTTAGTATGTAAGATGAAGTCGTACAATTTGAAGGAAATATAAGAAAACACCTGAAAAGTAAGAAATGTCTAACTTATCAGATCTTGGTCATTCTTTGACACACAGAGTTGAGGTTAATATCATTCTTTAGCATTTTATTTCCTCTTTCAAACCATGTTTCCAGTTTTTGAGAAAAATCTTTGGAGGTACTCATAGTTGCCCCAAACTGTACCCACCCCATTTGAAAACTTTTTTCATGTTCAAACCATTATAGAAAACATTTTCAGCGACCACTCATGTAATGTCAGCACATGAACTGTGCAGCAATTAATATCAGACAAAACTTCCAAAAAGTTTGAAAATATTTTCATAAATGAAGGAGATATAATATTTTTAGTATGCAGACAGTAGTCGTACCAGAGGAGTAACAAGAAATGCCTAAAAAGTAAGAAATTTTTAACTTATCAGATCTTGGTAATTTTTGGCATACAGACTTGAGGTTAACATCATTCTTTAGCTTTTTATCTACTCTTTCAATCCTTCAGTCCAGTTTTTGATAGAAAAATTTTGGGGCACTCATGTTGCCTACTCACCCTATCACCTCCCAAACACATACATAGTAATACAACCACGACATCAAAAACACTGCAGCATGCACACCAACAGGACAACAGTAACATTACAACAAGCCATGCACACAGAGAGGCAAACACACTGAAGTTTGTTTTCTTTTCAAATATTTGGTAGCTCTCAAAAGGGCCATTTTTATGAATGCCTGAGTGCACTGGATGGTCACCTTGAAGATGGATGAAGCTTCTGAATCGACTCCTCTTTCTCAATAGACTGCACTGAACAGTTCTAAGAGGACAATTTAGAATGGAAATTTTAAAATTTGTATCGATGTGCTATATTGCTTACCTTCCTTACACTCCACAGAACCACTATCTGATTTTGCTCGTTGCAAATGTGGAAGCATAAAACTTTGCACAAAGCAACTTTACATGCTTCACATTCATATTGAGCCTTCTTGGGGCAGCCTTTGGGATTCTTGATCTTGTTCTCTAAAATAAGATGCTAGAGGAGAAGTAGGTTTCCATTTTATTCTGTGGGGTTTACCTGCCTTCTGTGCATTTGACCTACTCTACTCACCATGCAGGCCTGGTCTGTTCAACTAGCACATCAAAAAAGCTTATCCAAAAGCAGTTAGAAAAATTTCAAAAATGGTGCATCAGGGGCTGGTCTGCCACAGACGCTTGTAAATGGTACTGTTAGGGGTCAAATGGGAAAATCTGCTACTTGTTCAGTCCTGTCTATCTCGCCCAAGTCATCCGCCTGACCCAGTTTGACGGTCCGCTAGCATGTATACGTAGCCGTCTAATTCGGTGTCGATGTCAGAATGTTCTTTAGCCAAAACCACTTTATCTTCTTCACTGGTAGCAAAAGACCGGTTTTTATTGTCAGATGAGTCAAAACTGTCATCATCTGATGCAAATTCATCAAGAATTTGCCGAATTTCGTCGTCAGTAAGGCCACAAAAACAACACGCCGCCATTTTGGGTTATTTAAATTCGTGATTTAAATGTCCGATTTGATTGGTCGATTTTTATGTTTATAACCGAATTCTAAAAATATCTTCCACTTATTTCTGTACTTAATTATAATATCTTGGCCTAATTGATGTAAGGTTTCAAAAATATAACGTCTGCGATAGGCTGAGAGTGGTCTAGATAATAGTACATGCCCACTACCAATTACTACCTGCTCGTCGTGATACCTACACTACCAATCACTACCTACTCGTCTGTATTGGGTTAATATGAATATTTGCATGAATTGTTCGTTTGCATAATTATCTCTGTTCACGACATAAGACTGGGGCACTAAGGGACATCCTAAATTAGCTTTCTTGCAGGATATCATAATAAAATATTTTTTAAAAGTAGGTTGTAGAATCATTTCGTTGTTGACGGTCGATGCCACTCCAAAGATTCTGTTCGCTCTTCCGTTACCGAATCCAAGCTTTCTCTGTGCAGACAAAGTACGTGGGTCTGTACGTCTGAGGTTTGATTGGAAAGAAAGGCACCGGATGTCTGCAGATGAATCACCAATGATGTTAGAACCAAACTACGGTATCAATGCATTTTTGACTACTTTAGAAATGGTTTGTTTTGCAAAACAACACATAAAGCATGTAGTGCAAGTTATTTGAAAGGATTTATGCTGTCTCTAAACTAAAATATAGCCAGCCTACTAAAAAGGAATTGTAATAGATTTTACTTATTCACTTCGGTGACCTTAACCACATCAGATTTTAGAAATAGTTGCTACTTGTGGATCGCATTCTCAATATTTTAGGCCTAACTAAGATTCATCATTTCATATTCTATATTTTATTTCTGCTTCCCGCATTAATAACAAATGTGATGCTTAGTTTTCAAAGGAATACTCACTTATATTTATTCTTAAATAACTGTTTACAAACAATCACTATAACAATACGAAAAACTTAGAAGAATAACTTATTAGAATAAAATGTTTATATTAATTTGAGGTAATAAATTGTGATTGTAATTGTAATTTGAGTTTTATAAATTTATCTTAGAGGATAAACTCAACTGAGGTGCTTCCGACCCGAAAGAGTAAAATCACTGTTAAACAGTACAGTCTTCAGGCGCCTGCGGAACTCTGAGAGAGGGGGGAGAAAGGAGTTCAAGTCGCAATTCTCGAGGGAGACGATTCCAGCAAGTGGGACCAACATAGGCGAAGCTTCTGGACTGGGCAGTAGCGGTGCGCATTCGAGCGACAAACAGGAGATCCTGGGTGGCCGAGCGAAGGGTGCTATGGCCCGGCAACGAGGAGACCAAAGTGCAGAAGTGAATGAGGTAAGGGGGAGCAGAGCCAACATGCACATGAGGGAGAGGATCTTAAAGTGGACACGCTGCTGTACGGGGAGCCAGTGAAGAGTGTCACGATTATAAGACGAGATGTAGCCAAATCTTGGAATGCCCCAATGAGACGAGCAGCAGAGTTGAGCACATATTGCAGCTTTGCAGTGTTGGCTAGCGATAGGCCGGTAAAGATGGCGTTACTAAAGTCAACCCTAGTGCAAATGAGGGCATGGACCACAGTGGAGATAGCGTGGAAGGAAAGAGTACGGCGAATTGTGCGGAGCTGACGAAGATGGTAAAAACATGAGCGAGAGACGCAGTTAGGATGAGCAGACAGGGTATGCTCCTGATCCAACACAACCCCGAGATCCCGGACCGTAATAGAGAAGGAGATATCCGGAAATCTTTGGGATAAAGAGGAGAGATCGATCTTGGCGAGCTCCAAGCGGCCACCAAGCCAAATGAACTGGGTCTTATTACAGTTCAAACGGAGGCGATTGGATGATATCCATAGGTCAAGGATAGAGGTGGCATCGAGAATTCTCTGGACAAGGGCAGGGGCCGCCTCCGCCGGACCATGGGCATAAGCCTGGGTGTCGTCTTTAGACTGAAGGACGGCAACATTCAGTGGGAGGAGGGTCTGAACTAGATCAGAGGTATATAAAATATAGAGGAGAGGAGCTAGGACGGAACCCTGGGGAGACCAAAGATAAAAATGACAAAAAATGAAATGGTTGTCTTGTGTAACCTAGGTGATTGGAGCAGATGGCACTGAATACACCTTGTTGCCTGTATTTCAATCAAAGCACCTATTTCAGCAAAAGAAGGCAGGGAAAGAAAACTTCGAAACCAGCATCTATGCTCCAATAGATCATACAACAGCTCCGCCACTTCTACCAAATTGCCACCGCTGACAATCAGCTAAGTATCACACAGTTCAAAATAACAATTGCTGGTTTTTAAGGAGTTTAAGCACAAAAAGATTGATCCATCATGTCACCCCTGGTTTTTAATTTCAGAGGAGGAGATATAATAACCACGGGCATATTTCCGAAAGCGATATGGGGGCATTTTTGGGTAACTAGGGAAGTGACTCATTCGTATTCTTAGACATGGGCATGAATTTTATTGCCTTTATGTAGACCCGCGAGTCTGATTACAAATTATTAGCCTTGGACTAGCGTGAAGTCGTGTCCAAGAGAAAAAAGTGGTACAAACTAGATTATGCACACTTTCAACTTCTAGTAACTCAAAGTTACATTGGCTCCGCTTTCTTCATCACTGACATTGATCTATTTACTGGCATACACCGATTAGCCTAACTTAAAAACTAACCATGAATTGTAATCTTTTGATGTACACGGCTGCTTTCCTTCAGTTTTTGTGTATGACTGTAATTTGTAAATGGCACATTTCGTTTTCTTGACTGACAATATTTTGCTCTTGATTGTCAAAAAATATAATCGTCAATATAGAATTGACCATTGTAAATTTGTTTTTCGCCTAATTTTAATGCCATGTGCGTTGCATTTATACTTAAAAACAATTAAATTAATTTAAAAATAAATATAACTGGGTCGAACTGAGCAATGCCAGATTGCGTTCTCTAGTACTCCATCTATTTTATGCACTGAATCATTTAAGAAACACTTTTAAAAAAGGCTTATCACACAGAACAACGTGGCAAAGCCATTCGATGCACAAGAGCTTAATAGAACTAAGCAGCACTTTCTTATGCATGAGTAACAACAGCGCTTTAGCCTCGGATATATAAGGGACAGACATTAGCTGAATCTGTGTATACCTGCTTCACTTTTGGTGCTAGACATAAAACCAAACCTAATCATGCCTGCCTGGTCAATTTTATTTTTTATTGCATGTGATTGATTGATGAGCCTGTTTACTTCGCTATTGAATGTGAATCTACTGAATTTTAAGTTTGGTATTGATTTGGACTCATCCTAAGATGGTATAAAGTCATTGAAATTAATCAGACACACACAATGCATCGACGGTCATCGATACAGCTTGTCGCCGTGTTTTATATCTCCTTATTGTTGAATTTGTGTTCGGAATTCTGCTGAATACTTGTCAGCAATTTACTTGAAGGAAAGTGATAAAGCAGTTTGCGAACGCAGGTAGGGCAATAACATCGCAAAACATTGTCACGTCTTCTCGTTTATCGGGCGAGTTGTTTTTACGCAAAAACAAAAGAAAGAAGTAGGCTTATAAAATTCATGACTATATCATTCATTGGCTGAGCAAGAACATGGTATCAGTAGTGTTCTTTACATCAAATACAGTAAGTCAGTGATCCTCATAAGCTGTTAACCTGTAACTACGTGATGCATGAATTATATCACGCATTCCACTTCCTCCGTTTTGTTGTAATTTGCATTATTAACCAACATAGAATTTGAAAATTACTGAATACAGACGGTGAAAAAACACATTTCTTAGTGTTGCCTATATTTCACAATATATTTTCAGTTTAAATCTGGCACTCTGTTACAACGTTATCCAATGCTCATCAAACAATCAAACAAATGCTTTAAATAACTTATAACTAAGCTTGTCTGATGCTTCACGCTACAATAAGAAAAAATTTGACATCTTATCAATGAAGCATAACTTGAAATCTTACTTTTAACCAAAAACAATTTTGGCCCATAATCGGAAATTAGATTTCATTTAATAATTTTATTTATCATTATGCGTCATTTAACATACAATTAGAATGTTATGATGTTGGTGAGTTGTTATTGTTATTTGATTTTTCTATTCTATCTGTGTTAAATTATCTCCATTACTTTAAGTCAATATTTTTCAAAAAACGGTCTGGTTCAGCCACCCTGATGAACTGTGTCAATTTTAATTGTGGAATAGAACGATTTCATATAACAGCCAGAAGAGAAATGCAGTCTTATGCAAGTGTCATTTGTGACGAAAGCTGTGGTTGAAAAACTTGATTGTACGAGAAAATGTTTCTTCAAGTAGAGGCAGTCTAAACAAGTAGAGAAGTTGTAACCTCTTACTTTACAAATCACGACATAGCGTTACCGTCACAAAAATTCAGAATGTGGCTTAGTTTTGTATGAAGCAAGCCTGCACGTTGAAAGAAAAGCCCAATAGCAGCATCTTGCAATTTTTAAATTCGGATAAATGCCTTTCACAATATATGATCTATTAATCGATGGCAAAATGCCGGATTTATGCGTTAGGAAGATAAGGCTTAACATATGAAAGAATAAAACCATCTCTGGCAATTGATTTTGACTTTGCTTTGAATTTTGAATGTCAAGAATTATTAATGCGTGAATACCTGAACAAAACAAATATTATAATTATATGGTTTTATAAAAAGAAATCCATGGAGTACTTTAAATCTGACAAAATTAATTGCCAAACCCGTTCAGAACTTTTTGGGAATGCAGTTCAGGTATTGTCGCATCACAGTTCGTGACAATCAAAACAAAGGGTTTCATTCAGTGCTATCAAATAAAACTCGGTTGAACCGTGATCTTTGATTAAATTCACTTATGTCTAAGACGGCAAAGGGGATCATATTACTGACTGAAGGATGAGCATGGCAGTGCGATGTTTTAGATCACAATATAAATATGCACGTCAGGCGTACCACTCAGTAGTTCACCCGATAAAAGCCAGATGCAGAGCAATAAACAACAAAGAGCGCCTTTAACCGAAAGAAGAAATAGATGCGTTGAATTTGAAATGTCACTGTTAAGCGGGGTTGAACTTAGCTTTTAAATTTTAGTTCTGATTAATTATTCATTAAGGTGAACATTGCCATAGATTTCTTAATGAAGATGAGAGATAGAGCTGAAGTTTTACTTTTACAACTTTTAGTTGCGAAATAATTATGCAGAGATATTATACACTTCACAGGTGTCGTTTCAGATTAGATAGACTTATTTAAATGAATTAATATTACTGTGTGGAGCTATGCCAAGTAAATGACTGTTATTTTTACTTTTGCCAGTGATTATGAAGCAATAAAACTGGAAATTTGACAAATCCAACAAATAGAACCTGGCTATACCGCATATTGGTTTAGGGCGCGGTAACCGATAGGATAGAGCGATCGGCTTGTGACGAGGAGAGTACTTTGTTCGAGCCTCTTCTGAGACGATTATAGTGTACATGTAGGGACCTTGAGCTAGTCCTTAACTTGATACTGCTATAATAAGCAATTGTGCTCAGCGCCATCGACTGATGATTAATCATTAGTTAGTGACTCTTAATAAATGCAAAAATAATAATAATAAAAATAATTTTGCTCTATGCTGTTTTATTCTGCATTGATTTTTGTTCGGGTACTAAGGCTAAAACTTTAATTCTGTTTTCTGTGAGTTTTTACTCCAACTTTTAACTGGACTTAATTTGTTATGTTTGCTTAGTGTAAAGACCAGATCGAGATCAACTCTGAACATTGGAACTTTATTAACATGACCGACGGCAACAAAAGGGAAATGCTACTTAGAGTGGCATTCACTCTGCTACTATTCGCTTTCTTGCAAAAAGGTGAGTAGGCTTATTTTTTCTATAGGAGTGATTAATATCTACACTGGCCAATATAACATCAAGTGATAGAGCCTTTAACCGCCACATATGACTAAATGACCTGAAATACAGTCGGTCTAATTATACATGCTTATCCGCAATTATGCCTAGTGACTTAAACAATGATGCTTGTCTCTAAGCCATAGCAGAATCTTTTGCTGTAGGTCTCAATGAGCAGCACCGAGTGTAAACAATGAGTATTCTTCGTCGGTTAGCAACCATGTTATCTCCATTCTCACCAACTTGTATTTGGAACTTCCGATGGCGATTTACGTAACTCTAAACCTAAGAAAGAAACGAACTTTTCATTGGTTTCTTCACATCTTTTTATTTTATTATTTGATACTGCTATAATAAGTCAGGAAATCTGAATCTGAAACGAGGCACGAGTGTGCTTATATGATATGTCCATGATCATTACATGGAGTTCGCTCAGGAGTTTCGAACAATCGTTGGAATTCAGACTCAGAGTGAAACTGATTAGATCGGTGAGACAAAACAACAGGCGCTTCTAGCTATTAACAAATCGGTGTTAACTTTTGATCATGAATGGTGAGTTTTTGGTGGTGGCTATCAACGTGTCCGCGCAGTTTTTTATATATTATTTCTGCAATTATTCAGCGCCAATATCTACTGACTATGCATCAACCGATTGAGGTGAGCAATTGTCAGAGAAGTGCTTGTTCAAGGTCTCCACGCAGTAACCGTCCGAGGGGAGGCTCAAACCCGAATTCTGTGTTACACGCCGAGCGCCCAAATCATACATCACTCTGTCCGAAGCAATCACTCAGGAATATCAAATGTTATATTTAATTGATTGGTAGGTTGTATTTACTTACAGCTTTCATTGTGACGATAGATGTAGAAAAGGTAGTCCATGAGAATATTGGGAAATGCGTTAGTAGTAACATAGGAATATTCAATGTTACATACATTTGATGCAGGTTCCAGTTCTTTACAAAGAGCCAAAGGCATTGATTTTTCATTCCAGGTGTTCATGGTCAGTGTTCTACTCCGCCAATAAATCAGGCTGTTTACGAAGGAACTGTGGACATATTTATGACTTGCAACAGACAAGTCGACGCAGTTTGGCAGGTTACCCCAACTTCAGATGAGATAAATCTTGTTGATATCACAATATCTGGCGATACTATTGATCCTTCGTTAACGAAAATCTATGGAGCCAATCAGAGTGGTCTATTTATAAAGAACGCAACAACAACTCCGGGAACAATTCCGATATCAACTGCTGGCATGTATCTCCTAAGAAACTCTAGCAATGTCAGGCGTGGCGCCAAGTTACTTGTCGTTCGTAAGTAGACATATATACGTTGAGTATGTTCTTGGTGATAAAATTAAGAAAATCATATAAAACTGCAATCAGGGGGAGAGTTGGAGTGATTAGGCATTGAGGTGGATACCACCTTGTCTTATCAACCATCCAGACTACTAAACAATAGTCATAACATGGTGGCGTGGAAGGTATATTGAAATTAAGACGAGATTATTGGTTGATATAGTACAACCTATGAGAACATTGTTTCTCCTTCATGCATGGCTTCCTATGATGTTAATGAAACTGGCGTGACGGTCTTCATCGATACAACACCTGAAACTGAAAATGATTTATCAACTTCAGGTTGTATATGCAGTAAGCAAACACAACCAAGAATATCAGAGCTGAAGTCTTTGTTTTTTGTGAGTTTTGTGCCATTACTTTATATGTTGGAATTTTGATGTCTGATGCCTAAAAACTGTAAGAGAAAATCCCAAACGACCATACAAATGAAGCAAGCGTACCTTATGATGGCGAACGTTTAAAATCTAAGAAGTGTTTCGAAATCTGCAATTTTTATTTATTCGAAGCTTCTGTGACATTATTAAACAGCTATAATAATCATGTCTTAGATTTCAATATAGGTCACTTTAACTTCCTTATTCCCCTCCAATGAAAACATTTTCACGTCAGACATCGTCAGCTTTTTTCTCCGTTATTTTTCTGATTATGTCTCATACAGACGAAGGTCCAAAGTGTACGTGCAATGCAATCAATTCAACAAGCCTTCAAATGGACTGCAGCGTCACATATGCCGACAGCAGTTTCCACCCGATCAGTGCAAATATGACATGGACATCCAACGGAGATTTTTACAAATGGCATACGCCTCAGAGGTCGAGAGTTGCCAAATATTGGTTCGTATCAACTTCAACGATCATAGTCGATGTCAACGTTTCAGCAAACTACCAATGCACTCTTACATTTGCGACACCGACGAACATTCAGTTCCGCTATGTCGCTACCAATGCGCCCGAGTTCGCCGCATCCTGCAATTCAGCTTGTGAGTTCAATGTAAATCTAGATCTTTCTATTCTGTTACGTCTTCGTGAGTTGATCAGGCATCGGATACTGAATTGCCATATCAGCGTCATATTTTGAAAAAACACACAGATATATTTTGACAACATGGCATTCAGATACATTGTTGACTTTTCTCGTTAGCTCAGCATCAGTTGTGTGTTCATTAAATTAAGTAAGTACGTTGGTAGTTGTAGCTTATTACTGAGTTGCAGCACTATACAGGCTGAGAGTTCGCCGCTGATAAGGTTATCTCGACAACTACTACTTCTCCACCGTTAATAACTACTCAATGCTTACAGCTAGATTGGACTTAGAAAATACCAAAAAGTGATCGTGAGATTAGCCTGGCTCCAAAAGGAGGCTTCAAAAACCATGTATGAAACCCTTCAGAGGACCCTGTGGTCCTCGCCTTCTCTCTAGTGACAAAGTTTCCACAATATACATGAAAGCTGCGTAAGCGTGACTACTTCACCCGGAAAACGAAATATATGAGGCCATCCAAATGCTATCAACAAAAAAGGAAACGAGTCAAAAAGTTGAGTTATGAAAGACTCAATCCGTTGCTTACGGTGTGCTAAAAGAGGAATGTAGCAGCAACTGTATGAACTCATTTTCAGATTATTGCAAATACGCAAACTGTTGTTCATTTTCAGCCTCTACAATTAGAACTGAAGCAAAAAACAATGCTTGTTTGTTAGTGTGCAATTCGCAGTTGCATCTTTTGTTGAAATAATAAGTTCTCTGTTATCCGCTTGAATTTTCTACGCAAGTGATAATTAGTAAAGTTGTTGGGTCTTTAAGTACAATCTTCCAGTAGAATTTGGAAGTTGAACTTGCACCAGAACAAGTGCACTTGCTATATGTAAAAAGTAGATGGACCTCAAGGGAATGGCATTTATTTCATTTTTTTCCTGTAGCTCTGAACCACCAACAACTCAAAACCGTCCACTCAGCCCCCCAAAAGTACTCCTCAGCCACCCATATGGAAAAACGTGCACAATTACATTTACATTTTATCCATCATCAGTACTTAGCCACACACAACTACATTTAGCCACTCACAATTGCCACTCAGTCCTCGACAGCAACTATTCATCCACCGAAAATAAAACAATAGCTCTAAAAAATTGGCATCGAGAAGTTGTATTAGATATCGTGGAAAATATTCTACAGTATTCATTCGGTAATATTTATTTTGCCCTTAAGATTTTTGTTGACGTAATTAATCAGTTTGCCACAGATCAACAACTACTTCGCCAATACCAACGACCAAACAACCTACAACTACTTCGCCAACATCTACCACTAAACAACCAACAACTACTCAGAGGTCAAAAATAACTGAAATGGCTTCAATAACAGGTACTCTATCAATAATAATAGCAAGCCTACAAGCAACTGCAGCAAGTAGTACCGTTTCTATTTATTAGAATCGAGTCATCTATCTTAAAGTTAGAGCTTACAATAATTTCAAACTCTCATTTTGGGGACTACGGAGTTTATACAAACTCCCCCAGCAATTTCTAAGCATTAATTACCATCAAACATTGCCTTCAGTAATAACTTCACTGAAAATGATTGCTTTATGGCTCAGTGGAGTGACCTATTACTGCGGATAGGCGATTGACTCTATATGTAAACTCTTGATCGTGAATGATGAGTGAATGATGGTAAAATTAAGGAAGTTAAAATAAATTGTTGACTAGAGTAGACATAAATATTTCGTTAGTACTTAGTGTATGATTAGGTTCATTGTTGTTTTTAATTAATTGTGGATATAATTCAGCATATCTGAACACTCCTTCTCATATAATCAAAGGTAACAGCATGACTTATTTCAACTGTACAGAATGTAGGTGTCCATCGTGTCCAACCTGCCCTCCAACAGACCAGAACTGTGCGAGAGCCAGCGAATATTGGTCAGAGGGTAAGCCTGCATATATCGAGTGAATAATGACATCTTTTCACGTTTATGTACATGAACACTGACAACCATAACTTTCATGTCTTAATAATTCGTTTCATTCAAAATTAATGATTCACTTAGATGTTAGTGATTCATACGATACGATTTATTATTATGCAACACTTAAAACTCGTGGTTTTAAATTAATTGTTAACAAATTTGAGTATTTGCGTTTCAGATGGAGCCAATTTGACTGAAATCTACGACGAATATGTCATGAAGGCTGAGCTGTATGGAAAATGCGACAGCTGCTGTCAAGATGCTTTGCTGTGCGGAGTTGTTGTGACTCTGAGGAACGACAATCGGTGGCTGTTGATACACGATCCTTATTGCGATGATGATAGATGCGAGATATCTGTTGTCAACGCCTCGTGTATGTCCAGCGATTGGAAATTGTTAGCCGAGAAAATAGTCACAATATCTGTTGTCGGTGAATATGTAGAAGCGGGAAATATTGTCAGTGACAATATGACCGGCTGCAGTGAATCGTGTAAGAGAATGATGGATCTGCCTTAGAAACGTTGAGAGAAAACATTCATCTAACTTTGCTAGCATATTTACTTGTTCATGTATCCGATTACAAACTGGTTAAGGGCAATTTTCGACAGTCTAAATTAATTAACCTAGAATAGAATCGATATACTAATAAGAACACAGACATCTGCGCATTGGCTGCGTGCCTCTGTGGACGGTTGAATTCGATCAATGTATAACAGGTCAGCATGAGAAATATTCGTCCTCTCTTTCTATTGCGATAATTAAAGCTCACTTCAAACTTAATAGTTTTAGGCGGCATAGGCCCAGTGTTCAATCAGATGGTATGATTCTTGCAAACATTTCTCTTAAGAAAGAACAGTGCATATTTACCTTTTTCCACATCATTTAAAGGAATTCAGTGCTCTGCCACGAGTGTGACATGCGCCAAATCACATAAAAGCCAATTAATCACAGCGTTGTGCATTGCTGCCATTGTCTTGAATAGGTTTGGTTGGTTAGTATTTCAAGGAGATTTTGTGCAAATTCAGAAACGTATTGAATACTTTGTACCGAAACTTCAGGCTCGTTCTGCGAGACTTTCAAGCAAATCATCATCATATTTAACAAGTGCACTATAAATCCATTAAATCTCATAAAATCCTGTTACTCGCAACGACTAATGTAGGAAATATTAAATTGTAAACACTTCGCTAAATCAATTTGATTGAAAATTAAGTAAAATCTGCAATATTTTAAAGTTTCCTTCTCCTTGTTTCCCTATGAGAAAATTTTATTTAGGTCCCCCCGACAAGAAAAAGAACTGCTTTACCAAACTTCTTCGAGGTTCACGTAGCTAAATTTGGTTAATCACGCCTAGTATAAGATGCGGCTATATACGGCAAATCCTTTACATCTGAAATAGCTAACGGAAATAGCCTGATGTGTTTTTGGCTATTACTGTTCAACAAGTCATGCTGAACTCTGTTGCTGAATATGGCTGTTAAGCCTTTCATCTTTGTGAATATGATTAGGTAGTTATATGGGTGGTCGCCTAAACACGAAACCAAACATAGCGCCGCCGTTACTGTGTGATGCAACCTCACTTTGGAGTGTGCTTCTGATTATGGAATCATTAGCATAAGTTGGCATTTCACTCACTTATCTTCTTTGGCAAAGAAACTATTTTTTTTTTATTTAGCGTATGCAGTTCGCGCTAAGCCAGCATGCAGCAGCCTCATCAGCAACGTGGAGTGCGGATAGACCGCCCGGGAAACTAGTTATTGTACAGACATCAACAATGTGGGACATAGTTTGGATTTCTCCACAGCTGCAGAAAGGGGAGGTAGCCTGCTTCCATCGAACCTGATTCGCCGCACAGCGGCCCTGACCAGTTCTGAATTGGTTCAGAGTAGACCAGAGACGACGTGGCAGGCTGAAACCAGGGGGCCAGACAGATGGCACGGACACGAGGGAATGGTTTACAACATCAGTTGCAGACCACTCGGAACTCCAGACCGAATTAGCCGTCATGTCCACTGGTGAGTTCAGCCACACAGGCCGTCTCGACGGTAGACGCACAGTTGGATGGAGCGCGATATCAGCGTTCAGCGGGAGACTGTCATTCAGTTGGACTTTAGCGAGTAGTCTCGCCGTCGCCTCCTGTCTTCTGAGATGTGGTGGCGGGATGTTACATAGGACCGGAAGCCACGGCAGAGGGGTGGGACGAAGCGTGCCGGAGATGATGCGCATTGATGTGTTCAGCTCCACGTCAAGCAGGTGCGTGTGGCTTGAGCGAGCCCAGACAGGTGCACAATACTCAGCTGTTGAGTAGCACAGGGCCAGTGCTGAACTACGTAGAGTCTGGGCATTGGCTCCCCAGCTTGAGCCGGCAAGTTTGCCTAGAAGGTTGTTACGAGCACCGACCTTGGCCGCTGTTTTCTTCATGTGCTCGTGATAAGTCAATGACCTGTCCAGGGTCACACCCAGGTATACCGGGTGCGGCTCATGTCTGATGTGCTGCCCGAGGAGGTAGATTCTCAGCTCTCGATTGGCCTGAGCATTGTAAAGATGAAAGGCGCAGGAGACAGTCTTGGTTATACTTGGCTGGAGTCGCCACATCTTAAAGTACCCCGCCAGCCGCTCAACGTCCGCGTTCAGCACCTCTTCAACTTCCTCCAGAGTTTTACGTTGCACCCCCAGGGCAATGTCATCAGCATACGCAAATTTCCGAGATTGCGTTGTTGGGAGGTCGTTGACATAGATGTTAAAAAGGCATGGTGATAAGACCGAGCCCTGGGGGAGCCCATTTAGTTGGGTTCTCCACGAACTGGTCCTGTCGCCCAGGTGCACCCGAAAGCGTGGAGAAAGAAACTATAATAATAGGAAATGGAAATAAGTCATCCGTATCTAGTGGACAGTGGTAAGCAATCAATTCAACCGCGTATGATTCCAAACTGATCATTTATCGGACGTCAAATTCTAATGAGTAAACGTGCACATGCAAAGACCATGTGGCCGAGGCTTCAGCCATTCTACCATTGATTCGTAAGTGTTGTGTGTTCTTGTGTTTTTCCTGTTGCGATGACTTTCAAAGACTCGGAGTCTATTTTGATCACACAGTTCTTTCATATAGATCCATTACGGCTAAACTATATATATTTGTATATATATTTTAACGTGCAGCTGAACTAGTGAGTTCATATCTTTATGTGCTTAAATTTCAAAATTAATTCTGATACCGAAGCAACAACTCGTCGTTTTGAGAAAGCTTGAACGCCATCAGTTGCTCACCCCCTCTTCCCAACTTAGGTCGTTCTCACGAGGGGAACAGCTGCCACACCAAATCGGCACTGTGTCGCTTTTGATAAATTCCTATTTTTTAGCTTTGTATCGTTTATAAAAAAAATAATTACTTTAGAACCGAAACGTCTTCATATCAAACCCTTTATGATCACACATCGCGTAATAATGTAACACTTGATCAAACATTATGTGATCAACATCGCGTGATCAAACTCCTGATTTCCATATAAGCATACATTGACTACATTAAACTTTATTACCTTGCTTCAGTTAACTCTCAGATATCAACGATGTAAGTACGCCTGCCGTACTTACAAAGACCAATCAACTAAGAAGTGCTTCCTGATTGCTGAGCTAACAGTAGATCTGGTCTTATTTGTCCTCATTCCAGTCAGAGTTATTTTTTTATTTGCATCATCAGATGTTTTAAAGAGAAATCAGGTAAACAGGTCAACCATATCACTACTCTAAGACAAAAGAACCAGAAAAATCACACCTTATAATGCTGTACAGCCATCTTTATGCTAAAATGATGGATACCAGAGAATAAAATACCATTACGCTATACAGTCAAGGTTATTTGACTGCTTCTGATTACTCCTACCACAAAATGTAACCTGATTCCTCCTCCTGCAGCTAATTAAGAAACAGAATTTCATTCTTTTGGAATTCGCATTATGTTGAAAAACATATGCGTAAAAATGAGTTGTTGTAGTTCTATATAAGAATCGTTTTAATTAAACACGGCAGACTATGTATAATGGTTTAATGCTCTGTAATTTTCAGAAACTAAAATCTAGTGATCTCATATGTTATAAATTCCAGCCTCACAGTGTAAGGTAAAGTCTAGCGAAACTTTAGCTAATTAACACTAATAATCGGCTCACTTTACAAGGATCAATGGTCGGTTGGTCATTGCATGCAAATGAAATGCAACAACTGTATTTCTGATTTGCATTATATTGCCACTTAGCATTTTCACAAACGGCGAGGTTTTATTACCTTAATTTAACAATCGTATCAAGCAATCGTTTTAAAACGTGTTTGTCCAAAATAGCGGAAGTAGGCCTACATCCCAATTATTCGTTGTGACAGGCACTGTCGTCGCCGCAGAAAGTTACCCCTGCATTTACATGAACTGTTTCTATCTCTCTGATGCACACACCATGATCAATCTGCGCGTGTGAAGCAGTTACATGACTACGTAGAAATAATTCCATAATCTATCATATAAGTCAGGATTGTCCAACTTACGGTCTACGGGCCATGACCCGGCTCGCCGACTGGATGCATCCGGCCCAATGTTGCATCCGAGCCTTTCAAAATATTGCTTTTTATGTCTAAACTTGTGAACTGTATCCCATTAGTAGAAAAAATCAGTAAACATGTGAATATGTGAAACCTGATGGCAAGGTTAAACAAATATTGTTCGTTAGGAAGCGTTGCGTTGCTTTGACTAACTATTGATAAAAAACTGTTTTTGGCCCCAGAAGTCTTAGAATAATGGCAATATGGCCCTTCATCCCAACATAATCTTAACACGGTAGAAAATATTTGCAACTATAACAGTTTTATTCTGGACACGCTCACGTTGAGTGGTGTATGTATAAAATTTCTCCACAGCACTTGTAACACGTCTTTTGTTTAATCGCGTATTACTGACGTAACCAATGACAAAGCAACCCTTCAAACGCCAGTTCAAGAATCCGTTTTCGTAGAATATTGACGCCTTTTTTCAGCAGATATTCAGTTGTTTCATATCCTGTTGTGCAACAATACTTTCAAAAACAGAACTTGTCTCTCAGTACGCTAATGAAGTCTTTATTTGTAAATTTGTATATACTATGGAAATAACGTGGGTGGTCGATTTTGGCCAAGTGGTTGTAGATGTTTTAGTCGTAGATGTTGACCATTTACGTATGTATGCACATCTATAAAAGTACAATCTATATATCTAATATCGATAAATTTGTGAATCGTCTAACAACGGTACTCCTCGACACAATGCATATCGTCAGAGTTCGGTAGAAAAGACAAAGTCGTATTACTGTAAGTGCTACTCAAGTTTTATAGCGTCATTCTGCAACACGTGTTAGCATATCATAAATGCAAGGCATTGCACGGAGTAGTCACGCACGTAGACCTACCAGTTAAATAGTCGTGTATGTGAATTTTCTACATACTAGAAGGCAGTGCTTCATTTACAGCTACCACTGAATACGTAAGACAATGGGAAAACGTTTGATACTAACAACGCTCTTAACCATTATCTACGGTAAGATGTGCGCATTGATATAGTGTTACTTTTGTACTTGAGTACAATTGAATGGTTTAGCTCAATGGTTTTCAAAGTATTCATTTTCAGCGTCTGCAATTCGAGCTCAAAGAATGTATTGGCTTTTAGCTAGCTCGTAATTTGAAGTTGTATCTTTTGACGAAATAAATGATGTAAGTCTTCAGTTATCCGTTTGAAATTTCTACACAAATGTTAATTGGGAAAGTTATTAGGTCCTTGAGCACAATCTTCCAATTGAAGTAGGAAGTTGAAATTGCACCAGAACAATTTAATTGCTAGATGTAAAAAATTAGATGGAGCCTTATTACATTGCAATCATTTCATTTTCCATGTAGCACTGAACCACCAACTACTCAGCTACCGACCAATACCACTCAGCTACCAACACTTACTATACAACCACCCATTATTGCTACTCAGCTACAGAATAATTACTATTTAGCCACTTAGAACTGCTACTCGGACTCCGCAGCAACTAATCAGTCATCAACAATCAAACAATAATTCTCAAAATAAAAAATTGGCATTGACAGATTGTTGCGTTACTATGATAGGAACTATCTACACACTTCATACTCGCATTCATACGGTTATATGTATTTGGCCTTAAGATTTTGTTTACGTAACTATTTAGTTTGCCACGGAGCAACAACCACTTGGACATCATCTACGACTAAACCGACTACAACTACCCTGCTTTCAACTATAACTACAATGCCTTCTACAACAGGTACTCTACTTAGGGTAATAGTGGGCCTAAAACTAAACGCTGCAAGTAGCAACGTATCGATTCGTTTCAATCAAGTCATCCATCTTAAAGTTAGAGCTTACAATCATGTTTAGCACACATTCTGGAGGATATAGAGGTAAATGCAAACTTAACCAGCAATTTTAAAACAAAACTTGCCCTCAAGCATTGACTTTATTATTAAATTTACAGAAAAGTTAGTAGTTTTCCACAACTTTATGTCTCAGCAGAGTTGGCTCTACTGAACCAACCATTGCCTAAACTATATAATGTTACGAAGTACAGATGCTAGAAATTAATGAAGTTAAATAAATTGTTCACCAGCAGTCGTTAATTTTCATTGCCTGATTAGGTCTATTGCTGCTTGGGACTAATTGCTGACATAAATTCAGCACATCTCAACACATTTTGTCATATAAACAAAGGTAATAGCATCACTTGTTTCAACTGTACAGCATGTACATGTCCTTCGTGTCCAACCTGCCCTCCACTAAACCAGAAGAACTGTTCGAAAGATGGCAACTGTTGGTCGGGTAAGCATATATTTATGGGATGAATAAGAAAGCTTTTCACATCTATAAGCTCGACCACTGACCGTCGTAACTTTTTAACTTTTATGCGCTAATAAATCGTTTAATTCAACTTTAATGATTCATTTAGATGTTAATGATTCATTCCTTCATATGATCACGCTTCATTCATTGTTATTCTCTTACATATAAAACTCTTTGGTATTAAGTCATCGCATTTTAAGGCTTTGCGTTTCAGATGGAATCAATTTGATTGGTATCTACCACGAATGTGTTGTGAAGGCTGAGTTATATGCAAAATGCGACAGCTGCTGCCAAGATGCTTTTTTGTGCGGAGTTGTTGTGACTCTGAGGAACGACAGTCGCTGGCTGATACACGATCGTCTTTGCGATGATGGCAAATGCGAGATGGTTGCTGTCGACGCCTCGTGTATGTCCAGCGATTGGAAGTTGTTAGCCGAGAAAAAAATTGTTATATCTGGAGTCGGTGATTATGTGGAAGAGGGCAACAATGTCAATGCCACTATGACCGATTGCACTGAATCATGTAAGAGAATGATGAAACTGTCCTAGACAAAGAAAACGGCAACTAACATTCAAAAACATTCAGAAAACATTCAACTAACAAAGCTAGTATATTTAACTAAAACAGCTAGCATATTTACATGCATCCGAATAATTGCATAACAAACTGATTACGACAGCCTAAATTAATTAAGAAAAGATAAAATTAATAAAGTCATCAGAAGACTTAGACATATGCGCATACGTTGCGTGCCTATGCGTATAGTTGAACTCGTATAACACGACATCATGAGAAATATGTTATTCTATTTTAATTTGCGATAAATAAATCTCACTTCACAGCTGTTAGTTTGAAGTGGCACTACTCAATGTTCAATCAGATGGTATGATTCTAGCATCTAGCACAAATTTCTCTCAAGAATAAACAGTGCACATTTAACTTTTAGCTTCTTTGAGACCTAGGCATGTGCACCTCGTGCATAAGCTGGTGAATAGACTGGTGCCCTGCGCTTAGTTGCAAAGTAAGGCCTTAGAAATTTTCGAGATTACGATTTTGATGCATCCATAAAAATACAGCTTTCTACAGTTTATTCAATCAAAAGCAAATTTTCAATTATGATCATAGATTAAGTTAGCGTCAAATGACTTTAGGACATAATTGAGGCTTAGAACATAGTAATGAGTGCAAAAATGGTGCCCAATGCTTTCATGCCGCTAGAAAGCCCATCTTTGAAATTCATGCGTTAAAAGATCAGCTTAGCATGCATTCGTAAAGTAAGTGCGAATAAAATATATTAGACGTCTAGATATTAAGGGAAAACATCGTTGCTCTGGTAAAGTAAGTGCGAATAAAATATATTAGGCGTCAAGATATTAAAGAAAAAACAACGTTGCGACATACTCAAAGCTATACAATGGACGAAAATACACCCAGAACTAGAACCAGGACTTTAAAGTTGCTTAAGCTTGCTTGAAGATGGGAGCTACATTATAAAGTTAGTGTGCGATAATTGCAGAGTTAGAGGACAAAAACTCTGTTGCAAAAAGTGAATAATTGTGTAAGAGAATGATAAATCTGCCTTAGCAAAAGAAAAAGGCAAAAACATTCACCATTAGGAAATGTCATGGCTAACATATATCTTTGCACAATGAATGCCTATATGAAAAAATACATTTCCAAATGAAAATTGACTTGTGTTTACATATTTACAATTCCGAATGGGTGCATTGTAGTAGTTTCCAATGCTTGACGACATCTTCTGGCATCAAAAGCCGTTTACGTCGCCCTCCTCTTTTATCCAGATTTGGGACTGGCACTATTGAGGGAGTTTATTTGCTGCATAACAAACTGATTAAGGACAAATTATGTCAGTCCAACTTATCTAAGGTGCTTAACAGCAAAGCAGAAGAAAAAAGAGAAGAACAAAACTGTGACTAGTTCAAAGGCTGCTGAATGTTAAAACAGTTCAGTAAACGTTAGCTCATGTCTAATTTGAATTTATGACAAAGAAATCCTTTCAAACTACCGGTCTCCTTCGAACCTATCTTTCATCTCCAAATTAACTGAAAGGAGTGTCCTTTCAAGGATCAATGACTATCTAGCTTCAAATTCACTCCTTCCCTCTACAACAAGTTTGCTTCTGCCATCTCTCACCAACAAGTCTCTTGTCTCTGCCTCCTTGATATTTCAGCAGCCTTTGACGCCATCGATCACAACATCTTGCTCCAAAGACTTTCAAACTGGTTCGGTTTTACTGACACTGCTCTAACCTGCATACAATCCTATCTCTCCTCCCGCTCTTTCTCCGTCAATATATCGGAAACCTCATCACAATCATGCCCTCTCACTTGTGGAGTCCCACAGGGCTTTGTTCTTGGACCACTCCTGTTTATCCTCTACACTACTACACTAAGTTCACTTATAAAAGCAAGCAAAGTCATCACCTTTATGCTGATGACACTCAGCTGTTCATCTGTTTTTCTCCGAACTGCTTCAACGACTCCATACGGTTCTTCGTACGGTTACCCAGATCCCCTCCTGGATGACATCTAATCTTCTGTGCTTAAACCCAACTAAAAACGATTTCATACTACGCGACCAGCTCAAGAAAATTTCAGATTCCTCTATCTCTGTTAGCCTGGACTGTGCCTGCACACACACCTTTAACACTAACTCTTCTGTCCATAAACTAGGTGTGATCTTCGAACAAAACCTCAGCTTCTCTGATCACATTATCCATCTCTCCCGCTCTTGCTTTATGCATATCCGTGACCTTCGCAGAATCCGCCCTATGCTTGACTCTAAAACCATCAATCCATAGTCCCTGCTAAATTAGACTATGCAATTCACTATTCCTGAACATAGGCTCCACCCAAATAAGCCGCCTTCAAGCCATACAGAATGCTCTTGCTCGTGCTGTCACCAAAACCCCCAAACACCATCACATAACTGCTGTTCTTAAATCATTACACTTGCTTAAAATACCTGAACGAATTGAGTACAAAGTTCTATCGCTTACCTACAACACACTTCAATCTTCCCAACCCTCCTATATTCATCAGTTATTTACCATACAACTCCTTCGCTCAAACCGCTCCTCTTCTGTTCTAACACTTCTCCGCCTTCCAGACACCTCATCCTTAAAATTTGGTAATCGCTTCTTAGCCATAGCTGCCCCACCACTCTGGAATAAACTCCCCCCAGAACTGCGACAGTATTCGGACCCATCATACAAACTCATCGATGCTCCACCGCTTGCAATTTCTGCTTCGGCCTTTCACTCAAAACTGAAAACATTCCTCTTTCACAGATCCTATCCTGACATTTCTTCTTCCTCTTATCTCTCTCTCTCCTCTCCAACCCCAAACGCCAACCCCGTAGCTGCCACGCTGTCTCTCCGTCTGACTTTTGGATCTTGACCTGGAACCGGACCCTTTTGCCTATCGATTTTGTTTTGACAGAGCGCCTGTAAATAAGCTGGTCCCGCGGCGCGGCTTTCGTTGGGCGCTGTAGAAATCTCGGAATTAAGATTACGATTACTTGATCAAGGCCCCTGCACCACAACCCTCTCGGGGAGGCTGGAATCCATACAATACGCGTGGTACGCCGAGCGTTTTAGCCAGCAGGCCCTATTTCCATTTTTCACCTTAGCTCTGCCATGCATTGTTCACGCATCAACGATATTCGATAGAAAATCTAACGCCTATCCTTGAAATCTATTACAAAAAAGAATGGCCTATATACATATTCTACAAGTCATAACCAAGTGTGCATTCACTTCTGACAAACGGCACTGCCTGACTGTTCACATTCTAAACTGACACATAGCTGAATAAACAGGGTGAACGAACAGGATGGGTTATTCAATACGTTGTCACTCTGGGCTACATATTAATACACGCGAGATCTTGTAGTATTTTTCACGTATGGGCTGGAAACTGGACAAATCTTTTTATGGCATTGAGACTGATACTGTTCAACTATTATTCACTGCGACACACAGTGCAATGCATTAGCATTAAATTAAATTAAAGCATAGACCTACATAGACCCTCATATACATATATTGGTCTAAGAAAAATCTCTAAAGACAAAGAATGCGACTCATAAACTCGTCTTTACAGGTAAACAATCGTCTGTAGAACCTGACGAACTCAATTCGACTGAGACAGCGAAGTTGTAACCGGGTTGTATAGCTCAGAGTCCTTCTCTTGTTTAGACTGAGTTGCAACTTAACGAAACTGATGGGTAAGAAGCGACACAAATAGCTTTTGTCAGTCGTTATTTTAATCCTATTTGTGCATTTCTATAATAATTAGCAACTTCTAATGCGCCAGTGCCTAATGCACAAGGCATCAACCGATGTTACATTTCTATAACGCATAATTAAGTAAACAAATTGTTTGCAGCTAAGAGAAAGGCTTCTGGCCAGGAGTTAAGGGCTAAAGAAATGTATCCCACTCGAGAAGATCAGAACCTCTGTCCAGGAAGAAGGGGCTGGAGGCAGCACACCATAGATGGTTGAGAAGAATTTTACATATTCATGGCGTGACGAAATATCAAAACAATGAGGAAAATGACAGGGCAAGACGATATGGAGAATATTATTAGATACCAAACACTGAAGTATATGGGACATGTGGTGTTTGGACAAAGATAGTAGAACCAGCCGAGCGGTGAATTGGATTCCTGAAAGGACAAGAAGAAGAGAAAGACCGAAAAGGTAAGGCTGGAGACCATCAGGAATAATCTGAGATACCTGGAAATACCATGTAATAAGACACAGAATAAGACAGACAATAAGATAGAAATGAGTGTAGAAGCTACGCTGCCCGATGTGCTAAGTGAATATTAAGTAGTAATAGTAAGTACTACTGATCGTACTAAGTAAATGTTAATTAATAAGTATTATATTAAATCATATTGTATTATTTTATTAAATTTATATAGTTTCTCTTTACAAACAATCTACTCAGCAGCCCTCCCATGAAATAGGTTTCGATATCCTAATATCCGACCGCATGGCGACAGAATCGGAAATAATTCCTTCCGAGACGACTTCCACAAAAACATTGGTTTCTCAATCTCGGCTTAAAAGAAATGGTGACACTGATTTATAGATTTATTTGAGCCGCATAAAAGATAAACAAATGTTTATTATTGTAGAAGTAAGTGCAGCGATTCTCCTAATATTCGCATTTATCTTCGTTATATGTGTTAGCTTGTCTGTAAAACCTTTATGATGCTAGGTTAGATGTAAATATGCGAGCTTATGTGTAATGCATGTAACTGCCAGCATCCTAGTTATATGCCAGCGACGCTGGCATGAGACTATTACAAAGTTTTGTACATGAGCTGCTTTTGTGACAATTTCCTATATGCAATTGTTGGTGCTGTATGGACATCATATATTTCACTAATGGAGAGCTAATTCATTGACCAATCAATTATACGAACATTCTATATCTGCAGTCTATGCAATGTATTATACTTCAAAGTGTACGGATAGCAGGTCATACTGTTAGGGGCCACAGTGAGTATATATAGGCCCAGACTAGTGTTTCTAAACTCTAGATATTCACCGATACAAGCAATCCATTTTTGTGAGAGGTACTATGAATTGCTAATGTACGCTGCTGAGTTCAGGAATATGAAAATGCGTTTGACTGAGTAATGAGCATGTTTGCTTAACCAGGGTCAAGGTCAAAACGATCTTAAGAGATTTTTTGATTAGTATTAATTACGATGCATGTTTTGACAGTAGAGTCGTTTGATAATTAATTCACCCGTAACGCATCGAAGGTCATTGATGCAGCCGATCTCAACGCAGCATGTTTTATATGCTAAGTGTTCAAAAATATGTACGGAATTCTATTCACACGAAGTCACTTATTTGTTTAAAGTGAGAAAGCAGTTTGCGAACTTAGGTTGAGCACAAATATCGCGAAACACTGTCACGTCTGTTTGTCCATCGGGCGAGTTGCTGTTTCACAAAAACGAGGTAAGAACTCGGCTTATAACACTCCCGACTTCGTCAACCATTGGTTGGTTACAGATGTAGCATCAACAATAGTATCTTTACTTCAGGTACAATGAGTCAATGATCACCATGTGTCATTAACCTGTAACTATGCTGCCTGACATACAGGACCTATTCATATTTCTACTTTTCTTGTAATATGCTTTAAAAAGCAGCTTAAAATTTCACAGCTATTGAATATTTTTAATGAAATATGTTACTTATCGCTTGACAACTGTTTTCAGTATTACACTGTATCGGATGTTTCTTAAACAAGTGCCTTACAATCCAACTGCCTATATTTAATACTTATCTGATGCTTCCTGTTACAAAAGAGAAAGTTTCTCATCTTACCGAAGAAATCAAACTTGAAATCTTACTGTTAAACACAGAATGATTTTAGCGCATCGTCAGTAAAGAGATTTCATTAGATAATGGTGGTTATAATTATGCGTTACCTGAACATAGAGTTAGAATGTTACGATGTTGATAAGCTGTTATTGTTATTTTATTTAGGTACTCTATCTGTAGAATACCATGACGTATATCTATATTAGAATGTTTTCCTTATTCTGTCTTTATTAATTTTTTTCTTTATTATTTTTTATTATATCTTTATGCAATGTTGTGCTCCAAACTGTCTAGTTCAGTAACTCTGATAAACTTTAAGTATTAATTGTAATCGTGAAATAGAACGATTTTATTATACGGTAAGAAGAGAAATGCAGTCTTATTCATGGTGCGATTTGTGGTGACGGCAGTTGGTGAAAGAATTAAAAGTAAGAGAAAATGTATCTTTAATTGGGGGTAGCATGAACAAGTGGAGAAGTGCCGCCCCTTTCTTCACAAACCGCTCTATGGTCTCATCGTCACATGAATTATACAGTTTCTCATACATTAATTTTTCCAATACTTTAAAAGAAATGGCAAAATGGAAATTGGCCTGTAGTTAGTAACATCTTCTTTACTTCCTTGTTTGAATATAGGCATTACTTTAGCAATTTTTAAGGCAGATGGTACAATTCCAGAGGAGAAAGAACCGTTGATGATCTCAGATAAGGGAGTAGCTACAGAGCATATGTCAGGATTAGCTACACAAGGATCAATATCATCGGGACATGTACTATGCGTAACATGAAATGAACGACTAATGTTACGATTTCCTCAGCGGAAGTCGGACAATTACAAAAGAATTAGGGGTGAAAGTTTGAGATATTTTTGAAAAGAAGTTTTACATTTTGGAGCACTGGCTGCAAGATACTGACCAATACTTGTGAAATAATCGTTAGATTTATCAGCCAGAGTTTCAGCCTCACAAACCATGGTACCATTTATATCTAAACAATCAATTACAGTACCTGCGCCCCCCGCTTTAACCACTGATTGAATAATAGGCCAATCTTTTTAAGATTATGTTTATGCTTAGAAAACTCAACAGCGTAATAATTTTGTTCAGCCTTGATTCGTAACTGCTTAATTAAATTTTTTTAAGATATGCATTGAATTTCATTTTATTCTCATGTGGGGTCTTTTAAATATTTTAAATATAACTTGGACTTCATAATTTTAATTATTTGAGTCGTCCAAGGCTGCAGGGGTTTAAGATGACCCTTTGACATTTCAATATTTCAATGGAAAACTTGGTCATAGGCGTTTCTGTATAAATCAGTAAACAACGTACATGTATAAGCGAGATCATAGTCATTGTCTGCAAATGCATCAGATATCTGAGACCAATCCAACTGCTTGAGCTGCGTATGATCCAAAGAGCTTCATCGATTCATCATTTATCACACGAGTAGTATAAGAGGTTTTGCCATTAGAAAAAGAAGCAAAAATATCAATCCAAGCTAAATTAGGTAGATGATCGGATATAACACTAATAACAATCGATGAATCAACAAGGTTGGGCAATGCATTAGTAAAAATATTGACAGTTGAAGTCGCACAAGTTTCAATAATTCTAGCGGGTCGAAGAATTGCTGGAGAAAATGATACAATGACATACATTTTAAGAAATTTTGAGTCAAAAAGTGTTCCTGAGATTTCAATAAATCAATGTTTTAATCCCCAAGTAAAATTTTTGGTCAGTTTTAGATAAATTGGACAAAATTGGATCAAGTTTCCTCTAAAAAAGCGTCGAGCATCATAGTTCGTTACATTTGCAACAAAGAGCTTCACTCGGGGCTATCAAACAAAGCGCGGTGAACCGTTTTATTTGAGGGAAATCACATCTGTCTGCGAACTTGTGCACACGGCACTCATCCATCAAGTGTATCGATACAGTTTCCGTCACCAGTTCAGAGCATGCTGTAGAGCCCTCCCCTTTCGCCCCTGGGTCGGGGGTTCCAGGATTTCATCCTGCACGCAATAGGGCGACCAACTCCGAGCCAACCACTTACTTTACAGTTGGCCGCTAAGTCACTCTCCACTTCGAGCAGGGCCGCAGGCACCTGTCCCCAGACAAGCACAACTGCGCGACCCACCGACAGTGATGTGTGACAGACCGAATGGTGGGCATGCCTGTGTGACGTTTTAGCTAAGGCCTACACTATAAATATGCACGTCAGCGTACGGCTGATTGATTGGCCTGTCTATAATTTGTCCATCATAAGCCCGAAGAACAGAGCATTGACTGCTCAGTCAACAAAATTATACGGCGCCCGTCCATTCGACGAATATATGAGGGTGTTGTATTTAATCTGCTATCTTGACATGACTTTGTCATTCCTGAAACGGTTTTGAACGCAGAGTTTGACTTTAAGTTTTGGTTATTTAGCAAGGTGGAAATTGTTACTTATTTACTAATCGACAATTATGACGAGAGAGAGAGAGAGAGAGAGAGTTGATTTTACCTTTCCAGCAATATGTTGTTAAACAGTTATGCAGAAATCGAAGCAGCTTCACTGGTGTTCTTCTGAGTCGATAGACTTATTTGAAAGAATTATGATATGCAGATCTATTATCAAGCAGTAGCGATTTCTTCTTTTGCCAGTGATTATGAAGCAATTAAACTCGAAATTTGACAAATCAACAAATCGAAGAAATCGAACCTGTCTATGTAACATTTAGTTCTAAGTTGTTTTGTCCTGTTGATTTTTGTTGGCGGTAATAAGGTTAAAACTGTAATGATGTTTTCAGTGAGTCTTTTAACTGGACTTTCTTTGTTATGCTTGCTTAGTGTAAAGTCCGGATCGAAAGCAACTCTAAGCATTTGAACTTAATTAACATGACCGACGGCAACAAAAGGGAAATGTTACTAAGACTAGCACTCACTATGCTACTGTTCTCTTTGTTGGAAAAAGGTGAGTAGGTTTACTATATCTCAGTAAGAGCGATATGTACGATGGCCTTTAGAACCCCTATTTTTAGAGCCTTCAGCTACACATTGGACTAAATGACCTGCATTAGGGTCAGTCTAGGATATATTTTTATATCTGCTATAAACAAATCGATGTTAACTCTTTAACCTGCATGATGCGTTTCTGGTGATGGCGATAAACTTGTCGGCGCAGTTCATCTTTCAAAAATTACTTCTGCATTTATTAAGCGTTATTCTCTAATGACTAAGAATCAGTGGATGGTGCTGAGCAATTACCAATCAAGGACTTGCTCAACGCTCCTACACAATAACTGTTTGAGGGGAGATTCGAATCTGTAAATTTCCCTGATACAAGCCGAGCACTCCAACCAGTCGACTTCAGTGCCTTCTGTGATGCAAATGTCACTCGAGTACGAAAAAACGCACACTCTTCTTTAGAGCTTCAAGGCGCCTTGTTGCTTTTATACTCGCTCTTGAAGCTCTTAAAGAATAATAAGGAAATACTGTAAGGCCTGGATCTTACTTTACTGTATTATTTTATTGCATCATATTGTATTGCACCTTAATAAAATGTGCGCTACAGTAATGTACTTACAGTTGTGCACTGTCTTGTTTTAACATGTAAGGTAAGATTATGCAAGCCATGGTATTAATTTTTCTTTAAGTAGCTGAGCCAAGTCCCTGCCAGTTGGGATCTGTTTAGATTCCCTCCAGTCTCTACTGTATCGAGTGTATTTCTATTACTGATCTAAATCCACGAACTCGACTGACTGGACCAAAATTCTGTTTTATGAATTATGCACGAACACCTTTCTTCTAAAAAAATAGAACGCTTGGCATCACAAACCCTGCATCCGATGGACTGAGAGAACTGTAACTGCCGCACAACCGCCATGCTTGTACAGCGCCACATACGAAACACAGAGTTGCACTTTCGGCATGGTTGTGAGACTGTAAAGGAAGATCCATTATAGTTCGCTATCGGACGAAGACGATCGAGTGAGAGGCATTTCATGCAGTTTAGACTAAGTTGGTCGAACTAAATGATTATCACTTACTGAATGAATATCGACCACATTTTACAAAAGAAATTTGATAATATCCATTTATTAAGTCCAGGAATGCACACTGAATCCGCGCAAAAGAACACATTGCATCATGTCGAGGATTACCATCGAGAGGTATCTAAAAAGCGCTGTAAATCTGTTCCTCTACATTAAAGTACTATCGTTACATTCATGGTTAGCATACTTTGATCATCGATCAAGTCTTGATAAATTGATGACTCGGTATTTCAAGTGATAGGATAAATGATATGATATAGCCAATTGTTACCCAACAGCATACTGACGGGAAGAAGCAATCAAGCAGGAATATGAAATGATAGATTTAATAGAAGAATGGACTGTATTTGCTTACGGTTTGCTTACGTTTTTCATATAAATGCAGAAAAGGTTGCCCAGCAGAATACCGACAAATGCACGAGCAATCGCACAGGAATACTCAATGTTAGATACAGATAGCAACTCCCAATTTTTACGAAGAGTTCACATCATTGACTTTTCATTCCAGGTGTTCATGGTCAGTGTTCGATGCCGCCAATAAATCAGGCCGTTTACGAAGGAACTCTGGACATATTAATGACCTGCAACAGACAAGTACCCGCAGTTTGGCAGGTTATTCCGTCTTCAGATGAATTATCTACTGCTGCCATCACAAACTCTAGCGATGCTGTTAATCCTTCCTATAGGGGCATGTATGGAGCCAACCAGACTGGTCTGACCATAAAGAACGCAACAACAACTCCAGAAACAAATCCGTTTGCAACTACTGGCTTATATATAATAAAAAACACTACCACTGTCAGGCGCGGTGCCAAATTACTTGTCGTTCGTAAGTAGACATATATGCTGCTGAATATTATGGTGGCGATCTTATGAAGATCATGTAAAATAATGAAGAGCTTGGTGATTTTAGAGGGAAAGTTGGTATCGTAAAGCATGAAGGGGGTTACCATCTTGCCTTACAAACCTCCAGGCTGCTATGCAACAGTCTTTGTATGGTATCCTGGAAGGTGTACCGGAGTTCAGGCAAGCTAACTCGTTGATGTATTAAATTCTATGACAACATTGTTTCGCTTCCACTGGCGGTTGTCTATGGTGTTAATGGACTGGAGTGACAGTCTGTAACGCTACTACAAATAAATTTAGACGAGATATCATTTTCAGGTTGTATATTCATTCTGAAAACTATGCCAAGAAGGTCCTTGTCGTTTGTGAGTTTTGTGCTATTAGCTTCCGTGTTTGTAGTTTTTCAGATACTTTTTCATGTGTCACCTAATGTCTAAAATCTAAATACTTAAAGTAACAATCTCAAAATGTTCATACGAATGAAGGCTTTCCTAACAGAGTAAACGTTATAAACCTCAGGCTTTTTCGGATGTAGTATTCGATATTTATTAGATGCATTTGTGGTGCTATTAAACAACTATAGTAATCGTCTTTCACCTTTTAATAAAAATTTCTAATAAACTTAGCTTTTAATAAAGTGAGCTCCTCTCATTGCCTTGAATCATACATGTGCACGCCAGATATCGGCACCCTTTCTTCTACGCTATTACTCATTGATTATATCGTCTACAGGTGAAGGTCCAACGTGTACGTGCAATGCGACCAATTCAACTGCGCTTATTCAGTTGAGCTGCAGCATCATGTATGCCGATAGCAGTTTTAATCCTATCAATGCAGTTATGAACTGGACGTCCGACGGTAATTTCTACTACTCGGAAACGCCGACAAGGACGAGAGTTGACGAATATTGGTTCGTATCAACATCAATGATCACCGTCGATGCCAACGTTCCGGCAAACTACCAATGCAATGTTACATTTGCTAAACCGACGAACATCCAATATGCCTGGGTAGCAACAAATGCACCCGCGTTCACCGCATCCTGCAATTCACCTTGTGAGTTGGATGTAAATCTAGATCAGTCTGTTCTTTAACGTCTGCGTAAATGAATCATGCATTAGAGACTGAATTGCCATATCATCCTCGAATTTCGAAAACGTCAAAATGCCAACATGGCAGACACGTACACTGACAACATTTCTAGTTATACTTGCCCTACTTGTATATTCGTGAAATTAAGAACGTGGATAGCCTGTTCCTTACTAATGAACTGTAGCATCATTTAGGATAGCATAGAGACCGCCTCTGATAACTTTCTCTTCACTGAAAGCTATAAAACTTTTATAACAGTTAAAATAACAAGTAGCACAAAGATTAAAAATTATAATAATAACAATAATAGAAAAATGACGAACTCGATGACAATGGGCCTAAAGCCCTTTCTAAATTCAACTTGCATCGACACTGAAATGCCAATACGAAGAAATCTTAGGTTAGTCGTAATAAATATGACTTGAAAATCTTCTCGCTAGAATGACTGCCTCCACAAAACATGCACTCACTAACAACCATTACTGTAGTCTACTGAGCTCCTACTAGCACCCTGTTATTATTTTGTTCACTTTATGCAGTAATAACAAATCAACCAACGATCACCACAATACAAAAAAAGGAAAATACTCGACAACAACAACAGCCGACTCCAATAGTACTACGGCTGATCCAAATACCAGAATAAAACGAAAGGCTACGAATACTACAAAACCACAAACAACTCAGGCCTCAACAATAGCTACTCACGCACAGCCAACTACAAAACGACCTTAATGCAATCTGCTGAACCACCTACAACACTGACTCAGCCACCTCAAGCTACTACTCAGCCCTTTGCTACAAAGACTACTCAGCCACCCACAACTGCTGTTAGGCCGACCACAAGTACTATTCTGCCACAGATTACTACTTCTCAACCGCCCACACTACTGAACAACTCACATAAACCACTCAGCCACAGACCACTACTACACAACCAAAACTACTATATAGCCACTTACAACAGCAGGCCAGCAATCAATAGCAGCTATTCAGTTGTGTACTTAAACAACTGAAAATATAAGAGCATCCTTCAGGTTTTTTACTTTTATTCACTGTATTAATCCGATAAAAGTTCAACTTCCCTCGCAATTTGCAGGACCACGCTCAACCACCTGTGCAGAATAGCTATACTGCAGCACAGTTTTCTGCATAATGAAACAAGGTCGAGTCAGCGGATAGTTTTGCATTTACGTAAGTAGGGCTGAGCCTGTCTGCATGTAAGGTGGCGGCTGATGCACACAAAGAAATTGTACACAATTTCTGAGAGCGTTCATGACGATGTCTTGACTGATTAGAATCGAAGAAATCGCGAACTTATCCGTGATCAGGGACGGACCGAAAGATGTATATGGCAACCAAATACAAGATTCTGGCGATAAAGCATGAGAGCGTTCACCATCTTAATCGTAATCGTAAACTCGAAATTTCTAAAGCACTAATTAAAAGCTAAGCGCAGGGAACCAGCTAATTCACGGGCGCTGCCTCAAGTTAATGTGGCTGTCCAAAGATGCTATGTCAAGAACCAAGACCCGTTGCCAGGAGACCAGAGAGAGGAGGGAGAGGAGGTTAGGGTGGGTTGTGTTTAAATATGGATGAAAAAGGAGCCATAGATCCATCGCTGCTTCAACATCAAAATCATCTCAGACTGAGATCTACGTGGTCAAGCAGAAAATAGTGAGACTGCCAGAAATTCTGATGCCGTATTGAGCCATTAGAACTAAAAATTCAAAAACAGAACAACGAGCAAAAAAATTCCACCAATTTCAACATTTCTCCAGAATGTCGCAGATTTTTTGAATCAGAATCAAACATCTGATCTTGCAGCAGTTCGATTGATGGTGCAAATTGCTGCAGCTCTTGTATGTGAACATAACCTCTCTCACAATGCCCCATCAAGCAAATGCAAATCGAAACCAGAAAGGAGCATGCTGAATCTGCATTTGGCGAATGAATCAAAAATATTCGTTGGTTGTCCACTCGGATGGCGAAATATTTCCAGAGGTTCATGTACCTCGAAAACTAACAGTTTTCCAGTGGTCATTTGATTGGAAGAGCTTTTTGTGGTGCCAATAATGATAGCTGCAAGAATTAAGACAAAGCTTCAAACCCCGTGGAAGCTGATGAATAGGATCAAGCCCTTAGCTTCAGGACAAGGTCTTGTGAACACAATTTTTAACTGCGGAATGCCTGTGTTCTTCTAAAAGAGCTGACTGGCCGTGAGCGCCTGCGGTAAGCTTGCTTTACTTATGTATTAGAATTGATTTAAGCGAAAATGTTGACCTTGTGCTGCGGACCTTTAAGTTAACCAGACATTCCAATCTTCAAAATATTTAGGATCATTTCGAGTAATAGGATACTGGAAGTGTATTATGGATAGGAACCGAAGGCTGCAACAAAAGTTTTCATTGAATCAATAAAGATCAATCTCAACGATGTTTTATTTGCAAGGAAATCATTGAGGAAATCAAAGAGCTTGATCTCACCATGGTTGTTCTCGGGAGTACCATTATAAGGATTTATTGAAGAACTCGAGACCGTTTACAATGCCAGGCTGATGGCTAAGTTAAGGTACGCCATCAATTTGGTCAGTGTGGACGAAAACCCCACTTGCAGTTGAAACAACTCAAAAAGATGGATTAATCATGGAATTACCAAGTCAAAGATCGCGGGATTGGTGAGGCTGCAAGAGCAATCTCTGAACACCATTTATGGTACAATTCAGAGGACCCTAAGTTTCCGATCTCCCTTGTGACAACTTGCGAAAGAGGAGAAGTTTGTAGAGTTCTGACTACTGTACATACCCAAAAAAGGAAATATGAGGCGATCTGAATACTATCAAGAAAGAAGAGACGAGTCAAGAAGTTCCAAGTCGTAAACAACACAGCTGACCGAGTTGAGCTTTTCGATGAGTTTAACAATCTTTTAACTAACGACAGAGATATAAGCGATTTCTTCTACAAGCTGTTGAGCCAACTATGATTTCTCTTTCATTCGGACAATAAAGCAGTCTGTTGCTGAAGCTGCGCTAGAAGAGGAATGTAGCAGGAACTGTCCGAACACATTTTCAGATTAATATAATTAATAAAACTCTTAATTTTCAGCGTCTTCAATTAGAACTGAAACAATATAACGCTTGTTTGTTAATTTGCAATTTACTGTTGCGTGTTTTATCGAAATAATACGTTTTCTCTTATCCGCTTGAATTGCTATTTGGTAGGAGCCTTAATCACAATCTTCCCATTGAAGTAGGAAGTTAAAATTGCTCCAGAACATAATATTTGCTCGATGTAAAACATTAGGTGAGCCCTAGTGTATTGCATTAACTATTTTCTTCGATGTGGTCTTGAACCAGCTATTATTCATTCTACGACCACTACCACTCTGCCACCCACAACTACTATTCAACAACCCATCACTACTATTGAGCCAACCATAAATGCTACTCTGCCCCAGAGCAACTGATGAGTCACCGACAATAAAACAAGAACTCTCAAAAATAAAATTGACATGGACAAGTTGTAGCATTAAATATGGTAGAAACTATTCTACAAACTTCATATTCGTATTCATTCGATTATATTTATTTGGCTTTTGAGATTTTTGTTTACATAATTATTCAGTTTGCCACAGAGCAACAACCACTTGGACAACATCTACGACTGAACCACCTACAACTACTTCGCCAACGACTACAACTAAATCATCAACAACAACCATGAGTTCAACTATAACTACAATGCCTTCGACAACAGGTACTCTACCTACATTAATGGTAACCTATAGCCAACTTCATCAAGTAGCAAGGTATCTATTTTATTAGAATTGAGTCATCCACCTTTAAGTTAGAACTTACAACAATTTGAGGCGCAAATTTTTTGGAATATGGAGGTAATGCAAACTCACCGAGCAATTTCAAAGCAATACTTACCATCAAACATTCATTTCTAATTTTACTGAAAATGACTGCTCTATGTCTCAGTAGAGTGGCCTGTTATTATGAACGGACGATTGCCCTGATATGTAAGATTATCCTACAATGCTCAGACGTTAGATATTAAAAAAATCAAAATAATTGTTAATCTGTAATGGATTTGACTTATCTCATTAGGTTTTAGTGTCTGATTAGATCTACTGTTGTCTTAACTAATTACGAACATTGATTCCGTATATCTGAGCACATTGTCATATAAACAAAGGTAACAGCGTGACTTGTTTCAATTTTACAGAGTGTCATTGTTCATCGTGTCCAACCTGTCCTCCACCAGACCGATATCAGAACTGTACGCAAGACAACCAGTGTTGGTCTTGTAAGTATGTCTTTATCGAGTAAATAATGAAAGTCACATCTTGTCACATCTGAAACTCGAACACTGACAGTCATAACTTTTAGCCGTCAGTAATTCGTTTTATTTAACATTAATCATTCATTTCGATGTTATTGATTTATGCGATGCGTTTCAATATTCTCTTTCATATAAAACTCTTTCGTGTTAAAATATCGAATTGTGTGGCTCTGCGTTTCAGATGGAGCCAATTTGACTGAGATCTACGACGAATGTGTCGTGAAGGCTCAATTGTATGCAAAATGCTACAGCTGCTGTCCAGGTGCTTTGCTATGCGGAGTTGTTGTGACTCTGAGGAACGAAAGTCGTTGGCTGATACACGATCCTGTTTGCGATGATGGCAAATGCGAGATGACTACGGTCGATGCCTCGTGTATGTCCAGCCAATGGAAGTTGTTCTTCGAGAAAAAAATTATTGAATCTGGAGTCGGTGATTATATAAAAGAGGGGAGTATTGTCAAAACCAATGTGACCGATTGCAGTGAATCGTGTAAGAGAATGATGAATCTTCGCTAGACACAGAAAACGGCAGAAAACATTAACCTAACATAGGAAGCATATGTAAATGTTAGTGTATGTAATTAACTGCATATCATCATTAATGGCAATTTACGGCAATCTTAGCCTATTAAAGAGAAGCAAAATTAACATAATCGTAAAAACACTTCGACGACTATGTATAATCTGCGTGTCACTGAGCATGTCTTCACTGGTAAACGTCATAACACTCCTCAAGAATTTGTTTAGAGCATCTAATGCAGCATCATACTGAAAATCTGCTAAATGCTTCAAACAACACGACGTGTACGCGGGGTCGTTGTTTTCAGTCAGTTCTCAGTACAATAATCGTACATTAGGCTGTTTGGGCAGATGGAGAAAGCAATCGGACTTACATCCTTTAATGTTGGATCATACACCATATAGAGGATAGAGGTCAAAATCCAGACAGCCGTGTTCGTTTGCCTCACCGAGCGAGCACCGTGTAACTTGGCAACTGGTGATCTGCGCAATGAGCCAGATGAATATGGTGAACGTCAGGGAGCACACTTCACAGCTAAGAGGGCTGACACGCCGTGTGGTTTCGCAGCGTGGGTCATGATTATTTATTATAATTTCTGTCCTTTTAAGCGCCACTAATTTTAAACAGGTCAGCAAACTCCTCAACAACGCGTCTAGAGAGGCCAAACGATACTAATAAGTATCGTTTCGGCCTCTCTATGCGCGTTGTTGAGGAGTTAGCTGACCTGTTTAAAATAAAAATGTTCGCTTCTTCTAAATGCATGCGTCGAATTGGGTCGGATCGGAACTTGTATAGCAATGCTAGGTTGTGTCTGGTTGGTCTAGCGTATGTGTAGTCGGGTGGTTAAAATTGAAGAAAATGAAGAATGGGGTCATCCATTTGTGAGCAAACTGAATCACAATTAAACGGATATAAAAAAATCACGTGAAACTTGAAGTGTATGATCAGTTTAGACGAATTCAAAACCTTTCCTTGTTTAAGAGCAGGCCATTTATTTTGTGTTAGAATAAATGTTAACCAAACTTCATATTTGCCGACCGGAACTATTAGACCTTCAACACTCATGGATGCCAGTATTCGTAGCTAATCTGCAGTGATATGCGACTCGAACTACAGTTGAAGTCACATTAGACATGATATTGCTTACATTCAATTAGCTAACATAAGATATTTTGCTAGCTACTACAATTGTCTTTGTTGTCTTGGTCAGTGAGTCTGAACCAGATAAGGAATTGGATAACATCCGCCGTCCATTTCTCAACCTAAACACGACCAACCACAACAGCTCCACTGCCTCTTTTCCCCTCTCCCTCTCCCTCTATCTCCCTACCTCTCCATCTCCATCCTCTCTACCTATTTCTCTCTGTATCTCTGTCTCTGTCTCTGTCTGTGTCTGTCTGTGTCTGTCTGTATCTGTCCGTCTGTCTCGTCTTCTGGCAACCAGACTTTGTCCTCCACATAGCATCTTCGGAAAATCTCTCTGACCTGATGCGTCGCTCGTGAATAAGCTGGTATACTGCGCATAGCTTAAAAGCAGCGCATGATGAGTTCTCGAGATTACGATTACCGATCAACCCGCTCCTCTCTTTTGCCATAACATTTCTCCTCCCGTCAGTCGCCTCATCCTTATAATTTGGTAATCGCTTCTTAGCCATAGCTGCTCGGATAGACTTCCCCAAAACTGCGAGAGTTATCTGACCCATCATACAAACTCATCTATGCTCCACCGCTTGGAACATCTTCATTGACCTTTCACTTGTAACTGAAATCACTTCTCTTTCACAGATCTTATCCTGGCTCCCCTTCTTCTTATCTCTGTCTGCCACAATCTCAAACATCACCCACCGTAGCTGCCACGCTGCATGTCTCTGTGCCAGACTTTTAGATCTTGACCTAGAACCGAACCTTTTTGACTATTGATTTTGTTTTGACTGAGCCCCTGTGAATAAGCTAGTCAGCATGGCTCGGCTTCGTTGGGTGCTGTAGAAATCTCGGAATGACGATTACGATTACGATCGTCCGTCACTTCTAAACACATTATTAAATATGGGCGATGCATTTCAAAGTTTTCTTAAGCGCTAATTAAAACCCCACATATATAGTCTTATTCATCGTCTTTTACTTATCTGCCTCCTTTCTGCATTTCCAAACACCGTCGGCCATAGCCGTCTGCCTGTCTGGACTTTTGAACTGGCCTTGAAACCAAACCGAATCATACCTGCCTGAACGATATTGTTTTTGATTAAGCGCGCCTGTGAATTGGCTGCTTTACATGACTTAGCTACTGGGCGCCGAAGAAAACCGCAGTTATCGATTACAAGAATACGCGTACGGTAATATCTTCAATACGATAAAGGCAGCGTAAGGGTTGACGTCCTCGGTAGGTGGAACAAGGCACCAACCGATGTATTATACAATAACATGTTATATGACCATGCATAACCACGATGGAAGTATCTTCAACTACGATAGCCAAAATGTGACATCAGCAGCACCTATCTAGCTAGTTTATTCCAAAGAATTGAACTGTTTTTGTATCCAATTGTTAGATGCGATTGTAGGTGCTGCATAGGCATCAAATATTTTCACTAATAGAATTACTCATTCATCGCCAAACCGAGTACCAAGTACATATCTTGCGTATTATAATACCAAGTCTGCAGATAGCATGTCACTCTGTTAGAGACCACAGTGAGCGTACATATGGCCCGATCAGTTGTTTTTAAACTCTTGATATTTACCGATACAATCAATCCATTTTTGCATTAGGTTCTGTGAATTGCTAATGTACGCTGCTGAGTTTATGAATATGAAAATGCTTTTGAGCGATTATTGAGCGTATGACTGATTTTAAAGAGATTCTGGCTAATTAAAAAAGCTAACAATGAATTGCAATCTTTTGAATTGCACGGCTGCTTTCCTTCAGTTTTTGTTTATGACTGTATAGCTTTGTAAATGGCCTATTTTGTTTTCTTGACTAACAACATTTTGCTGTTGATTGTCAAATAAAGAATTGATCATTGCAAATCTTCAGCTACTATGCTGTTGCTTTTATTTCTAACATTCATTTCAGAACTTCAAAATCCGAACCGGATCAATTCCGATGTTCTTCGCCAATTTTTAATAGCATGTGCGTTGCACTTATGCTTAATAACAATTAAATGAATTTCAAAAATAAATATAACTAAGTCGGATTAAGCAATATGAGACTGCGTTCTCTAATACCCAATCTACTGTATGCACTGAATCCTTCAAAAACATTTTTAAAAGGACTTATCACCTAGAACAACGATACAAAGCCAGTTGATACATCAAAGCTTAATAGAACTAAGCAGCGCCTTCTTATACAAGAGCAACAACAGCACTTTAGCCTCGAATATACAAGGGGCAGACTTTAGCTAAATCTGTGTATACCTGGATAATTTCCGGCAGGTGCGTCCACGTCGCCGGGTGAATACGAAGATGGAAGACGACGCGTCATCTTGAAATCTCTCGAACCAACGGATATACGCAGGACTGGCATTCGTCTCCTGGCCGCCAGTATGTTGTAGAGTCATTCGGTTTTTCCAGTCGATGCTACACCAAAGATTCTCTTAGCCCTTCCCCTACAGAATTCAAGATTTCCCGGTGCAGACGGCGTACGTAGGTCTGTAGGACTGAGGCTTGTCCAGCTGGAAAGAAGTGCTGTAGATCAATCACCAATGGTGTTAGAACTATTGAATTTTATACCATTGACCATAAAGGTGGCTTGTTTTGCAAAACATCGCGCAAAACATATACTGCATGCTATTTGAAGAATTTTATAGTCTCTGTATAATTTGTAGCCAACCATCTAAAAACAAATTACAGCAGACACACTCGTTCATTTCGGCGACCTTAACCAATGAGATATAAAAATAGTTTGTGTTGTTACTGGTATCATAATACATTTTGAAGGTTGACTAAGGTTCATCACTTTCTATTAGATCTCAATGCATTCTGCTCACACTATTTACAAATGTACTGTTTAGTTTTCAAAAGAAGGGCCGTTTATATTTATTCTTAAGTAATTAATTACAAATTGTCGCTATGACCATACAAAAAACTCAGAAGAAAAGCTTTTTGGAAAAATGTTAGCATAAATGTCAGGTAATCAAATTGTTGCTTTGTGCTAGCTAGTTGAGGTTCTATAAAGGTGCTGCCTAGATCCTCTTATATGTGTGCATGTATTTTTGCATCATGATGTTAAAATATCTATAAAAAATATTATGTTTCTCTCTTGTCCAATTCCAAACACCATCAACCGCCTTCACCTACCTATCTAATTGCTTGACTTTTGGTGCTAGACATGAAACCAAACCTAATCATACCTGCCTCGTCAATTTTACTTTTTATTGCATGTGATTGAATAATGAGCCTGTTTACTTAGCTATCGGATAATAATGTACGGAATTTTAAGTTTGGTATTGATTTGGACGCATCCTATGATGGTATAAAGTCGTTTAAATTAATCAAACACACGCAGCGCATCGACGGTCATCGATACAGCTTTTTGCCGTGTTTTATATATGCTCCTTGTCCAAATTGTGTTCGGAATTCTATTCAATACCTGTCAGCATTTTACTTGAAAGAAAGTGATACTGCAGTTTGTGAACGGAGGTAGGGCGATAATATCGGAAAACATTGTCACGTCTTCTCGTTCATCGGGCGAGTTGCTTTCACGCAAAACAAAGGGAGAAAGTAGGCTTATAAAATTCTTGCTGTGCAAGAACATGGTATCAGTAATGTCATCTTTACACCAGCCACAGTGAATCAGTGATACTCATAAGCTGTGAACCTGTAACTACATGATGCATGAAATACATGACCCATTCCACTTCTTCCGTTTTGTTGCAATTTGCATTAATGATCAACATAAAATTTGAAAACTACTGAATATTGATGGTGAAAAAACATATTTCTTAGTGTTGCCTATTTTTTACAATATATTTTCAGTTTAAATCTGGCACTCTCTTACAACATTATTCGTTGCTTCTCAAACAAGTGCTTTAAAAAAACTTAAACCGCCTCTAACCATGTATGATGCTTCACATTCCAATAAGAAATAATTTGACATCTTATCAATGAAACATAACTTGACATCCTTCTTTTAAACTAAAACAATTTTGGCCCATAATCGGAAATTAGATTTCATTTAATAATTTCATTTATTATTATGCGTCATGTAACATGTAATTAGAATGCTATGACGTTTGTAAGTTGTTACTGTTACTTGATTTTGCTATTCTATCTGTGTTAAAATATCTCCATTACTTTTCTTCAATATTCTTCACAATGCTGTCTAGTTCAACCGTCCTGAAAAACTGTGTCAATTTCAATCGTGGAATAGAACGATTTCATATAACAGCCAGAAGAGAAATGCAGTCTTATGTAAGTGCTATTTGTGGCGAAAGCAGTGACTGAAAGACTTGAATGTACGATAAAATGTATTTAGAGTTGGAAGCAGTCTGAGCAAATGGAGAAGAACCGCCTCTTGCTTTACAAATCACGACATAGCGTCACCGTCAGAATATGTGTTTAGTTTTGAATGAAGTAAGCCTGCACGTTGAAAGAAAAGTCCCATAGCAGCATCTTGCAATTTTTTAATTCGGACATATGCCTTTCACAATACGTGATCTATAAATCGACTATAAAATGCCGGATTTATTCGGTAGGAAGATAAGGCTTAACGCACGAAAGAATAAAACCATCTCTGGCAATTGATTTCGACTTTGTTTTTAACTTTGAATGTCAAGAATTATTATTGCGAGAATACCTGAACAAAAACAAATATAATTATTTGGTTTTTTAAAAAGACATTCATGGAGTACTTTGAATCTGACAAAATTAATTGCCAAACCCGTTCAGAACTTTATGGCAATGCAGTTCAGGTATTGTCGCATCATAGTTCTTGATATTCACAACAAAGGGTTTCATTCAGTGCTATCAAATAAAACTCTTTGATTAAGATCACTTATTCTAAGACGGCAAAAGAAATCATATTTCTGACCGAAGGATGAGCATGCCAGTGCGATGTTTTAGATCACAATATAAATATGCACGTTAAGCGTACGACTCATTTAATGGCATGTCTGTAGTTCATCCGATAATAGCCAGAAGCAGAGCAATAAAAAACAAAGGGATCATTGAAACCGAAAGAAGAAATAGATGCACGTGTTGCATTTAATATACGTCATTTTAAATGTGATTTTAAATTTTAGTTTTGGCTATTCATTAAGATGAACATTGCCATTGCTTTTTTAATGAAGATGAGAGATAGAGCTGAAATATTCCTTCTAAATCAATATGTTGCAAAATAATTATGAAGAGATATTAACAGCTTCACTTGTGTTTTTTCAGATTTGATAGATTTATTTAAATGAATTAAGATTACTGTGTAGATCTATGCCAGGTAGTAGTTCTGTGTTATTTTTACTTTTGCCAGTTATTATGAAGCAATAAAACTGAAATTTTGACAACTCGAACAAATCGAACCTGGCTATATAATAAGTTGGTGTGGGATGCGGTAGCCGATGGGAGAAAGCGCTCGGCTTGTAACTCGGAGAGTACGGGTTCGAGCCTCTTCTGAAACTATTATAGCGCACATGTAGGGATTTCGAGCTAGTCCTTCACTCAGAATTGCTAAGCGCCATCGACTGATGATTAGTCATTAGTTAGTGACGCTTAATAAATTCAAAGATAATAAAAAATAATTGTTCTATGTTGTTCTATATTCTGCATTGAATTTTGTTGGTGGCACCAAGGATAAAACTGTAATTCTGTTTTCTGCGAGTTTTTGTTATAACTTTTAAGTAGATTTTCTTTGTTATTTTTCCTTAATGTAAAGACCTGATCGAGAGTAACTCTGAACATTTGAACTTTATTAACATGACCGAAGGCAACAAAAGGGCAACGTTACTTAGAGTGCCTTTATTCTATAGGAGTGATTAATATCTACAATGGCCGCTATAATATCTACTGACAGAGCCTTCAGCCGCATCATTATGACTAAATGACCTGAAATGCAGCCGGTCTAATTATACATGCTTATCTGCAATTATGCCTAGTGACTTAGACAGACCATGCTAGTTTCAAAGCCATATGAGAATTTTTGCTGCGGGTCTCAATGAACAGCACCGAGTGTAAACAGAGAGTGCTCTTCGTCGGTTAGCGGCAGCGTCATCTCCATTTTCACCAACTTGTACTAGAAACTTCCGATGGCGAGTTACGTAAATCTAATCCTAAGAGAAACGAACTTTTCATTGGTTTCTTCACATGCCTTTTATTTTATTATTTTATTACTCCTGTAATAAATCAGTAAATCTAAATCCGAAGCGGGATACGAGTGTGCGTAAATGATATATCCATGATCATTATACAGAGTCCGCTCAGGCGTTTCGAACAATCGTTGGACCTCAGACTCAGATGTTTACTCAACAGATCGGTAAGATAAAACAACCAGCGTTCCTATCTTTTAACAAATCGATGTTAACTCTTTAACCTGCATGATACGTTTTGGTGGCGGCTATCAACGTGTGTGCGCAGTTCTTTTTATTATTTCTGCATTTATTAATCGCCATTATCTAATTACTAAGCATCAATCGATGGCGCTGAGCAATTGTCATTGAAGGGCTTGCTCAAGTCTCTGTATAGTAACCGTTCCAGGGCAGGCTCAAACCCGACCTACCTGTTACACGCCGAGCGCTCTAACCATTACAGGACTCTACCCGGAGCTTTCACGCAGGAATACCAAATGTTAGATTTAACACATGGGTAGGTTGTATTTACTTATAGTTTTCAATGTGACGATAGATGTAGAGAATGAGAATACTGGTAAATGTATTTAAGCGGCCACGTAAGACTATTCAATGTTAGATTCATTTAATGCAGGTCCCAGTTCTTTACGAAGAGCTCACATCATTGACTTGTCATTCCAGATGTTTAGGGCCAATGCTCGATACCACCAATAAATCAGGCCGTTTACAATGGAACTCGGGACATATTTATGACCTGCAACAGACAAGTACCCGCCGTTTGGCAGGTTACCGCAACTTCAGATGAGCTAAATCATATTATTATCACAAACTCTGACGATACTGTTCATCCTTAGTTAACGAAAATCTATGGAGCCAATCAGACTGGTCTAATCATAAAGAAGGCTACAACAACTCCAGGAACTATTCCGATAGTAACTCCTGGCATGCATCTCGTAGTGTCAGGCGCGGCGCCAAGTTACTTGTCGTTAGTAAGTAGACATTTATACCTTGAGTATATTCTTTGTGATAAACTTATGAAAATCATATAAAACTGTAAACAGGATGAGGGTGAGCGTGGTTAAGCATTGAAGTGGATACCATCTTGTCTTATCAACCATCCAGACTACAATGCAACAGCCTTTACATGGTAGACTGGAGGAATATATTAATGCAATTATGGCATGGACATCCAACGGAAATTTTTACAAAAGGGATGCGCCTTAGATGTCTAGGGTTAATCGTATGTTCGTATCAACATCAGCAATCATAGTCATGCCAATTTTCCAGCAAACTACCAATGTACTCTTACATTTGCGAAACCAACGGACATTCAGTTCCGGTATGTCGCTACCGATGCACCCGAGTTCACGGCATCCTGCAATTCACCTTGTGAGTTCAATGTAAATCTAGATCAATCTATTCTGTGATGTCTGCTTGTTGTAATCAGGCATTGGAGATTGAATTGCCTTATCAGCCTCATATTTTGAAAAAAAGCACAAAGCTATATTTTGTCAACATGGCATTCAGACACATTCACGACTTTTCGCGTTATCTCAGCATCACACGATAACAACTCAGGCTTTAACACTAGCTAATCACCCACCAGCAACTAGAACTCGGCCCCGAACGAAAACTGCTCCACTGCTTCAAGAACAACTCAGCCAATGACATGCACTACTAAGCCACCGTCTACAACGGCTACTCAGCCACCCATTATATTATTCTATTTCCACAGTATAGATAAAAGCTGCGTAAGTGTGATTACTTCACTCGGAAAACGAAATATAAGAGGCCATCCAAATGCTATCAACAAAAAAGGGAACGAGTCAAAAAGTTGAGTTGTGAAAGGCTCAATCCGTTGCTCCTCCGGTGTGCTAAAAGAGGAATGTAGCAGCAACTGTCTGAACTCATTTTTAGATTAATGTAATTATGCAAATTGTTGTTCTTTTTCAGCCTCTACAATTAGAACCGAAACAAAATAATGTTTTTTTAGTGTGGAATTCGCAGTTGCATCTTTTGTCGAAATAATAAGTTCTGTGCTATTCGCTTGAAATTTCTTTGCAAATGCTAATTGGTACAGTTGTTGAGACTTTAAGTACAATCTTCCAGTAGAATTTTGGAAGTTGAAGTTGCACCAGAACAATACAATTGCTAGATGTAAAAAACAGATGGACCTCTCGGGGTATGGCATTTATTTAGTTTTTCCTGTAAATCTGAACCACCAACAACTCAAAAACCGTCCACTCAGCCACCAAAAAGTTCTCCTGAGCCACCCATTTGGAGAAACGTGCACAATTACATTTACATTTCATCCATCATTACTACTTTATCACACACAACTACATTTAGCAACTAACAATTGCCACTCAGTCCCCGACAGCAACTATTCGGCAACCGAGAATAAAACAATAACTCTCAAATATATAACTGGCATTGAGAAGTTCTCGCATTACACATGGTAGCAATTATTCTAAAGTCTTCCAGAATCGTAATCATTCGGCAATATTTATTTTGCCCTTGAGATTTTTGTTTACGTAATTATTCATTTTGCCACAGAGCAACGACTACTTCGCCATTACCAACGACAAAACCACCTCCAACTATTTCGCGAGTACCAACGACTACAACTACTTTGCCAACATCAACGACTAAATCACCTGCAACTACCCTGAGTTCAACAATAACTGCAATGCCTTCGACAACAGGTACTTTATCATTAATAATGACAAAAAATAGCAAGCTTATGACCAACTCCAGCATGTAGTGTCGTATCTATTTATTAGAATCGAGTCATCTATCTTAAAGTTAGAGCTTACAGTCATTTCAAACGCTCATTTTGGGCAATACGGAGTTTATACAAACTCACCCAGCAATTTCTAAGCAATAATTACCATCAAACATTGCCTTCGTTGTACACTTTACTGAAAATGACTGCTTTAAGGCTTGTGGAGTGACTTGTTACTGTGAATTGACGATTCCCGTTATATGTAAAATAATGCTATGATGCAAAGGTGGTAAAATTAAGGAACTTAAAATAAATTGGACATAACTTATTTAGTTAGTACCTAGAGTATCATTAGGTCCATTGTTGTTTTAAACTAATTTTGGATATAATTCAATACGTCCGAACACTCCTTGTCATATAAACAAAGGTAACAGCATGACTTGTTTCAACTGTACATAATGTAGTTGTCCATCGTGTCCAACCTGCCCTCCAACAGACCAGAACTGTGCGAGAGCAGGCGAGTATTGGTCAGGTAAACCTGCACATATAGAGTGAATAATGGTATATTTTCGAATTTATGCACATGAACACTAACAACCATAACTTTCATGTCTTAATAATTCGTTTCATTCAAAATTACTGATCCACTTAGATGTTAGTGATTCATACGATGTGATTTATTATTATACTGTATAACACTGTAATCACTTTGGTATTAAATTAATTATTATCAAATTTGAGTCTTTGGGTTTCAGGTGGAGCCAATTTGACTGAAATCTACGACGAATATGTCATGAAGGCTGAGATGTCAAGATGTTTTGTTGTGCGGATTTGTTGTGACTCTGAGAAACTACAGTCGTTGGCTGATGATACACGATCCTTATTGCGATGATGATAGATGCGAGATATCTGTTGTCAACGCCTCGTTTATGTCCAGCGATTGGAAATTTTTAGCCGAGAAAATAGTCACAATATCTGCTGTCGGTGAATATGTTGAAGCGGGAAATATTGTCAGTGACAATATGACCGGCTGCAGTGAATCGTGTAAGAGAATGATGGATCTGCCTTAGAAACGGAGAGAGAAAACATCCACCTGACATTGCTAGCATATTTTCATGTTCGGTTATCGGATTCAATGCATTACAAACTGGTTAAGGGCAATTTACGACAATCTAAATTAATTAAGCTAGAATAGAATCAATATACTAATAAAAACACTCAGACATCTGTGCATTCGCTGCGTGCCTCTGTGCTCGGTTGAATTCGATCAATATATAACAGGTCAGCATGAGAAATATTCGTCCTCTCTTTCTATTGCGATAATTAAAGCTCACTTCAAACGTAATAGTTTTAGGCGGCATAGGCCCAGTGTTCAATCAGATGGTATGATTCTTGCAAACATTTCTCTTAAGAAAGAACAGTGCACATTTACCTTTTGCCACATCATTTAAAGAAATTCAGTGCTCTGCCACGAGTGTGACATGCGCCCAATCACATAAAAGCCAATTAATCACAGCGTTGTGCATTGCTGCCATTGTCTTGAATAAGATTGTTTGGTTAGTATTCCAAGAAGAATTTGTGCAAACTTAGAAACGTATTGAGTACTTTGTACCGAAACTTCAGGCTCGTTCTGCGAGACTTTCAAGCTAATCATCATCATATTTAACAAGTGCACTATAAATCCATTAAATCTCATAAAATCCTGTTACTCGCAACGACTAATGTAGGAAATATTAAATTGTAAACACTTCGCTAAACCAATTTGATTGAAAATTAAGTAAAATCTGCAATATTTTAAAGTTTCCTTCTCCTTGTTTCCCTATGAGAAAATTTTATTTATGTTCCCCCGACAAGAAAAAGAACTGCGTTACCAAACTACTTCATAGTTAATCTAGCTAAATTTGTTTAACCATGCCAAGTATAAGATGTGGTTATATACGGCAAATCCTTTACATCTGAAAATAGCTAACAGAAATAGCCTGATGTGTTTTTGGCTATTACTGTTCAAAAAGTCATGCTGAACTCTGTTGCTGAATATGCCTATCAAGCCTTTCATCTTCGTTAATATGATTAGGTAGTTATATGAGTGGTCGTCTAACCACGAAATCAAACCTACAGCAGCCGTTACTGTGTGATGCAACCTCACTTTGGAGTGCGCTTCTGATTATGGAATCAATAGCATAAGTTGGCATTTCACTCACTTATCTTCTTTGGCAAAGAAGCTATTATAATAGCAAATGGAAATAAGTCATCCGTATCTAGTGGACATTGGTAAGCAATCAATTCAACCGCGTATGATTCCAAACTGATCATTAATCGGTCGTCAAATTCTAATGAGTAAACGTGCACATGCAAAGACCATGTGGCCGAGGCTTCAGCCATTCTACCATTGATTCGTAAGTGTTGTGTGTTCTTGTGTTATTCCTGTTGCGATGACTTTCAAAGACTCGGAGTCTATTTTGATCACACAGTTCTTTCATATAGATCCATTACGACTAAACTATATATATTTGCATATATATTTTAACGTGCAGCTGAAATATTGAGTCCATATCTTTAAGTTATAAAATTTCAAAATTAATTCTGATACCGAAGCAACAACTCGTCGTTGTGAGGTAGTTTGAACGCCACCAGTTGCTCACCCCTCTTCCCAACTTAGGTCGTTTTCACGAGGGGAACAGCTGCCACACCAAATCGGCACTGTGTCGCTTTTGATAAATTCCTATTATTTAGCTTTGTATCGTTTATAAAAAAATAATTACTCTAGCACCGAAACGTCTTCATATCAAACCCTTTATGATCACACATCGCGTAATAATGTAACACTTGATCAAACATTATGTGATCAACATCGCGTGATCAAACTCCTGATTTCCATATAAGCATACATTGACTACATTAAACTTTATTACCTTGCTTCAGATAATTCTTAGGTATCAACGATGTAAGTACGCCTGCCGTATTTACAAAGACCAATCAACTAAGAAGTGCTTCTTGATTGCTGAGCTAACAGTAGATCTGGTCTTATTTGTCCTCTTTCCAGTCATAGTTATTTTTTATTTGCATCATCACATGTTTTAAAGAAAAATCAGGTAAACAGGTCAACCATATCACTACTCTAAAACAAAAGAACCAGAAAAATCACACCTTATAATACTGTACAGCCATCTTTATGCTAAAATGATGGATACCAGAGAATAAAATACCATTACGCTATACAGTCAAGGTTATTTGACTGCTTCTTATTACTCTTACCACAAAAAATGTAAGCTGATTCCTCCTCCTGCAGCTAATTAAGAAACAGCATTCAATTCTTTTGGAATTCGTGTTATGTTCAAATACATGTGCGTAAAGATGAGGTGTTGTAGTTCTATATAAGAATCGCTTTAATTAAACACGGCAGATTATGTATAAGGTTTAATGCTCTGTAATTTTCATAAACTAAATTCTAGTGATCTCATGCGTTATAAATTCCTGCCTCACAGAGTAAGGTAAAGCCTAGCGAAACTTTAGCTAATTAACACTAATAATCGGCTTACTTTACAAGGATCAATGGTCGGTTGGTCATTGCATGCAAATGAAATGCAACACCCGTATTTCTGATTTGCATTATATTGCCACTTAGCATTTTCACAAACTGCGAGGTTTTATTACCTTAATTTAACAATCGTATCAAGCAATCGTTTTAAAACGTGTTTGCCCAAAATAGCGGAAGTAGGCCTACATCCCAATTATTCGTTGTGACAGGCACTGTCGTCGCCGCAGAAAGTTACCCCTGCATTTACATGAGCTGTTTCTATCTCTCTGATGCACACACCATGACTAATTTGTGCGTGTGAAGCAGTTACATGACTACGTAGAAATAATGCCATAATCTAAGTCAGGATTGTCCAACATACGGTCTGCGGGCCATGACCCGGCTCGCCGACTGGATGCATCCGGCCCAAAGTTGCATCCGAGCCTTTCAAAATATTGCTTTTTATGTCTAAACTTGTGAACTGTATCCTATTAGTTCAAAAAATCAGTAAAAATGAGAATATGTACCAACTGATGGTAAGGTTAAAAAAATTATTGTTCGTTAGCAAGCGTTGCGTTGCTTTGACTAACTGCTGATAAAAATCTGTTTTCGGTCCCAGAAGTCTTAGAATAATGGCAATATGGCCCTTCACCCCAAAAGGTTGGACATTCCTGATATAGGCCTAGAGCGTGCCCCATTAAAATGTGCCACTCCTAATGCCAACATAATCTCAACACGGTAGAAAATATTTGCAACTATAACAGTTTTATTCTGGACACGTTCACGTTGAGTGGTGTATGTATAAAATTTCTCCACAGCACTTGTAACACGTCTTTTGTTTAATCGCGTAGTACTGACGTAACCAATGACAAAGCAACCCTTCAAACGCCAGTTCAAGAATCCGTTTTCGTAGAATATTGACGCCTTTTTTCAGCAGACATTCAGTTGTTTCATATCCTGTTGTGCAACAATACTTTCGAAAACAGAACTTGTATCTCAGTACGCTAATGAAGTCTTCATTTGTAAATTTGTATATACTATGGAAATAACGCGGATGGTCGATTTTGGCCAAGTATTTGTAGATGTTTTAGTCGTAGATGTTGACCATTTACGTGTGTATGCACATCTATAAAAGTACAATCTATATATCTAATATCGATAAATTTGTGAATCGTCTAACAACGGTACTCATCGACACAATGCATATCGTCAGAGTTCGGTAGGAAAGACAAAGTCGTATTACTGTAAGTGCTACTCAAGTTTTATAGCGTCATTCAGCAACACGTGTTAGCATATCATAAATGCAAGGCATTGCACGGAGTAGTCACGCACGTAGACCTACCAGTTAAATAGTCGTGTATGTGAATTTTCTACATACTAGAAGGCAGTGCTTCATTTACAGCTACCACTGAATACGTAAGACAATGGGAAAACGTTTGATACTAACAACGCTCTTAACCATTATCTACGGTAAGATGTGCCCATTGATATAGTGCTACTTTTGTAATTGAGTACAACTGAATGTTTTAGCTCAATGGTTTTGAATGTATTCATTTTCAACGTCTGCAATTCGAGCTCAAAGAATCTAATGGTGTTTAGCTAGCTTGCAATTCGAAGTTGTTTCTTTTGACGAAATAAATGATGTAAGACTTCTGTTATCCGTTTGAAATTTCTACACAAATGCTAATTGGGAAAGTTATTAGGTCCTTGAGCACACAATCTTCCAATTGAGGAAGGAAGTTGAAATTGCACCAGAACAATTTAATTGCTAGATGTAAAAAATTAGATGGAGCCTTATTGCATTGCAATCATTTCATTTTCCATGTAGCACTGAACCAGCAACTACTCAGCTACAGACCAGTACCACTCAGCTACCAACACTTACTATACAACCACCCATTTTTGCTACTCAGCTACAGAACAATTACTATTTAGCCACTTACAACTGAGACTCCGCAGCAACTAATCAGTCATCAACAATCAAACAATAATTCTAAAAATAAAAATTGGCATTGACAGATCGTTGCGTTACTATGATAGGAACTATTCTACACACTTCATACTCGCATTCATACGGTTATATGTATTTGGCCTTAAGATTTTGTTTACGTAACTATTCAGTTTGCCACAGAGCAACAACCACTTGGGCAACATCTACGACTGAACAACCTACAACTAGTTCGCCAACATCTACAACTGAACCATCTACAACTAGTTCGCCAACATCTACGACTGAACAACCTACAACTACTTCGCCAACATCTACAACCGAACCCCCTACAACTACTTTGCCAACATCTACGACTGAACCACCTACAACTACTCCGCCAACATCTACGACTGAACCACCTACAACTACTCCGCCAACATCTACGACTAAATCATCAACTATTCTGAGTTCAACTATAACTACAATGCCTTCTACAACAGGTACTCTACTTAGAGTAACAGAGGACCTAAAACTAAACGCTGCAAGTAGCAACGTATCGATTCGTTTAAATCAACTCTTCCATCTTAAAATTAGAGCTTACAATCATGTGTAGCACTCATTCTGGAGGATATGGAGGTAAATGCAAACTTAACCAGCAACTTTAAAACAAAACTTGCCTTCAAGCATTGACTTTATTATTAAATTTACAGAAAAGTTAGTAATTTTTCCACAACTTTATGTCTCAGCAGAGTTGGCTCTACTGAACCAACCATTGCCTAAACTATAGAATGTTACGAAGTACAGATACTAGAAATTAATGAAGTTAAATAAATTGTTCACCAGCAGTCGTTAGTTTTCATTGCCTGATTAGGTCTATTGCTGCTTGGGACTAATTGCAGACACAAATTCAGCACATCTCAACACATTTTGTCATATAAACAAAGGTAATAGCATCACTTGTTTCAACTGTACAGCATGTACATGTCCTTCGTGTCCAACCTGCCCTCCAATAATCCAGAAGAACTGTTCGAAAGATGGCAACTGTTGGTCGGGTAAGCATATATTTATGGGATGAATAACGACAGCTTTTCACATCTATAAGCTCGACCACTGACCGTCGTAACTTTTTAACTTTTATGCGCTAATAAATCGTTTAATTCAACATTAATGATTCATTTAGATGTTAATGATTCATACCTTCATATGATCACGTTTCATTCATTGTTATTCTCTTACATATAAAACTCTTTGGTATTAAGTCATCGCATTTTAAGGCTTTGCGTTTCAGATGGAATCAATTTGATTGATATCTACGACGAATGTGTTGTGAAGGCTGAGTTATATGCAAAATGCGACAGCTGCTGTCAAGATGCTTTTTTGTGCGGAGTTGTTGTGACTCTGAGGAACGACAGACGTTGGCTAATACATGATCGTCTTTGCGATGATGGCAAATGCGAGATGGTTGCTGTCGACGCCTCGTGTATGTCCAGCGATTGGAAGTTGTTAGCCGAGAAAAAAATTGTTATATCTGGAGTCGGTGATTATGCAGAAGAGGGCAACAATGTCAATGCCACTATGACCGATTGCAGTGAATCATGTAAGAGAATGATGAAACTGTCCTAGACAAAGAAAACGGCAGAGAAAACATTCCACTAACATAGTTTTCAACTAACATTCAAAAACATTCAGTAAACATTCAACTAACAAAGGTAGTATATTTAACTAAAACAGCTAGCATATTTACATGCATCCGAATAATTGCATAACAAACTGATTACGACAGCCTAAATTAATTAAGAAAAGATAAAATTAATAAAGTCATCAGAACACTTAGACATATGCGCATACGTTGCGTGCCTATGCGTATAGTTGAACTCGTATAACACGGCACCATGAGAAATATGTTATTCTATTTTAATTTGCGATAAATAAATCTCACTTCACAGCTGTTAGTTTGAAGTGCCACGACTCAGTGTTCAATCAGATGGTATGGTTCTAGCATCTAGCACAAATTTCTGTCAAGAATAAACAGTGCACATTTAACTTTTTGCTTCTTTGAGACCTAGGCATGTGCACCTCGTGCATAAGCTGGTGAATAGACTGGTGCCCTGCGCTTAGTTGCAAAGTACGGCTTTAGAAATTTGCGAGATTACGATTTTGATGCATCCATAAAAATACAGCTTTCTACAGTTTATTCAATCAAAAGCAAATTTTCAATTATGATCATAGATTAAGTTAGCGTCAAATGACTTTAGGACATAATTGAGGCTTAGAACATAGTCATGAGTGCAAAAATGGTGCCCAATGCTTTCATGCCGCTAGAAAGCCCATCTTTGAAATTTATGCGTTAAAAGATCAGCTTAGCATGCATTCGTAAAAATATGCGAATAAAATATATTAGACGCTAGATATTAAGGAAAAAGGAAAAAACATCGTTGCTCTGGTAAAGTGAATGCGAATAAATTATATTATGCTTCAAGATATTAAAGGAAAAACATCGTTGCGACATACTCAAGGCTCTACAATGGACGAAAATACACCCAGAACTAGAACCAGGACTTTAAAGTTGTTTAAGCTTGCTTGAAGATGGGAGCTACAATTTAAAGTTAGTGTGCGCTAATTGCAGAGTTAGAGGACAAAAACTCTGTTGCAAAAAGTGATTAATTGTGTAAGAGAATGATGAATCTGCCTTAGCAACAGAAAAAGGCAAAAACATTCACCATTAGGAAATGTCATGGCTAACATATCTCTTTGCACAATGAATGCCTATATGAAATAATACATTTCCAAATGAAAATTGGCTTTTGTTTACATATTTACAATTCCGAGTTGCTGAATCGTAGTAGTTTCCAATGTTTAACGACATCTTCTGGCATCAAAGGCCGTTGATGTCGCCCACCTCCTTTATCGAGATTTGGGACTGGCACTACTGGCGGAGTTAATTTGCTGCATAACAAGCTGATTGAGGACAATTTATGGTAGTACAGCTTATCTAAGGTGCTTAATAGCAAAGTAAAAGAAAAAAGAAAATAACAAAACTGTGACTAGTTCAAAGGCTGCTGAATGTAAAACAGTTCGGTAAACGTTAGCTCATGTCTAATTTGAATTTATGATCCGTTGACGCTAAATAACGAAAAATAATTCCATCGAATCGAACTTCCTTAATTCGTTCCAAATTGAGATAAAAAATTCACTCTTTGTTGACAAATTATTATTAATATCGGCAGTCTGAAAAGTGAGATTGGCTGTCGGTTGCCTTACTAGCAGTTTCTAAACTGGACAAGATCATTTATGCATTTATTATGCGCCACTACCTAGTAACTAAACATCAGTCGATGGCGCTGAGCAATTGTGAGTGAAAGACTTGGTCAAGGTCTTTGCACTACATCCCTCTCAGGGGAGGCTCGAATCCATACAATCCGAGTGGTATGCCAAACGTTGTAGCCAAGAGGCCTTATTTCCATTTTTTCGTCTTAATTGTGCATGCATTGTTCACGCATCAACGATAGTCGATAGTATGCTTCACGCCTGCCCTTGAAATCCATTTACTTAACAAAGAATGTGTTATCTACATATTTTACAAGTCTAAACCATTTGTGCATTCACTTGTGACAAAGGGCACTGCCGGACTGTTCACATTCTGAATTGACACATAGCTGAATAAACAGGGTGATAGAACAGGATGGGTTATTCAATACTTTGTCACTCTGGGCTACATATTATTGCATACGAGATCTTGTAGAATTTTTAGCTCTGGGCTGGAAAACAGGACAACTCTTGTATATAATTCAGACTGATACTGTAAAACTATTATTCACTGCCGACACACAGTGCACTGCACTGGCATTAAATTAAGCATAGACCTACACATACATTGATACATATTGGTCTAAGAAAAATCTCTAAAGACAAAGAATGGGACTCAGAAACTTGTCGTTACAGGTCAGCAATCATCCCTAAAACCTGAAACACTCATTTCGACTGAGACAGGGCGAAGTTGAAACTGGATGGTAACTCTACAGATCAGAGTCTTTCTCTTGTTTAGACTGTGTCGCATCTTAACGAAACTGATGGGTAAGACGCGACACAAATAGCTTTTGTCAGTTGTTATTTTAATCCTATTTGTTCATTTATATAGCGCATATTTAAGAAAACTTCTTGATCTCCAAATGAAATTTGGTCATAAAGTCTAGGCAAAATGCTACGCTCTTATGGTATTTGGCAAGAGGATGCGATTTATAAATTGGATAGAGCTAAGAGATAGGGTTCTGGCCAGAAGCTAAGGGCTGAAGAAAGGTATCCTTAAGAGAGAAGATTAGAGTCTCTGTCCAGGATGTTTTCTAATTCTCCTCTAAAACACCAGACAACTTATTCTTTGGCATATTCAGTTTACTATGCTCAGAGGGCAAAAACAAGGTTTCCTTTATCCACCCTGCGAAAAACCACTTTACCCATCTAAGTTATGAAGTGTCCTCCAAACGTACAGTCACATTCACCTGGTCCACAGAAAATATCGGGCTATTTTGCTGGTCACAAATTATCACCGTTTACAAAGTGCGCATGCAAATAAGAATGGGTTGGAGGCAGTACATCATCGATGGTTGAGAAGAATTTTACATATTTCATGGCGTGATGAAATATGAAAAAATGAGGGAAATGACGGGCAAGACGAAATGGAGAATATTATTAGAGCCCGAAGACTGAAGTGTATGGGACATGTGGTGTAGGGACAAAGATAGAAGAGCCAACCAAGCGGTGAATTGGATTCCTGAAGGGGCAAGAAGAAGAGAAAGACCGAAAAAGATAAGGCCGGAGACCATCTGAGCTAATCTGAGATACCTGGAAATATCATGTAATAAGACAGAGAATAAGACAGACAATAAGACAGAGATGAGTGGAGAATCTGCATTGCCCGATGCGCTAAGTGAATATTAAGTATCAATAGTAAATATAGCAAAGATTATAGCAAAGACTACGGATAGTACGAAGTAAATATTAAGTACTAAGTATTGTATTAAATTATATTGTATTATATTGTTAAATTTATATAGTTTCTCTTTATAAACAATCTACTCATCAGCCCTCCTAGTATGAAATAGGTTTCCGTGTCCTACTACCAGATCGCATGGCGACAGAATCGGAAATAATTCCTTCCGAGACTACTTTAAGAAAAATATTGGTTTCTCAATCTCGGCTTAGAAGAAATGGTGACACTGTTTTATGGATTTATTTACGCCTCATAAAAGATAAACAACAGTTTTTATTGTAGATGTGAGTGCAGCGATTCTCCTTATATTCGCATTTATCTACGTTTTATGTGTTAGTTTGTTTGTAAAGTCTTTATGAAGCTAGGTTAGATGTAAATATGTGAGCTTATGTGTAATCTATATAACTGTCAGCATTCTACGCATATGCCAGCGTCGCTGGTAATGAGATTATTAACTAGATTTGCAGATGAACTGCTTTTGTGACGAATTCCTGTATGCGATTGTTGGTGCTGTATGGACATCAAATATTTTCAGCAACAGAATTACTCATTCATTGCAGAACCAAGTACGTGAACATTCTGTATCTGCAGTCTATCTTGGGTACTATACTTCAAAGTGTACGGATAGCATGTCACACTGTTAGGGACCACAGTGAGCTTACATAAGGCCAGACTGGTGTTTTTAAACTCTAGATATATACCGATGCAAGCAATTCATTTTTGTATGAAGTACTATGAATTGCTAATGTACGCTGTTGAGTTTATGAATACGGCTGCATTTGACTGACAAATGAGCTCGTTTACTTAACCAGCGGCATTATTAGAGGGAGGTCACAAGGCTCTTAAGAGATTTTTTAGATTGGTATTAATTACGATGTATGGTTTGACATCAGAGTCGTTTGATAATTAATTCACCCGTAACGCATCGACGGCAGCCGTATTTTTATATGATAAGTGTTCAAAATAAGTACGGAATTCTATTCATTGGAAGTCACTTATTTATTTAAATCAAAGTGAGAAAGTAGTTTGCGAACTTAGGTAGGAGACACAAATATCGCGAAACATTGTTCAGTCTGTTTGTTCATCGGGCGAGTTGCTGTTTCACAACAAGGGGAAGAAGTCGGCTTATAACAGTCACGACTCCGTCAAACATTGGTTGCGGACGACGTAGTATCAATAATGCTATCTTTACTCCAGGTACAATGAGTCAGTGATCACATGTGTCATTAACCTGTAACTACATGCTGCATGACATACATGACCCATTCAGCTTTCTACTTTTTTGCAATGTGCTTTTAAAATCAGCATAAAATATAAAAGCTGTTATATATTTATAAAGAAAAATTGCATTTCTATGTGTTACTTATCGATTTACAATTATTTTCAGTGTAACTGTAACTCTGGCACTGTATCGGATGTTTCTTAAACAAGTGCCTTACAATCCAACTGCCTACATTTAATGTTTGTCTGATGCTTCATGTTCCAAAAAAAGAAAAAATTCTCATCTTACTAACGAAACCTAACATGAAATCTTACTTTTAGTCATAGAATGATTTTAGCTCATCGTCAGTAATGAAATTTCATTAGATAATGGTGTTTATAATTAAACTGTTGTATCTGGTACTTAGAGCTCGCATAGGCCAGGCTCCAAAATATCTTTGTGATCTTATTCGGCCTCCACACTCTTGTATCCTCCCTGGCGCAGCAGAGGGCTATTGCTGTTGTTGGCCCATCTCAGTGGAATGGACTTCCGCTATCGTTTCGCGCAAGGGTCTCTGTTGGTGATAGAGTTCAGGCAGTTCGTTGTTTAAAGACGTTCTTTTTCCCCCGGGGTTCTCGTGATGGAAGCGCCTCTGAGTAGTTTGTTCTGTAAGAAGCGCTATATAAGTTATCAAATAAAATACAATACAATATAATTATGAGTTACCTGAACGTAGAGTTAGAATGTTACGATGTTGGTAAGCTGCAATCGTTATTTTATTATGTTACTCTATTTATAGAATACCATGACATGTATCTATGTGAGAATATTTTTTATTCTGCCTTTACTAATCTTTTATTCTTTATTTTTTATTCATTCTATCTTTATTCAATGTTGTACGCCAAACTGTTTAGTTCATGAACTCTGATAAACTGTGTTAACTGTAACTGTGAAATAGAACGATTTTATAATACGGCCAGAAGAGAAATGCAATTTTTATCAAGGTGCGATTTGTGGTGACGGCAGTGGGTGAAAGAATTAAATGTACGAGAAAACACATCTTCATTTGGGGGTAGCATGAACCAGTGCAGAAGTGCCGCCCCTTTCTTCACAAACCGCTATGTGGTCTCATCGTCACATGAATTATACAGTTTCTCATACATTAATTTTTCCAATACTTTAAAAGAAATGGTAAACTAGAAATTGGCATGTAGTTAGTAACATCTTCTTTACTTCAAGGCATTACTTTAGCAATTTTTAAGGTAGATGGTACAATTCCAGTAGAGAAAGAACAGTTGATGGTCTCAAATAAGGGAGTAGCCATACAGCATAATGCAGAATTAGCTATACAAGGATCGAGATCATCGGCACCTGTACTACGAGTAATCTGAAATGAACGACTAAAGTTGACAATTTCCTCAGAGGAAGTTGGACATATTGCAAAAGAATTAGGGGTAAGATTGGAGATATTTTTTAAAACTCTGTGCCACACTCTCTGCAAGAGACTGACCAATACCTGTGAAAAAAATCGTTAAATTTATCAGACAGAGTTTCAGCCTCACAAACTACAGTACCATTTATATTTAAACAATCAGTTAGAGTACCTGTGTCCATGGCTTTAACTATTGATCGAATAATAGACTAAGTTTTTTAAGATTATGTTTATGTATAGAAAACTCAACAGCGTAACAATTTTGTTCTGCCTTGATTCAACTGCTTAAATATTTTACGATATGCAGTGAATTTCATCTTATTCTCCCAGATGGGGTCTTTAAAATATTATAAATATAACTTCGACTTCATAATTTTAATAAACATTTATTCATCCAAGATTGCTTGGGTTAAAGACGACACTTTTTACTACAATGAATCACTGGAAAAGCTTCGTCATAGGCGTTTTTGTACAAGTCAATATACAACTTATGAGCGAGATCAGAGTCATTGTTTGCACAGGCATCTGATACCGGAGAATCCAACTGCTTGAGTTATGATCCAAAGAGCTTCATCGATTCATCATTTATCACACGTGTCGTGTAAAAGGTTTTGCCATTAGAAAAAGAAGAAAACAGATCAATCCTAGCCAAAATAGGTAGATGATCGGATATATCATTAATGACAATCGATGAATCAACAGCCTTGGGCCATGCATTAGTAAAAATATTGCCAATTAAAATCGCAGAAGTTTCAGCAATTCGAAGAATTGCAGGATAAAAATGGTGCGATCACATACAATTAAAGAAATTGTGAGTCAAGCGGCGTTGCTGAGATTTTAATAAATCGATGTTATAATCCCCAAGTAAAAAAAATTATTTGCCATTTTCAGATAAATTGGACAAAAGCTGATCAATTTCCCCATTAAAAACTTCACGCATCATAGTTCGTTACATTTACAACAAAGCGCTTCACTCGGGGGCTATCAAAACAAAACGCGGTGAGCCGTAATATTTGAGGGAAATCACTTCTGTCTAAACAGACACATGTGACCATATTTCTGACCGAATGGTGGGCATGCCTGTGTGGCGCTTTAGCTTAGGTCTACACTATAAATTTGCACGTCAGGCGTACGGCTGATTGATTGGCCTGCCTGTAATTCGCCAGACATTAGCCCGAAGCAGAGCCCAGTCAACAAAAAATATACGGCGCTCCCTTATGATTTGTGTTGCATTTAATAAGCGCTATTGACATGACTTTCTGAAACGGCTTTGAACGTTGAATTCTACCTTTAGTTTTGATTATTTAGTCAGGTGAAAATTGTTACTTAGCTACTAAATCGACAGTAATGACAACAGATAGTTGAAGTTTTACTTTTTCAACAATATATAGTAAGAAAATTATGAAGAGATCGAAACACCTTCACGGGTGTTATTTCTGAGTCGATAGACTTATTTACAAGAATTATGATACGCAGATTTATATCGATTTGTTCTTTTTCCAGTGATTATGAAGCAATTAAACTCGAAGTTTGACAAATCGAACAAAAAGAACCTGGCTAGGCAATATGTTGCTCTATATTGTTTTTTCCTGTTGATTTTTGTTGGTGGTAACAAGGCTAAAACTGTAATACTATTTTCAGCGAGTCTTTAGGCCTACTTCAACTTTTAACTGGACTTTCTTTTTATGTTTGCTTAGTGTAAAGCCCGGATCGAAAGCAATTCTAAGCATGGAAACTTAATTAACATGACTGACGGCAACAAAAGGGAGTTGCTACTAAGACTGGCATTCACTCTGTTACTATTCGCTTTGTTGGAAAAAGGTGAGTAGACCTACTATATCTCAGTAAAAGCGATAATTATGTACGATGGCCATTAGAACCTTCATTATTAGAGCCTTCAGCTACACACTGGACTAAATGACTTGCGTTAGGGTCAGTCTAGGATATATTTTTATATCTGCCATTTGCTCTAGTAGCTATAAACAAATTGACATTTACTCTTAAATATGCATGATGCGTGTTTGGTGATGGCGATCAACTTGTTCGCGCAGTTCTTCCTTTTAAAATTATTTCTGCATTTGTTTAACGTTATTATCTAATGACTAAGAATCAATCGATGGCGCTGAGCAATTACAAATCAAGGACTTGCTCAACGCCCTACAGAGTAACCGTTTGAGGGGAGATTCGAATCCGTGAATCTCCCTGATACAAGCTGAGCACTCTAACCAATCGGGTACAGTGCCCCACGCCTTCTGCGATGCAAATTTCACTCGAGTACGGAAAAAACGCACATTCTTCATTAGAGCTTCCAGGCGACTTGTAGCTTTTTTACTCGCTCTTGAAGCTCTCAAAGAATAATAAGGAAATACTATATGGCCTGGATTTCAGTTTACTGTATAATTTTATTGCATCGTATTGTATTGCACCTTATTATTGTGTATAATGTACAATAATATACTTACAGAAGTGTACTGTCCTGTTTTAAAAGGTAAGATAAGATTGTGCAAGCCATGGCATTATGTCATTTTCTTTAAGTAGCTGAGGCGAGTCCCTGCCAGTTGGGATCTGTTTTATGTTCCTCTACTGTATCAAGTGCTTTTTCAAGATACGAAGTAAATCCAAGAACTCGGCAGACAAGAACAACATTTTATTCTATAAATTTAACATTATGTAGCGCCTTTTTTCAAAACAAAAATGGAACGCTTGCCATCACAAACCCTGCATCCGATGGACTGAGAGAACCGAGAGAACCGCCATGCTTGCACAGCGCCACACACGAAACTCAGAGTTGCACTTTGCGCACGGTTGTCAGACTATAAACCAAGATCCATTATAGTTCGTTATTGGACGAAGACGATCGAGTGAGAGGCGTTTCATGCAATTTAGACTGAGTTGGTCGAATTAAACGATTATCACTTTTGAACATCGACCACATATTACAAAAGAAATTTGATAATATCCATTCATAGGGTTCAAAAATGCACACTGAATCCGAGCAAAAGAACACAAACACATTGATATCAAATCTGTTCCTCTACACTACATTACTATTTTTATATTCATGACTAGCAGAATTTGAATAACCGGTCAAGGCCAAATGAATTCACGACGCGGTATTTAAAGTGATAGGATAAGTGATATCTAACATAGCCGATTGTTACCCAACAAAATACTGACGGAAGGAGCAATCACGTAGGAATATGAAATGTTAGATTTAATAGATGGGTGGGCTGTATGTGCTTACGGTTTTCAAAGCGAATATAAAATCCAGAACAGGTTGCCCAGCAGAATACTCACAAATGCTTGAGCAATCATATAGGAATACTCAATGTTAGAAACAGATGAGCAGGTCCCAGATCTTTACGAAGAGCTCACGTGATTGACTTTTCATTCCAGGTGTCCATGGTCAATGTTCGACGCCGCCAATAAACCAGGCCATTTACGAAGGAACTCTGGACACATTAATGATCTGCAACAGACAAGTAAACGCAATTTGGCAGGTTATTTCAGCTTCAGATGAATTATCTACTACTGCTATCACAAACTCTGGCGATACTGTTTATCCTTCCTATACGGGCATCTATGGAGCCAACCAGACTGGTCTGACCATAAAGAACGCAACAACAACTCCAGGAACAAATCCGATGGCAACTGCTGGCTTGTATATCGTAAAAAACACTACCACTGTCAGGCGCGGCGCCAAATTACTTGTCGTTCGTAAGTAGACATACATACTACCGAATATTATTGTGGCGATCTTATGAAATTCATGTAAAATTGTGAACAACTTGATTTTAGAGGGAAAGTTGGCATGGTAAAGCATGAAGATAGTTACCATCTTGCATTGCCAACCTTTCAGGTGTATCGGAGTTCAGACAAGTTAACTGGCTGTTGTATCAAAATCTATGACAATATTGCTTCTCTTCCACTAGGGGTTGTCTGTGGTTTTAATGGAACAGGTGTGACAGTCTATAACGCTACTACACATAAAATGGGGCAAGATATCAATCAGGTTGTACATTCAGTATGAAAAACTGTGCCAAGGATGTCAGCGGCAAGATTCTTGCTCTTTGTGAGTTTTATGCCATTATCTTCTGTTCGTAGTTTTTCAGATACTTTTTCGTGTGTCACCTAATGTCTAAAATGTAAATACTTCAAGTAACTATCTCAAAATGTTCATACGAATGAAGGTTTTCCTAACAGAGTAAACGTTACAAACCTCAGGCTTGTTTCGGATCTTGTATTCTATACTTATTGGATGCATTTGTGATGTTAATAAACAGGTAGAGTAACCTTCTTTCCGCCTTTAATAAAGATTTTTAATAATACTAGCGTTTAATAACGTGAACTTCTATCATTGTCTTGAATCATTCATGTGCATGCCAGATATCGTATCGTCACCCTTTTTTCTACGCTATTATTATCTGATTGTATCACCTCTAGGCGAAGGTCCAACGTGTACGTGCAATGAGACCAATTCAACAAGCCTTCAAATGAGCTGCAGCGTCAAGTATGCCGACAGCAGTTTCCATCCGATCAATGCCTTTATGACCTGGACATCCAACGGCGATTTTTACTCATCGAATACGTCTGTTAGATCGAGAGCTGACACATACTGGTTCGTATCAACATCAACGATCACAGTCGATGCCGACGTTCCAGCAAACTACCAATGCAATGTTACATTTGAGAAACCGACGCTCATCCAGTACGCCTGGATAGCAACCAATGCACCCGCGTTCACCGCAACCTGCAATTCACCTTGTGAATTCGATGTAAATCTAAATCAGTTTATTCTTTAACGTCTGCATAATTGAATCAGGCCATTACAGACTAAATTACCATATCATCCTCGTATTTCGTAAACATCAAAACGTTTTACTTTACCAACATGGCACACACGTACACTGGCAACATTTCTAACTATATTTGCGCAACTTTAGTAAGTAAGTACGTCGTTATTTGATATTAATGAACTGTATCATCATTTAGGATAGAACAGAGGCCGCCTCTGATAAGTTTCTCTTCAAATTCTCATGACAGTTAAAATAACAAATAGCACAAAGATTAAATATTATATTATTAGCAATAATAGCAAAATGACGAAAACGATGACGTTGGGCTTAAAGCCTGTTCAAAATTCAAATTGCATCGCCATTGAAATGCCAAACCGAAGAAATCTTAGGTTAGTCGTCATTAACATGACTTAAAAATCTTCTCGCTAGGGTGACAGCATCCACAAAACATGCACTCACTAACAACCACTACTATAATCCACTGAATTCCCACTAGCACCCTCTTATTAATTTGTTCACTTTGTGCAGTAACAACGAAGCAACCAACGATTACCACAACACCCAAAACGAAAAATACTGCACAATAACAACAGCCAACTCCACTACTCCTACGACCCATCCAACTACCACTACAAACCGAAAAGCTACGAAAATTATGAAACCACAAGGAACAACTCAGGCCTCATTATTAGCTACTCCCAGAACAGACAACTACAACACGACCAGAAAAGACAACTACAACACGACCCCAACGCAAACTACTGAACCACCTACAACACTGACTCAGCTCCCAAAGGCAACTACTACTTATCAACCAACAACTGATTTTTGGCCAACCACAACTACTATTCAGCCACCCACAACTACCACTCAGCCACATTCAACTACTTCTCAACCATCCACATCAACTAATCAGCCACAGAACACTACAACATAACCATCAAAACTACTATTTAGCCACTTACAACTACTAATCAGCCATTAAGACCTACTGTCAGATGGATGCTTAAAAACTGAAATTGATGGCAAATATCAGGGCACTCCTTGGGTTTATTACTTTTATTTATTGTATTAATCGGATAAAAGTTCAACTTCCCGCGCCAATTACAGGACCACGCTCAAACACCCGTGCAGAATAGCTATACAGCAGCACAGTTTTCTGCATAATGAAACAAGGTTGATTCAGCGGATAGTTTTTATCTATGTAAGTAGGCCTGAGCCTGTCTGTATGTAAGCAGGCAGCTGATGTACACAAAAAAATTGTACACACTTTCTGAGAGCGCTCATGACGATGTCTTGACTGATTAGAATCGAATAAATCGCGAACTTATCCGTGATCAGGGACGGATCGAAAGATGTATATGGCAACTAAATGCAAGAATCTGGCGCTAAAGCATAAGCGCGTTCACCGTCTTAATCGTACTCGTAAACTCAAAATTTCTAAAGCGCCAATTAAAAGCTAAGCGCAGGGCACCAGTTTATTCACGAGCACTGCAAGTCAATGTGGCTGTCCTAAGATGCTATGTTAAAAACCAAGGCCCGTTTACAGGAGACCAGAAAGAGGAGGGAGAGGAGGTTAAGGTGGGTTGTGTTTAAATATGAGTGAAAAACGACGCCATAGATCCATCGCTGCTTCAACATCAGTATCATCTCAGGCTGAGATCTACATGGTCAAACAGAAAGTTATGAGACTGCCAGAAATTCTGATGTCGTACTGAGCCATTAGAACTAAAAATTCAAAAGCAGAACAGCGAACAAACAAGATTCCACCAATTTCAACATGTCAGCTATTCATCCAGAATATCGCAGGATTTTTGAATCTGAACCAAACATCTAATCGCGCAGCAGTTTTATTGATGGTGCAAATTTGCTGCAGCTCTTGTATGTGAACATAACATCTCTCACAATGCGCCATAAAGCAAATGCAAATCGAAACCAGAAAGGAGCATGCTGAATCTGCATTTGGCGAATGAATCAAAAATATCCGTTGGTAGTCCATTCGGATGGCGAAATATTTCCAGAGGTTCATGTACCTCGAAAACTAACAGTTTTCCAGTGGTCATTTGATTGGAAGAGTTTTTGGCGTGCCAATAATGGTAGCTGCAAGAATTAAGACAAAGCTTCAAACCCCGTGGAAGCTGAGTGAATAGGATCAAGCCCTTAGCTTCTGGACAAGATCTTATGAACACAATTTAACTGCGGAATGCCTGTGTTCTTCTAAAAGAGCTGATTGGCCGTGAGTTCCTGCGGTAAGCTTGCTGTACCTATGTATTAGAATTGATTTAAGCGAAAAAGTTGACCTTGTGCTGCGGACCTTTAAGTTAACCAGACATTCCAATCTTCAAAATATTTAGGACCATTTCGAGTAATAGGATATGCGAAGTGTATTATGGATTGGAACCAATGTTCCCTCTAATTTTTTTCGTCGTGTGCGCACTGGCCTACCGCGTGAGCAGCAACATTTGAGACCTGAGCTATAGTCTGTGTAAGAATGCATATCTTTTTAGCCTAAACTAAAAGTCTGTAAATTTGCATTGTATAGAAAGAAAAGCCGGTCAGAACAAGTTAAACTTATATTAAGATTATCTCTAGTTTGTATTTTCGATCGTCTATAGAGGACATTAGAGCAAAGACTTACAATCGACCCTCCCTACTCTTCTGTGCATTTGTCCGCATTTGGCATTACCGCCCATCCTCTTTGCCGACGTCCGCACTCCAACGGAGCATTAATGCATATGGATTGGGCTTCCCTGTTGACCTTGCAGGGCTAACTGAGCTATGCAGTGAGTTACTTTGATACTGCTGCATCCAGCAATTAGATCTAATCTAATTAGATCCAATGTGGTACAGACTGCTGTCTGACTGAATTTGGTGTTTAAGGTACAGAGGGTACAGAAATAACAATTTAGACTTGGACACCCTCATTTGGGCATAGCCCCCGCTTGTCTGCAATTGGGTGACCCCTTCTTCCGCCCTTTTCGGACAGCATCGACTTGCAGCCGGCCAGCATCGATACACAGCGGACGGATAATTATTGTGTGAACTATTTAATTGCAAACGGTTGAATATAAAGAGCATAGAACTATCAAGTCAAACACACTAGTCTACAAGAATAAAATAAGCCTACTAACCAAGAGTGTCTGTACTATATGCTTCTTACATAGCAGACCGACTCATATGAAATATCAGCGACCACCGCCCAGTAGATGGAGGTGTCATTCATGTTTTGCCCCTGTTTCAAGCATCCCTCAAAAAGGCTAGAATTCAGAATTCAAACAGCGCGCGCACCGTGAGATTTCTGACAACTAGTAACCAACTGTTTGGCCAAATATATTATGTGGATGCTGGCCGCCTATTTGTCGATGCTGACCGGCTCTTTGTCGATTCTGGCCGGCTGTGTCGATGCTGGCCGGCTGCGAGTCGATGCTGGCCTGCTGCGAGTCGATGCTGGCCGCCTATTTGTCGATGCTGACCGGCTGTTTGTCGATGCTGGCCTGCTGCGAGTCGATGCTGGCCGCCTATTTATCGATGCTGACCGGCTGTGTGTCGATGCTGGCCTGCTGCGAGTCGATGCTGACCGGCTGTTTGTCGATTCTGGGCGGTTGTGTCGATGCTGGCCGGTTTCATCGATGGTGCTCGGTTCTTTGTCGATGATGGTCGGTTCTGCGTCGATGCTGGTCTATGGTGTGTGTGTCGATGCTTGTCGGTTCTGTGTCGATGCTGTTCGGTTTAGTGTCGATGCTGGTCGGTTCTGTGTCGTGGGTTACTGTTAGTTCATTAGGCTGAGTCTTTTAAATAAAATGCTGCGACGACTGACCAGTAGATGGAGGTGTCATTCAAGCATTCTATATAAAGAGGCCAGAGTTCAGAATTCAAGCAGCGCGCGCACCGTTGGACTTTTGACAACTAGTGACCAGCTGTTTGGACAAATGTATTATGTGGAACACGCGGGAAGGATTCTTCACATACTAGGCAGCCGTATGGTTTTGCAATATAGGGTAAAGAATATTTCGCCGTCTGAGCTAAGTAGGACAGCTAGGCCAAAAGCTGCAACAGTGAGCTGAATTTAACTTTTACGTAACCGGAACGCTCACAAAATGTGTGGGCTGGCAGAAAATTGTTGTGCGCGCTATCCTTAAAACTTGTGTGCGCTCGCACGTGCGCAGCTTTAAGAGAACATTGATTGAAACCGAAGGCTGCAACAAAATTTTTCATCGAATCAGCAATGACCAATCTCAGCGATGTGTTATTTGCAGGGAAATCATTGATCAAATATTACTGATCAAAAATCAAAGAGGTTGATCTCACCATGGTTGTTCTCGGGAGTACCATTATAAGGATATATTGAAGAATTCGAGACCGTTTACCATACCAGGCTGATGGCTAAGTTAAGGTACGCAATCAAATTGTTTCTCTTGTATGGTCAGCGAGAGAACTTCAAACTCCCATATCTTGGAAATACCAAGTAAAATATCGCGGGATTGGTGTGGCTGCAAGAGCAGTCTCTGAACACCACTTATGGTACAATTCAGACGACCCTACTTCACTTATGGTACAATTCAGACGACCCTAATTTTCCAAATCTCTTTTGTGACAAACTTTCAAAAGAGGAGAAGAAGTTTGTAGAGGTGTGACTACTGTACATACCCAAAAAAGGAATTATAAGAGGCGATCAGAATACTGTCTAGAAAGAAGAGACGATTCATGAAGTTGCGAGGCGTAGACGACACAGCTGGCCGAGTTGAGTTTTTCGATCAGTTTAACAATCTTTTAACTAACGACAGAGATATAAGCGATTTCTTCTTCAAGCTGTTGGGGCAACTCGGATTTCTCTTTCATTCAGACAATAAAGCAGTCTGTTGCTGAAGCTGTGCTAGAAGAGGAATGTAGCAGCAACTGCCCGAACACATTTTCAGATTAATATAATTAATAAAACTCTTAATTTTCAGCGTCTTCAATTAGAACTGAAACAATATAACGCTTGTTTGTTAATTTGCAATTCGCAGTTGCGTGTGTTATCGAAATAATACGTTTTCTCTTATCTGCTTAAATTTTTATGCAAATGCTATTTCGTTGGAGCCTTGAGCACAATCTTCCCATTGAAGTAGGAAGTTAAAATTGCTCCAGAGCATAATATTTGCTAGATGTAAAAATTAGGTGGGGCCCTAGTGTATTGCATTAACTATTTTCTTCAATGTGGCCTTGAACCAGCTACTATTCATTCTGCGACCGCTACCACTGTGCCACCCACAACTACTATTCAACAACCCATCACTACTATTTAGCCAACCATAACTGCTACTCTGCCGCCACAGCAACTGATGCGTCACCGACAATAAAACAACAGCTCTCAAAAATGAAATTGACATGGACAAGTTGTCGCATTAAATATGGTAGAAACTATTCTACAGACTTCATATTCGTATTCATTCGATAATATTTATATGACTTTTGAGATTTTTCTTTACATAATTATTCAGTTTGCCACAGAGCAACAACCACTTGGACAACATCTAGTACTGAACCACCTACAACTACTTCGCCAACATCTACGACTAACCACCTACAACTACTTGGCCAACGACTATAACTAAATCATCAACAACAACTATGAGTTCAACTATAACTACAATGCCTTCGACAACAGGTACTCTACCAACATTAATGGTAACCTATATCCAACTTCATCAAGTAACGAGGTTTCTATTTTATTAGAATTGAGTCATCCATCTTTAAGTTAGAACTTACAACAACTTGAGGCGCAAATTTTGAGGATATGGAGGTAATGCAAACTAACCGAGCAATTTCAAAGCAATACTTACCATCAAACATTCATTTCTAATTTTACTGAAAATTACTGACTTGCTTCTCAGTGGAGTGGCCTGTTATTATTAATGGACGATTGCCCTGATATGTAAGATGATATTACAATGCTCAGACGTTAGATATTAAACAAATCAAATTAATTGTTAATCTAGAGTGGATTTAACTTATCTCATTAGTTTTTAGTGTCTGATTAGATCTACTGTTGTCTTAAACTAATTACGTATATCTGAGCACATTGTCATATAAACAAGGGTAACAGCGTGACTTGTTTCAATTTTACAGAGTGCCATTGTCCATCGTGTCCAACCTGCCCTTCGCCAACATCTACGACTTATCCGCCAACAATCACTTGGCTAAAACCTGCAACTACTTGGCCATCGTTTACGACTAAATCATCAACTACTCTGCGTTCAGCTATAACTACAATACCTTCGACAAGAGGTAGGCTACTCTACTTGGTGTAATATTGGGCCTACGACTAATTGCTGCAAGTAGCGGTGTATTGATTTCGTTAGAATCAAATCATCCTTCTTAAATTTAGAGCTTACAATCATCTGTAGCGCTTATTCCGGAGGTTATAAAGGTACTCTGCAAACTCACACAGAAATTCAAAAACAACACTTACCATCAAAGATCGACTTTATTACTACATTGGCTGAAAAGTTAGTAGCTTTGCCTCCAAAATATTTTGTCTGAGCAGACTTGGTTGTTTTTATGAACCGACCTTTGCCTGTATATTTATAATATGCAATGCTACGATGCTCAGACGTAAGAAATTAGCGAAAGTAAAATTGAATTGTTCACCTCGAGTCGTTAGATGTAAGTGTCTGATTAGGTCTGCTGTTGTTTGAAACTAATCGTGAATACTAATTCAGATATCTGAGCACTTCCTGTCATATAAACAAAGGTAACAGCATCATTTATCTCAACGTTACAGAATGTAATTGTCAGACGTGTCGAACCTGCCCTCCACCAGACCGACACCAGAACTGTACGCAAGACAACCAGTGTTGGTCTTGTAAGTATGTCTTTATCGAGTAAATAATGAAAGCTTGTCACATCTGAAACTCGACCACTGACAGCCGTAACTGTTAGCTGTTAGTAATTCGTTTTAGTTAACAGTAATCATCCATTTAGATGTTATTGATTTATGCGATGCGTTTCAATATTCTCTTTCATATAAAACTCTTTCGTGTTAAAATATCGAATTGTGTGGCTCTGCGTTTCAGATGGAGCCAATTTGACTGAAATCTACGACAAATGTGTCGTGAAGGCTGAGTTGTATGCAAAATGCGACAGCTGCTATCAAGATGCCTTGTTGTGCGGAGTTGTTGTGACTTTGAGGAACGAAAGTCGTTGGCTGATACATGATCCTGTTTGCGACGATGGCAAATGCGAGATGGCTGCGGTCGATGCCTCGTGTTTGTCCAGCCAATGGAAATTGTTACACGAGAAAAAAATTATTGAATCTGGAGTCGGCGATTATATAAAAGAGGGAAGTATTGTCAATGCCACTATGACCGATTGCAGTGAATCGTGTAAAAGAATGATGAGTCTTCGCTAGACACAGAAAACGGCACAAAACATTCTCCAAACATAGGAAGCATATGTGAATGATAATTTATGTAATTAACTGCATAACATGATTAATGGCAATCTACAACAATCTTAATCTATTAAGGAAAAGCAAAGTTAACATACTCGTAAAAACCCTTAGACGACTGTGTATAATCTGCGTGCTACTGCGCATGGTTTCACTGATAAACGGCATAACACTCCTCAAGAATTCGTTTAGAGCAGCTAATGCAGCATCATTCTGTGGATCTGCTAAATGCTTCAAACAACATGTGTACGTAGGGTCGTTGTTTTCAGTCATTTGTTCTCTTCAATAATCGTGCAATAGGTTGTTTGGGGTGATCGAAAAAGCAATAGGACATACAACCTTTTATGACGAAGCATACACCATAGAGAGGATAGAGGTCAGAATCCAGACAGCAGTGTTCGTTTGCCTCACAGAGCGAGCACGGTGTAACCGTGGCAACTGGTGATCTGCGCAATGGGCCAGATGAATATGGCTGAAGGTCTGGGAGGAAACTTCACAGCTAAGAGGGCTGACATGCCGTGTGGTTTCGCAGCGTGGGTCACGGTTATTTATCATAATTTCTCTACTTTTAAGCGCCACTATCTAATGAATAAGCATCGCTAAGCCTCTAGGCGCGTTGTTGAGAAGTTAGCTGACCTTTTTAAAATTATAATATTAGCCTCTTAAATGCGTCGATTTGGGTCGGATCGGAATTTGTGTAGCAATGCTGGGTGGTACCTGGTTGGGTCCAGCCTATGATGATTAGTCGGGTCGTTAAAATTGAAGAAACTGAAGAAAGGGGTTATCTCTTCGTGAGCGAACTGAATCATATTTAACCGGATATAAAGAAGTCACGTAAAACTAAAAATGCATGATCATTTTAGACTATTTCAAAACCTTTTCTTGTTTAAGGACAGGCCATTTATTTTGATTGTTAGAATAAATGTTAACACAAACTTCATATTTGCCAACCGTATTACCTTTGACACTCATGGATGCCAGTTAAACACCGTGCTTAGATATAGCTAATCTGCAGTGATACGCGACTCGAATTACAGTTGAAGTCACATTAGACATGATAATGCTTAAATTCAATTCGCTAACATAAGATATTTTGCTCGCTGCTACAATTGTCTTTGTTGTCTTGGTCAGTGAGTCTGAACCACACAAGGAATTGGATAACATCCGCAGCTGTCCCACCATTGTGAATAAACTTCCCCAAAACTGCGACAGTTATCTGATCCATCATACAAACTCGTCTATGCTCCACCGCTTGGAATATCTCCATTGGCGTTTCACTCGAAACTGAAATAATTTCTCTTTCACAGATCTTATCCTGACTTCCCTTCTTCCTCTTATCTCTCTTTCTGCTCCGATTCCAAACATCACCCGCCGTAGCTGCCACGCTGTCTCTGCCAGACTTTAAGATGTTAACCTGGAACCGAACCTTTTTGACTATTGATTTTGTTTTGACTGAGCCCCTGTGAATTAGCTAGTCCCCTAGGCGCGGCTTCGTTGGATGCTGTAGAAATCTGGGGATTACGATTACGATTACAATCGTCCGTTGCTTCTAAACACATTATTAAATATGGGCGGTATATTTCAAAGTTTTCTTAAGCCGATAATTAAAACCCCACATACATAGCCTTATTCATCGTCTTTTGCTTATCTGTCTCCTTTTTACATTTCCAAACACCGTCGGCCATAGCCGCCTGCCTGACTGAACTTTTGAACTGGTCTTGACACCAAACCGAATCATGCCTGCCTGGAGGATATTGTTTTGATTAAGCTCGCCTGTGAATAGACTGCTTTACATGACTTAGCTACTGGGCGCCGAAGAAATCCGGAGGTTACGATTATACGAATACGCGTACGGTAATATCTTCAATATGATAAAGGCAGCGTAAGGGTTGACGTCCTCGGTAGGTGGAACAAGGCACCAACCGATGTATTATACAACAACACGTTATATGACCATGCATAACCACGATGGAAGCATTTTCAACTACGATAGCCAAAATGTGACATCAGCAGCACCTATCTAGCTAGTTTATTCCAAAGAAATGAACTGTTTTTGTATCCAATTGCTAGATGCGATTGTAGGTGCTGCATAGGCATCAAATATTTTCACTAATAGAATTACTCATTCATTGCAAAACCGAATACCAAGTACATATCTTGCGTATTATAATTCGAAGTGTGCAGATAGCATGTCACACCGTTAGGGACCGTTAGGGCAGATCAATCGCCAATGGTTTTAGGACTATACTATGGTATTATACCAAAGACCTTAAAGTTGGCTTGTTTTGAAAAGCATCACGCAATTCATATACTGCATGTTATTATTTTTAAGAATTTTATACTCTCTGTACAATTTGTAGCCAACCATCTAAAAACGAATTACAATAGGCACACTCGTTCAATTCGGCGACCTTAACCAATGAGATATAAAAATAGTTTATGTTGTTACTTTTTCATAGTATAATACATTTTGAAGATTGATTATCTTTCTATTAGATCTGAATGCATTCTGCTAATACTATTTACAAATGTGCTGTTTAGTTTTCAAAAGAAGGGCCGCTTATATTTATTCGCCAATACTTATTTACAAATTGTCGCTATGACCATACAAAAACTCAGAAGAAAAGCTTTTTGGAAAATGTTAATATTAATGTTAGGTAATCAAATTGTTGCTTTGTGCTAGCTAGTTGAGGTTCTATAAAGGTGCTGCCTAGATCCTCTTATATGTGTGCATGTATTTTGCATCAGGATGTTAAAATACCTCAAAAAATCTTATGTTTCTCTCTTCTCCAATTCCAAACACCATCAACCGCCTTCATCTGCCTGTCTAATTGCTTGACTTTTGGTGCTAGACATGAAACCAAACCTAATCATACCTGCCTCGTCGATTTTACTTTTCTTGCATGTGATTGAATAATGAGCCTGTTTACTTAGCTATCGGATAATAATGTACGGAATTTTAAGTTTGGTATTGATTTGGACGCATCCTATGATGGTATAAAGTCGTTTAAATTAATCAAACACACGCAGCGCATCGATGGTCATCGATACAGTTTGTCGCCGTGTTTTATATCTCCTCATTGTCCAAATTGTGTTCGGAATTCTATTCAATGCTTGTTAGCATTTTACTTGAAAGAAAGTGATATTGCAGTTTGCGAAATCAGGTAGGACGATAATATCAAAAAACACTATCACGTCTTCTCGTTCATCGGGCGAGTTGCTTTCACGCAAAAACAAAGGCAGAAGTAGGCTTAAAATTTTCACAACTATTCATTGGATGTGCAAGAACATGGTATCAGTAATGCCATCTTTACACCAAGTATAGTGAGTTAGTGAAACTCAAAAGCTGCTAACCTGTAACTACATGATGCAGGAAATACACGACCTATTCCACTTCATCCGTTTTGTTGCAATTTGCATTAATAATCAACATAAAATTTGAAAATTACTGAATGCGGATGGTGAAAAAACACATTTCTTAGTGTTACTTATCTTTTACAATATATTTTCAGTTTAAATCTGGCACTCTGTTTCAACATTATCCGATGCTTCTCAAGCAAGTGCTTTAAATAACTTAACTGCCTGTAAGCTTGTCTGATGCTTCACACTCCAATAAGAAATAATTTGACATCTTATCAATGAAGCATAACTTGAAATCTCACTTTTATCCTAAAACAATTTTGGCCCATAATCGGAAATTAGACTTCATTTAATAATTTCATTTATCATTTTGCGTCATTTAGCATACAATTAGAATGTTATGACGTTGGTTAGTTGTTAATGTTATTTGATTTTGCTATTCTATCTGTGTTAAATTATCTCCATTACTTTTATTCAATATTCTTCACAAAACTGTCTAGTTCAGCCACCCTGATAAACTGTGTCAATTTTAATGGTGGAATAGAATGATTTCATATAACAGCCAGAAGAGAAATGCAGTCTTATGTAAGTGTCATTTGTGACGAAAGCAGTGACTGAAAGACTTGAATGTACGAGGAAATGTACCTACAGTTGGGGGCAGTCTGAGCAAATGGAGAAAAACCGCCTCTTGCTTTACAAATCACGACATAGCATTACAAAAATTCAGAATATGTGCTTAGTTTTGTATGAAGTAAGCCTGCACGTTGAAGAAAAGCCCAGTGGCAGTATCTTCCAATTTTTTTTATTCTGATATAAGCCTTTCCTTATACCTGATCTATAAATCGACTATAAAATGCCGGATTTATTCGGTAGGAAGATAAGGCTTAACACATGGGAGAAGAACTCCATCTTTGGCAACTGATTTCGACTTTTTTTAACTTTGAATGTCAAGAATTATTAATGCGTGAATACCTGAACAAAACAAATATTATAATTATATGGTTTTTTAAAAAGAAATCCATGGAGTACTTTAAATCTGACAAAATTGATTGCTAAGCCCGTTCAGAACGTTTTGGCAATGCAATTAAGGTATTGTCGCATCATAGTTCCTGATATTCACAACAAAGGATTTCATTTAGTGCTATCAAATAAAACTATGTTGAACCTTGATCTTTGATTAAAATCACTTTTGTCTAAGACCGCAAAAGGAATCATATTTATGGCCGAAGGATGAGCTTGCCAGTGCGATGTTTTGGATCACAACATAAATATGCACGTTAGGCGTAAGACTCATTTAACGGCCTGGCAGTAGTTCTCCCAATAAAAGCCAGAGGCAGAGCAATAAAAAACAAAGGGATCATTTAAACCGAAAGAAGAAATAGATGCACGTGTGTTGCATTTTATATAATTATATCATTTTAAGCGGGATTGAAATGTGATTTTAAATTTTAGTTTTAACTATTCATTAAGGTAAACATTGCAATTGCTTTCTTAATGAAGATGAGAGATAGAGCTGAAGCATTCCTTTTACATTAATATTTTGCGAAATAATTATGCAGAGATATCAACAGCTTCACTGGTGTTTTTTTCAGATTTGATCGACTTATTTAAATTAAATAAGGTAACTGTGTAGATCTATGCCAAGTAGTAGGTCTGTGTTATTTTTACTTTTGCCAGTTATTGTGAAGCACTAAAACTGGAATTCTGACAAATCGAACAAATCGAACTTCGTGTGGGGTGTGGTAGTAGATGGGATAGAGCGCTCGGCTTGTAACGTGGAGAGTACGAGTTCCAGCCTCTTCTCAAACGATTATAGTGTAGGAACCATGAGGCAGTCCTTCACCCACAATTGCTCAGCGCCACCGACTGATGATTAGTCATTAGTTAGTGACGCTTCATAAATGCAAAAATAATAAATATAATTGTTCTATATTGTTGTATATTCTGCATTGAATTTTGTTGGTAGCACCAAGGCTAAAAGTGTAATTCTGTTTTCTGCGAATTTTATTATAACTTTTAACAAGACTTTCTTTGTTATGTTTGCTTAGTGTAAAGGCCGGATCGAGAGCAACTCTGACCAGTGGAACTGTATTAACAAGACCGAAGGCAACAAAACAGCAATGTTACTTAGTGTGGCATTCACTCTGATATTATACGCTTTGTTGGGGAAAGGTGAGTAGACTTACTTTATTCTATAGGAGTGATTAATATGTACAATGGCCAGTATAATATACACTGACAGAGCCTTCAGTCGCCACATTTGACTAAATGACCTGAAATATAGTCGATCTAATTATATGTGCATATCTGCAATAATGCCTAGTGACTTGGACAGACAATGCTAGTCTCTAAGCCATATGAGAATTTTCGCTGTGTGTCTCAATGAACAGCACCAAGTGTAAACAGACACTGCTTTTCATTGGTTAGCAACTTTGTTATCTTCATTTTCACTAACTTGTACTAGAAACTTCCGACGGCGACTTACGTAACTCTAAACCTAGGAGAAACGAACTTTTCATTGGTTTCTTCACATTCCTTTTATGTTACTGTTCATTACATCTATAATAAGCCAGTAATTCCGAATCTGAAGCGGGACACGAGTGGGCGTATAAGATATGTCCACGATCATTATACGGAGTCCGCTCAGTAGTTTCGAAAAATAGTTGGAATTCAGGCTCATAATGTTAGTGAATAGATATTAAAGACTCTCAACAGGCGCTTCTAGCCATAAACAAATCGACGTTAACTGTTGAACGTGCAAGATACGTTTTTGAAGGTGGCTATCAGCGTACGAGGGGATGCTCAAACCCAAAATCTGTGTTACACGCAGAAGGCTGTAACCATTATACCCCTATGCCGGAAGTAATCTCGTAGGGCGTTTAGTACATAAATAGGTTGTATTTGCTTAAAGTTTTAAAAGTGAATATAAATGTAGAAAACAATTGCCCAGCAGAATACTGGCAACGGCGTGTGCAGTCAAGTATGAATACTCCATGTTAGATACAGATGAGCAGGTCCAAATTCTTTATGAAGAGCTCTCATCATTGGCTTTTCATTCCAGGTGTTCATGGTCAGTGTTCGACGCCACCAAAAAATTTGGCCGTTTACGAAGGCACAGGAGACATTCTAATAACCTGCAACAGACTAGGAAACATAGATTGGCAGGTTATTTCAACTTCAGATGAGTTACATTATGTTACTATCACAATCTCCGGCAAGACTGTTCATACTTCGTTAAAGAAAATCTATCAAGCCAATCACACTGGTCTAATCATAAAGAAGGCAACAACTCCAGGAAGAATTCGGATAGCAACTGCTGGCTTGTATTTCGCAGAAACGTCTACCAATGTTAGGCGCGGCGCCAAATTACTTGTCGTTCGTAAGTAGACACATATACGCAGAGTAAATTCTTGGTGATAAACTTACGAAAATCAAATAAATCTGTAAAGTGGGTTAGGGTTGGCGTGGTTAGGCATTGAGTTGGATACCATCTTCACTTATCAACCATTCAGACTACAAAGCAACACTCATGGTAGCCTGGAAGAGTATCGAAATTCAGACGAGCTAATCAGCTGATGTGTTACAACCTAAGGGAACATTCTTTCTCCTCCATGCTTGGCTGTCTATGGTGTTAATGAAACTTGCGTGACGCTCTTCAACGAATACAACAACTGAGAATGAAAATGAGATATCAGCTTCAGGTTGTATATTCAGTAGGCAAACATAACCAAGGCTATCGGAGCTAAAGTCCTTGTTTTTCGTGAGTTTTGTGCCATTACTTTACATGTCGGCATTTTGATGTGTATTACCTAAATTTTGTAAGTGAAAATTCCAAAATGACCATACAATTGCAGAAAGCGTTTCCTAACATGACCAACGTTTAAAATCTAAGAAGTGTTTCGAACACTGGGTTTTTTATTTAAGAGAATCTTCTGTGACTTTATTAAACAGCTATAATAATCATTTCTTAGATTTCAATATAGGTCATTTTAAATTCTCTTATTCCCCTCCATTGAAATCATTTGCTCCGTCAGACATCGTCAGCTTTTTTCTCCATTATTTTACTGATTATGAATCCTACAGACGAAGGCCCAACGTGTACGTGCAATGCAGTCAATTCAACAAGCCTTCAAATGTCCTGCAGCGTCAAATATGCCGACAGCCGTTTCCATCCGATCAAGGCAATCATGACATGGAGATCCAACGGAGATTTATACAAAAGGGATACGCCTCAGAGGTCTAGACTTAATCGTATGTTCGTATCAACATCAACAATCATAGTCGATGCCAACGTTCCAGCAAACTACCAATGTACTCTTACATTTACGAAACCGACGAGCACTCAGTTCCGCTATGTCGCTACCAATGCACCCAAGTTCGTCGCATCCTGCAAGTCACCTTGTGAGTTCAATGTAAATCTAGATCATTCTATTCTGTAACGTCTGCGTGAATTGATCAGTCACTGGAGATTGAATTGCCATATCAGCCTCATATTTTGAAAAAATCACAAAGCTATATTTTGTCAACATGGCATTCAGATACATTGATGACTTTTCTCTTTATCTCAGCTTCATTGACATATTCATGAAATTAAGTAAGTACATCAGTAGTTTCTTACCAAATAATGAACTGCAGCATCATATAGACCAGTAAAGAGGTGGCCTCTGATAATTTCGTGTTGACGCGGCGCTTTGGAAAAGTCTGATAAGAAGTAAAATAAAACATGGAACAAGGAAATAATAATATTTGCAGTAACACAAAAGTGACGACAACCACAGCGTTAGGCCTAAAATCCGTTTCAAATTTGTTGAAATCTTGGGTTTATCGTAAAAGAACTTTAAAGATCTTCGTGGTTGGATGACAGCCTTCGCAAAACTTACACTCACTAACAGTCGCTATCATAGTCGATTAAGCTGCTACTAACACCCTGTTACTATAGTTTTCTGTTTGTGGAGAAACAACATAGCATCAAACGATCACCACAACACCACAAACAAACAACTATTCCACAACAAAAACAATAGCAGACCCTACCACAACTTCGATCGACCCAACTGGCACAATAAACCTCAAAACTGCGAATACTATGAAACTATAAACGACAACAACTCATGCCTTAACGCTAACTAATCACCCACCTAGAACTCGTGCCGGAACGAAAACTACTCCACTGCCTCAAGAACAACTCAGCCACTGACATTCACTACTTAGCCACCGACTGAAACTGCCACTCAGCCATCGATTATATTATTCTGTTATATTAATCTGTTACACTACTCAGACACATATAACTATTATTCATCTACACAGAATAACGACTCAGCCACTAATAACACCGAATCAGACAACACTAAACCCATTCGCCTCCAGCTGTTATTCAGAAAACCTACAATAACGACTGATCTACCCAAAACTACTACCTCTCCGCCGTTAACTACTATTCAATGATCGCAGCTGCACTGGTCTTACAAAATACCAAGTCATTGATCGTTAGGTTAGCATGGCTGCAAGACAAGTCTTTAAACACCACTTATGGTACCTTTCAGAGACCATGTGGTCCTCGCTTTCTCTCTTGTGACAAAGTTTCCACAGCATAAGTGAAAGTTGTGTAAGTGTGACTACTTCACACGGAACATTAAGTATAAGAGGCCATCCAAATGCTATCAACAAAAGGGAGCGAGTCGAAAAAGTTGATTTGTGAAAGTCACAGTCTTTTGCTTACCTTGTGCTAAAAGAGGAATGTATGGCAGCAACTGTCTGAACTCATTTTAGGATTAATGTAATTACGTAAACTTTTGTTCATTTTCACACTCTACAATTGGAACTGAAGCAACATAATGCTTCTTTCTCAGTGTACAATTCGCAGTTTTCTACAATTCGCTTGAAATTTCAATGCAAATTCTAATTAGTAAAGTTGTAAGGTCTTTAAGTACAATCTTCCAGTAGAATTTGGAAGCTGAAAATGCCCCGGAACAATACGCCTGCTAAATGCAAAAAATTAATGGACCTTTTAGGTTTTTGGCATTTATTTCATTTTTTCCTGTAGCTCTGAACAACCAACAACTCAAAAACAGTCCACTCAGCCCCAAAAATTACTACTCAGCCAACCATTTGGAAAAACGTGCACAATTACATTTACATTTTATCCATGATTACTAATCGACTACACACAACTACATTTAGCCACTCACATTTGCCACTAAGTCCCCGACAGCAACTATTCAGCTACCGAAAATAAAAAAATAACTATCAAAAATAAAACTGGCATTGAGAAGTTGTCGCATTAGATATGCTAGGAACTATTCCACAGTCTTCACATACGTATTCATTCGATAATATTAATTTTGCCTTAAGATTTTTCTTTACATAACTATTCAGTTTGCCACAGAGCTACAACTACTTCGCCAATACCAACGGCTAAACCACCTACAACAAGGTCGCCAATACCAATGGCTAAACCACCTAAAACTAGTTCGCCAACATCCAAGACAGAACCAATAACAACGAGTTCGCCAACATCTACGACTGAACCACCTACAACTACTTCGCCAACATCTACGACTGAACCACCTACAACTAGTTCGCCAACATCTACGACTGAACTACCTACAACTAGTTCGCCAACATCCACGATTGAACCACCTACAATTAGTTTCCCAACATCTAAGACGAATCCACCTACAACTAGTTCGCCAACATCCACGACTGAACAACCTACAACCACTTCGCCAACATCTACGACTGAACCACCTACAACTAGTTCGCCAACATCTACGACTGAACCACCTACAACTAGTTCGCCAACATCTACGACTGAACCACCTATAACTAGTTCGCCAACTACTGAACCACCTACAACTAGTTTGCCAACATCTACGACTGAACCACCTACAACTAGTTCGCTAACATCTACGACTGAACTACCTACAACTAGTTCGTCAACATCTGCGACTGAACCACCTACAACTAGTTCGCCAACATCTACTACTGAACCACCTACAACTACTTCGCCAGCATCTACTACTGAACCACCTACAACTAGTTCGCCAACATCTACTACTGAACCACCTACAACTAGTTTGCCAACATCCACGACTGAACCACCTACAACTAGTTTGCCAACATCTACGACTGAACCACCTACAACTAGTTCGCCAACATCTACGACTGAATCACCTACAACTAGTTCGCCAACATCTACGACTGAACCACCTACAACTAGTTTGCCAACATCCACGACTGAACCACCTGCAACTAGTTCGCCAACATCTACGACTGAACCACCTACAACTAGTTTGCCAACATCTACGACTGAACCACCTACAACTAGTTTGCCAACATCCAAGACAGAACCAATAACAACGAGTTCGCCAACATCTACGACTGAACCACCTACAACTACTTCGCCAACATCTACGACTGAACCACCTACAACTAGTTTGCCAACTTCTACGACTGAACCACCTACAACTAGTTCGTCAACATCTACGACTGAACCACCTACAACTAGTTCGCCAACATCTACGACTGGACCACCTACAACTAGTTCGCCAACATCTGCGACTGAACCACTTACAACTAGTTCGTCAGCATCTATGACTGAACCACCTACAACTAGTTCGCCAGCATCTGCGACTGAACCACCTACAACTAGTTTGCCAACATCTACGAGTGAACCAGTTACAACTACCCTGAGCTCAGCAAAAATTGCATTGCCTTCGACAACAGGTACTCTATCAATAATAATAACAATAATGCCAAGCTTGCAACCAACTGCAGCAAGTAGTGCCGTGTCATCCTTCTTAAAATTAGAGCTTAAAATCATTTTAAACGTTCATTTTGAAGAATTCAGAGTTTATGTAATCTCGCCCAGCAATTTCCAAGGAATAATTACCATCAAACATTGCCTTCATTACTAACTTTACTAAAAATGATTGCTTTGTGAATCGACGATTGCATTAATATGTAAAATAGTGTTAGTATGCAAAGATCTTCAAAATTAACGAAGTTAAAATAGTTAACTAGAGTGGACATAGTTTATTTCGTTAGTACTTAGTGTGTGATTAGTTCCGTTGTTGTTTTTCAGTAATTGTGGATATAATTCAGTATATCTCAATAATATTTGACATATAATCGAAGGTAACAGCATGACTTGTTTCAACTGTACAGAGTGTAGATGTCCATCGTGTCCAACCTGCCCTCCGTCAGACCAAAACTGTGCGAAAGCCAGCGAATATTGGTCAGGTAAGCCTGCATATATCGAGTGAATAATGACATCTTTTCACATTTATGTGCATGAACAATGACAACCATAACTTTCATGTGTTAATAATTCCTCTCATTCATAATTAATGATTCATTTAGATATTAGTGATTCATACGATGCGATTTATTATTATATAACACTTGAGACTCTTTGGTATTAAATTAGTTAAGAAATTTTGTGGCTTTGGGTTTCAGAAGGAGTCAATTTGAATGAGATCTACGAGGAATGTGTTGCAAAGGTTGAGTTATATGCGAAATCCGACAGCTGCTGTCAAGATGCGTTGTTGTGCGGAGTTGTTGTGACTTTGAGGAACGAAAGTCGTTGGCTGATACACGATCGTCTTTGCGATGATGGCATATGCGAGATGGCTGCTGTTAACGCCTCGTATATGTCGAATGATTGGAAGTTGTTAGACGAGAAAAAAATTATTGTGTCTGGAGTCGGTGATTTTATAGAAGCGGGAAATATTGCTAATGCTAATATTAGCGATTGCAGTGAATCGTGTAAGAGAATGATACAACTGGCCTAGACTTCAGAAAACGGCAGAAAACATTCAACTAGCATAGTTAGTATGTTTACATTTTCGCGCATCTGAGTAACTGCATAACAAACTGATTACGACTCCTAAATTAATTAAGCAAAAATTATTAAAGTCATCAGAACCCTTATACGTTTGTGGATACGTTGCGTGCCTCTGCGTACAGTTAAACTCGACCAACATACAACACTGCACCAAGAGAAAAATGTATATTCTCTTTTAATCTGCAATAAATAAATCTCACTTCTTAGTTGTTAGTTTCAAGTAATACGTCTCAATGTTCAATCATACGGTTTGATTCTAGCATCTAGCATTATTTCCTTAAGAATAAACAGTGCACGTTTAAATTTTAGCATCTGTGAGACCAATGCATATACAGCTTGTGAATAATCCGGTACTCTGCGCTTAGTTGCAAAGCAAGGCTTTAGAAATTTTAGGATTACGATTTCGATGTAGCCGTAACAATAGAGCCTTCTACAATTTATTCAATCAAATCAAAATTTCAATTATGATCAGGAAATAAGTCAGAGTCAAATGACTTTATGACAAAATTGAGGTTTAGAACATAGTCATGAGTTCAAAAAGTTTTGCCAAATGCTGTAATACGGCTGGTCCATGTTTAAAATACAAAAGAGAAAAGATAAGTTTAGCACGCATTCAAAAGTATATGGAAATAAAAATAATAAGCGTCTGGATATTACGACAATATAAGAGATATAAAGGGCAAAAACATTCAGAACTAGAGCAAGGGCTTTTAAGGTGCTCAATCTTGCTTGAAGATGGAAGTTACGTTACAAATTTACTCTGCGATAATTCCAGATATAGAGGACAAAACTCTGCTGCAAAGAGTTATTAAAAGTGTAAGCGAAAGGCGAATCTGTGCTAGCAACAGAAGAAGGCAAAATATTCACCATTTGGAAATGTCATGGCTAACATATCTCTTTGCCCAGTGAATGCCTATATGACATAATGCATTTCCAAATGAAAATTGACTTTTTGTTGCAATTATACAATTCCGATTTGCTGCATCGTAGTAGTTTCCAATGTTTAACGACATCTTCTGGCACCAAAACCCTGTTGACGTCGCCCTCCTCTTTTACCCAGGCTTGATTCTCGCACTACCCGAGTTACGGTATTGGCGGAGTTTATTGCTGCATCACAAACTGATTAAGAGCAATCGTTTGCTGTCTAACTTATCTTAGCAAAAGAAAAAGAAGATAACAAAACTTTGACTAGTTCAAAGGCTGCTGAATGTTAAAACAGTTCAGTAAACGTTAGCTCATGGCTATTTTGAATTTATTATCCTTTGACGTTAAATAACGAAAAATATGCCTAACGAATCGAACTAGCTTTATTCGTTCCAAATGAAGATAAAAAAATAAATCTTTGATGATGCAACTGATTGTTGCCAACTTTTCAATATCGGCTGTCTGAAAAAGTGAGATTGACTGTCGGTTGCCTTGCTAGCAGTTTCTAAACTGGACAAGATCATTTATGCATTCATTCTGCGCCACTACCTAGTAACTCAGCATCAGTCGATGTCACCGAGCAATTGTGAGTGAAAGAGTTGACCAAGGACTCTGCACCACAACCCTCTCAGGGGAGGCTTGAATCCATACAATCAGCGTGGTACGCCAAGCGCTCTAGCCAACATGCCCTATTTACATTTCTCAGCTTAATAACTGTGCAATGCATTGTTCATGCTTCAACAAAAGTCGATAGTAAACCTAATGCCTATCCTTGAAATCCATTGCTAAACAAAGAATGGGCTATCTACATATTCTACAAGTCTAAACCAATTGTGCATTCACTTCTGACAAACGGCACTGCCGGACTGTTCACATTCTGAATTGACACATAGCTGAATAAACAGGGTGACCGAACAGGATGGGTTATTCAATACGTTGTCACTCTGGGCTACATAGTAATACACGCGAGATCTTGTAGTTTTTTTCAGGTATGGGCTGGAAACAGGACAAATCTTTTTATGGTATTCAGACTGATACTGTTAAACTATTGTTCACTGCTGATGCACAGTGCAATGCATTAGTATTTATTAGAGCATAGACCTACATATACATTCTGATATATACTGGTCTAAGAAAAATCTCTACAGACAAAGAATGGGACTCAGAAACTCGTCTTTACAGGTAAACAATCGTCTATAGAACCTGAGGAACTCATTTTCGGCGAAGTTGTAACAGGATGGTAACTCTCCAGGTCAGAGTCCTTCTCTTGTTTAGACTGTGTTGCATCTTAACGAAAGTGATGGGTAAGATGCGACACAAATAGCTTTTCTCCGTCGTTTTTAAATCCTATTTGTGCATTTCTGTAGCGCATAATTTTAAGTATTAGCAAAATACTGCCAATTAAAATCGCAAAAGTTTCAGTAATTCTAGTCAGTTGAAGAATTGCAGGAGCAAAGCAGTACGATGACATAAAATTCAAGAAATTTTGAGTCAGGAACTGTTGCTGAGATTTCAATAAATCTCTGTTATAATCTCCAAGTTAAAAATTTGTTTGTCATTTTCAGATAAATTGGACAAAAAGTAGATCAATTTCCCCATTCAAAACTTCGAGCATCATAGTTTGTTACATTTAAAACAATGGACTTTACTCTGGGCTATCAAACAAAGCGTGGCGAACCGTAATATTTGAGGGAAATCACTTCTGTCTAAACATGCACGTGTGACCATATTTCTAACCGAATATTGGGCATCCCTTTGTGGCTTTTTAGCTTAGGCCTACACAATGCACACCATAAATATGCACGTCAGGCGTATGGCTGATTGACTGCCCTGCCTGTAATTCGCCCCACATAAGCCCGAAGCAGAGCAATGACTACACAATCAACAAAAAGTATACGGCGCCTCATGCTTCGACAGATAAATGCATGTGTTGTATTTAATCAGCGATCTTGACATGACTTCGTCATTCCTGAAACGCTTTGAACGCTGAGTTTAACTTTTAGTTTTCACTATTTAGTAAAGTTAAAAGTGTTACTTAATTACAAATCGACAATTATGACGAGAGGTAGTTGAAGTTTCAATTTTCCAACAATATGTTGTTAAACAGTTAAGCAGAAATCGAAACAGCTTCACTGGTGTCTTTGTGAGTCGATAGACTTATTCAAAAGAATTACGATGCACAGATCTATTTCAAGCAGTAGCGATTTGTTCTTTTTCCAGTGATTATGAAGCAATTAAACTCGACATTTAAAAAATCGAAGAAATCGAAGAAATCGAACCTAGCTATGCATAATGTTGCTCTAGATTGTTTTGTCCTGTTGATTTTTGTTGGTGGTAATAAGGTTAAACTGTAATGCTGTTTTCAGTGAGTCTTTAGGCCTTCTCCAACTTTTAACTGGACTTTCTTTGTTGTAAAGACCGGATCGAGAACAACTCTAAGCATTGGAACTTAATTAAGATGATTGACGGCTACAAAAGGGAAATGGTACTTAGAGTGGCATTCACTCTGTTACTATTTGCTTTGTTGGAAAAAGGTGAGTAGGCTTACTATATCTCAGTAAGAGCGATAATTATGCACGATGGCCATTAGAACCTCTATTATTAGAGCCTTCAGCAACACATTAGACCTGAAGACCTGCATTAGGGTCAGTCTAGGATAAATGTTTATATCTGCCATTGCACTTGTAGCTATAAACGAATATAACTCTTTAACCTGCATCATGCGTTTTTGCCGAAGGCGATGAACTTGCCCTTCTTTTAACTATTGCTGCATTTATAAAGCGTTATTATCCATTGACTACGAATCAATCGATGGGCTGAGCAATTACGAATCAAGGACTTGCTCAATGCCTTGAGCATATCCCCCTACACAGTAGCCGTTTGAGGGGAGATTCGATTCCGTATTCTCCGCGACACAAACCGAGCACACTAACTAATCGACTACAGTGCTCCACACCTTCTGTGATGCAAATTTCACTTGAGTACGGAAGAAAGGCTCACTCTTCGTTAAACCACTTACAGCTTCATACCCGCCATTGAAGCTCTCAAGGAATAATAAGAAAATACGATTAGGCGTGGATTTTAGTTTATTGTATTATTTTATTGCATCGTATTGTATTGTACCTTATTATGGTGTGGGCTGCAGTAATGTACTTATTGTATTGTACTGTCCTAATTTAAAGGTAACGCAAGATTATGCTTATACATTTTTCTTTAAGTAGCTGAGCCGAGTCTCTGCCAGTTGGGAACTGTGTAGATGTCCCTCCAGTCTCTATTGTATAAATTGCTTTTTCATGACAAGTAAATCCAAGACCTCGACAGACCAGAACTAAGTTTATTTTATAAGCTTAACTTTATGTAGCGCCTTTTTAAAAAACGAAAATAGAACGCCTGTCATCACAAACCCTGCATCCTATGGACTGCGAGAACTGTAACTGCCCCACAAACGTAATACTTGTACAACGACTCATACGGAACTCAGAGTTGCACTTTGCGCACGGTTGTCAGACTGTAAACCTAGATCCATTATAGTTCCTTATCAGACGAAGACGATCGAGTGAGAGGCGTTTCATGCAATTTAGACTGAGTTGGTGGAACTAAACGGTTATTATTTTTTGAACATCGACCACATACTACAACAGAAATTTGCTAATGTCCCTTTATAAAGTTCAGAAATTCACACTGTATCCGCGCAAAAGAACACATTGATATCACGCCATTGCTGGCGAGGATTACTATCGAGAGGTATCTAAAAAGCTCTGTAAATCTTTTTCGCTACTTAGCAGTACTATCGTTACATTCATGGCCAGCAGACTATGAATCATGGAAAAGTCCAGATGAATTCATGACTCGGTATTTAAAGTGATAGGATAAGTGTTATGTTACAAAACCAATTGTTACCCAAAAGAATATTGATGGAAGACGCAATCGTGCAAGAATATAAAATGCTAGATTTAATAGATGGATGGGCTGTATTTGCTTAAGGCTTTCAAAGTGAATATACATGCAGAAAAGGTTGCCCAACAGAATGCTGACAAATACGCGAGCAATCACATTGAAATACTCAATGTTAGAAACAGATAAGCAGGTCTCAGTTCTTTACGAAGCATCATTGTCTTTTTCTTGCAGGTGTTCATGGTCAATGCCGGACTCCGCCAATAAATCAGGCCGTTAACGAAGGAACTCGGGAGATAGTAATGATCTGCAACAGACGCGTAAACGCAGTTTGGCAGGTTATTTCAACTTCATATGCGCTAAATACTGTTACGATCACAAACTCTAGTGATTATGTTAATCCTTCGTTAACGGACATCTATGGAGCCGACCGGATTGGTCTGATCATAAAGAACGCAACGACAACTCCAGGAAGAGATCCGATAGCAAATGCTGGCTTGTATATCATAAAAAACACTACCAGCGTCAGGAGCGCCGCCAAATTACTTGTCGTTCGTAAGTAGACTTGTATACTATTGAATATTATGGTGGCAATCTTATGAATGTCATGTAAACTTATGAACAGCTTGATGATTTTAGAGGGAAAGTTGGCAAGGTAAAGCATGAAATTAGTTACCACCTTGCATTGCCAACCTTCCAGGCTACTATGCAACAGTCCTTGCGTTGTGGCCAGGAAGATGTAGCGGAGTTCAGACGAGCTAACTCGTTGATGTATCAAATTTATGACAACATTTTATCTCCTCCACTGGAGGTTGTCAATGGTGTTAATGGAACTGGCGTGACAGCCTCTAACGCTATTACACCTAAAATAGGACTGGGTATCAATTTCAGTTTCAGTTTGTATTTTCAGTTATAAAAAATTGCCAAGAATGTCAGCGCCAAGATCCTGCATGTTCGTGAGTTTTGTGCGATTAGTTTCTGTGTTGGTAGTTTTTCCGAGACTTTTTCATGCGTCATCTGATGTCTAATATCTAAATACTTGAAGTAAACGTCTCAAAATGTTCTTACGAATTAAGCCTTTCATAACAGAGTAACCCCTACAAATCACAGGCCTGTTCGGATCTTGTATTATGTTTTAAAAGATGCATGTGTGATGTTATTAAACAGCTATAGTAATTTTTTTAAGCCTTTACTAAAGATTTTTGATATTATTAGCTTTTAATAACGTGAGCTCCTATCGTTGCCTTGAATCATACATATGCACATCAGATATCGTCGCCCTTTTTCGCCGCTATTAAATTCAGATTATACCCTCTGCAGGCGAAGGTCCAACGTGTACGTGCAATGCAATCAATTCAACTACCCTTCTTGAATTGAGCTGCGGCATCAAGTATGCCGATAGCAGTTATCATCCTATCAATGCAGTTATGAACTGGACGGTCGACGGTAATTTCTACACTTCGGAAACGCCGAAAAGGTCGAGAGCTGACACATATTGGTTAGTATCGATATCAACGATCACAGTCGATTCCGACGTTCCAGCAGACTACCAATGCATTGTTACATTTGCGAAACCGACAAACATCCAGTACGCCTGGGTAGCAACAAATGCGCCCGCGTTCACCGCATCCTGCAATTCACCGTGTGAGTTGGATGTAAATCTAGACCAGTCTGTTCTTTAACGTCTGCGTAAATAAATCATGCATTATAGACTAAATTACCATATCATCCTCGCATTTCGTAAACATCAAAACGTTTTATTTTGCGAACATAGCATTCACGTGCATTGGCAACATTTCCAGTTACATTAGCACTACTTGTATATTCATGAAATTAAGTGCACACTTCGGTATCTTTTTGGATACTATTGAACTGTAGCATCATTTAGGATAGCATAGAGATCGCTTTTGTTAAGTTTCTCTTCATTGGGCATTATGTACACTTCTTACGACAGGTGCAATAACAAATAGCACAATGATTAAAAAAATTAATGGTAACAGTAATACCAAAATGACGAAAACGACGACGTTATGCGTAAGGCCGGTTCTAAATTCAAATTGCATCGCCATTGAAATGCCAAAAAAACAAAATAAATGGTCAGTCGAAATAACAATGAATTAAAATCTTTTCGCTAGGGTGATAGCCTCCACTAAACAGGCACTCACTAACAACCAGTATTATAATCCGCTGAGCTCCTACTACCACCCTATCATTAATTTATTCACTTTGTGCAGTAACAACGAAGCAACCAACGATCGCCAAAAAACCAAGAACGAAAAGAATACTCTACAACAACAATATCCGAACCCAATAGTACTTCGCCGATCCAAATGCCAGAATAAACCGAAAGGCTACGAATACTACAAAACCACAAACAACTCAGGCCTCAACAATAGCTACTCACGTACAGACAACTACAACACGACCCGAACGCAAACTGCTGAGCCACCTAAAACACTGACTCACCCACCGCAGTCTACTACTCAGCCCTTTACTACAACGACTACTCAGCCACCCACAACTGTTATTAAGCCTCCACAACTACTACTACGCAATCCACAACTATAAATCAGCCACATTCAACTACTTCTCCGTCTCAGCAGCCAACACTACTGAACAATTCACATCAACTACTCAGCCACAGACCACTCCCACACAATTAACCAAAACTACTAATTAGCCACTTAAAACCGCAAATCAGCCATCAATAGCTACTATTCAGTTGTGTACTTAAAAACTGAAATTGATAGGAAATACCAGGGCATCCCTCGTTTTTATTACTTTTATTTATAATATTAATCCGATAAAAGTTCAACTTCCCACCCAAATTGCAGGACCACGCTCAACCACCCGTGCAGAGAACAGCTGTACAGCAGCACAGTTTTCTGCATAATGAAACAAGGTCGAGTCAGCGGATAGTTTTTATTTATGTACATGTAAGTAAGGCTGAGCCTGTCTGCATGTAAGCTGGCGACTGATGTACACAAAAAAATTGTACACACTTTATGAGAGCGCTCATGACGATGTCTTGACTGATTAGAATCGAATAAATCGCGAACTTATCGGTGATCAGCGAGGGACCGAATGAAATGGCAACCGAATAAAAGAATCTGTCGATAAAGCAGGAGCGGGTTCACCATCTTAATCGTAATCGTAAAGTCGAAATTTCTAAAGCGCTACTTAAAAGCTACGCGCAGGACAGCAGCTTACTCACGAGCGCTGAGTCAAGTTAGTGTGGCTGTCCAAAGGTGCAGTAGCAAGAACCAAGTCCGCTAGCCAGAAGACCAAAGATAGGAGGAGAGGAGGTTAGGGTGGGTTGTGTTTAAATATGGATGAAAAAGGAGCCAGAGATCCATCGCTGCTTCAACATCAGTATAATCTCAGACTGAGACCTGCATGGTCAAACAGAAAGTTCTGAGTTTGCCAGAAATGTTGATGTTGTACTGAGCCGTCAGAACTAAAAACCTCAAAGGCAGAACAACAAGCAAACAAAATTCCACCAATTTCAACATTTCAGCTGTTCATCCAGAATGTCGCAGATGTTTCGAATCAGAATCAAACATCTATTCGTGCAGCAGTTTAATAGATGGTGCAAATTGCTGCTATTCCACGATCTTCATATACGTATTCGTTCGGTTATACTTATTTGGCCTTTGAGATATTTGTTTATGTATTTATTCAGGTAACAATGGAGAAACAACCACCTGGCCAGAATCTACGACTGAACAACCTACAACTAGTTCGCCAACATCTACGACTGAACAACCTACAACTACTTCGCCAACATCTACGACTGAACCACCTGCCACTAGTTCGCCAACATCTACGACTGAACCGCCAACAACTAGTTCGCCATCATCTACGACTGAACCACATACAACTAGTTCGCCAACATCTACGACTGAACAACCTACAACTACTTCGCCAACATCTACGACTGAACCACCTGCCACTAGTTCGCCAACATCTACGACTGAACCACCTACAACTAGTTCGTCAATATCTACGACTGAACCACCTACAACTAGTTCGCCAACATCTACGACTGAACCACCAACAACTAGTTCGCCAACATCTACGACTGAACCACCTACAACTAGTTCGCCAACATCTACGACTGAACCACCAACAACTAGTTCGCCAACATCTACGACTGAACCACCTACAACTAGTTCGCCAACATCTACGACTGAACCACCTACAACTAGTTCGTCAATATCTACGACTGAACCACCTACAACTAGTTCGCCAACATCTACGTCTGAACCACCTACAACGAGTTCACTAACATCTACGACTGAACCACCTACAACGAGTTCACTAACATCTACGACTGAACCACCTACAACTAGTTCGCCAACATCTACGACTGAACCACCTACAACTAGTTCGCCAACATCTACGACTGAACCACTTACAACTAGTTCGCCAACATCTTCGACTGAACCACCAACAACTAGTTCACCAACATCTACTACTGAACCACCTACAACTAGTTCGCCAACATCTACGACTGAATCAACCACAACTACCCTGAGTTCAACTATAACTACAGTGTCTTCGACAACAGGTACTTTACCAACCACAATAGTTACCAATAGCCATCTCCATCAAGTTGTGCCTTATCTATTTTATTATAATTGAGTCATCCATCTTTAAGTTAGAGCTTACAACGATTAGAGACGCTACTTTTGGGGAATGCGGAGGTAATGCAAACTCATCGAGCTATTCAAAGCAACATTTACCATCAAACATTGCCTTCATTTATAACTTTACTGAAAATTACTGCCTGGGGGCTCAGTGGAGTTAAATGTTATTATGAACTGATGATTGTCCTGATATGTAAGATTATCCTACAGTGCTCAGATGTTAGATATTAAAAAATTTAAAATAATTGTTAACCTAGAGTGGACTTAACTTTTCTCGTTAATTTTAAGTATCTGATTAGATCTAGTGTTATTTCAAACTTATTGCGAAGTATATCTGAACACTGTCATGTAAACAAGGGTAACGCATGATTTGTTTCAACTTTACAGAGTGTCATTGTCCATCGTGTCCCACCTGCCCTTCGCCAAAATCTACGACTTATCCACCAACGACCACTTGGCTAAAACCTACAACTACTTGGCCAACGTTTGCGACTAAATCATCAACTACCTTGCGTTCAACTATAACTACAATGCCTTCGACATCAGGTACTCTAGTTGGAGTAATATTGGTAGCGGTGTATCGATTTTGTTAGAATCAAGTCATCCATCTTAAATTTAGAGCTTGCAATCATCCGTAACACTCATTATGGATGATATGGAGGAAAATGCAAACTCACACAGGAATTCAAAAACAATACTTACCGTCAAAGATTGGCTTTAATACTAAATTGGCACAAAAGTTAGTAGCTTTGCCCTAAAATATTTTGTCTCAGGAGATTTGGCTGTTATGATGAACCTACCTTTGCCTCTCTATGTAAAATGTACAATGCTACGATGCTGAGACATGAGAATTTAGCCGAAGTAAAAATGAAATGTTCACCTCAGATCTTAGGTCTAAGTGTCTGATTAGATCTGTTGTTGTTTGAAGCTAATTATGAATACTAATTCAGTATGTCTGAGCACTCCTTGCTATATAAACAAAGGTAACAGCATCGCTTGTCTCAACATTACAGAATGTAATTGTCAGTCGTGTCCTATCTGCCCTCCACCAGACCAACACCAAAACTGTAAGCAAAACAACGAATGTTGGTCGGGTAAGTATGTATTTATCGAGTAAATAATGAAAGCTTGTCACATCTAAAACTCGACCACTGACAGCCATAACTTTAAGCTGTTAATAATTCGTTTTATTTAACGTTATTTATTCATTTAGATGTAATTGATTCAAGCGATGCGATTCATTATTCTCTTTCATTTAAACATGTTAGTATTAAATTTTCGAACTGTGTGGCTCTGCGTTTCAGTCAAAGACAATTTGGCTGAGATCTACGACGAATGTGTTGTAAAGGCTGAGTTATATGCAAAATGCGACAGCTGCTGTCAAGATGCTTTGCTGTGCGGAGTTGTTGTGTCACTGAGAAACGAAAGTCGTTGGCTGATACATGATCCTGTTTGCGATGATGGCAAATGTGAGATGGTTGCTGTCGATGCCTCGTGTATGTCCAGCCAATGGAAGTTGTTATTCGAGAAAAAAATTATAATATCTGGAGTCGGTGAATATGTTGAAGCGGGAAATATTGTCAATGCCAATGTGAACGATTGCAGTGAATCGTGTATGAGAATGATGAATCTTCGCTAGACACAGAAAACGGCAGAAACATATCTGACATATTTGCATGCTATTGTATGTGATTAATGACAATCTACCAAAAGCAAAAACAAAATTAACATATTTGTAGAAACTCTTAGACGTTTATGAAGACTATGCTTTCCTCTGCACATGGTTTCACTTAACAAACGTAATAATAGTCCTCAAGAATTCGTTTAGAGCAGCCAATGCAGCATGATACAGGGGATCTGCCAAACGCTACAAAGAACACTTGTATAAGGGGTCGTTGTTTCCAGTCACCTGTTCTTCACTATAACATAATGATATAATGAGAGAATGGCATAATCGTGCAGTACGCTGTTTGTGGAGATGGTAAAAGCTTAGACATTTTATGAAGGAGAATACACCATACAGACGATAAAGGTCGGAGTCCAGACAGCCGAGTTCGCAGAGCTCAAAGCGATAGCACACTGTAACCGGCGTCAACTTTCACATGGTCCAAATGAATGTGTGGGCCCTATCTACATGTGGAAGGACACTCAGCAGCTTAGACGGGATGACTATGCTGTGTGGTTTCGCAGCGTGGGTCATAATTATTAACTACTATTTCTGTACTTGTTAGGCACAACTATCTAATGGCTATGTACATTATCAATTAGCTTCTCTATGCGCGATTTTGAGTAGTTAGCTGACCTGTGGAAAATATTAATGCTAGCCTCGTTTAAAAGCATACTTCGAATTCGGTGCAACAACTGTTTGTTTTCTTGGTCAGTGAGTCTGAACCACATATGGAATTGGATAACCCCGCCGCCTTCCATTTCTCTCAACCTAAACACAACCAACCAAAGCAGCTCCTCTCTCTCTCTCTCTCTCTCTCTCTCTCTCTCTCTCTCTCTCTCTCTCTCTCTCTCTCTCTCTCTCTCTCTCTCTCTCTCTCTCTGGTCTTCTGGCAACCAGACTTTGTCCTCCACATAGCATTTTTGAAAATCTCTCTGACCTGATGCCGTGCTCGTGAATAAGCTGGTGCCCTGCGCATAGCTGAAAAGCAGCGCTTTAGAAGTTCTCGAGATTACGATTACGATCAACCCGCTCTTCTTCTGCTCTAAATCTTCTCCGCCCGTCCGTCACCTCATCCTTAAAATGTGGTAATCGCTTCTTAGCCATAGCTGCCCCACCACTCTGGAATAAACTCCCCAGAACTGCGAAAGTTATCTGACCCATCATACAAAGTCATCGATGCTCTACCTCTAGCAATTTCTTCATTGGTCTTTCACTCAAAACTGAAACCATTTCTCTTTCCAGGATCCTACCATGACATCCATTCTTCCTCTTATCTCTCTTTTCGCTTCAATCCTAAACATCACCCACCGTTGCTCCAACGCTGTCTCTGAACCTGGCTTTTGGATCTTCATCTGGAACCCAACCCTTTTTGCCTATCGATTTTGTTTTGAATGAACGCCTGTGAATAAGCTGGTCCCCATGACGTCGCTTCGTTGGGCGCTGTGGAAATCTCGAATATACGATTACGATCATCCGTCGTTTATAAGCACATTATTAAATATGGGCGGTGCATTTCAAAGTTTTCTTAAGGCGCTAATTAAAACCCCGCATATATGGCGTTATTCAGTGTCTTTTGCTTATCTGCCTCCTTTCGCCATTCCCAAACACCATCGGCCATAGCCGTCTGCCTGTCTGCCTGTCTGATCTTTTCTACTGGCCTTGAAGCCAAACCGAATTATGCCTGCCTTAACGATATTGTTTTTGATTAAGCTTCTGTGAATAGGCTTCTTCACATGATTTAGCTATTTGGCGCTGCAGAAATCCGCAGGTTACGATGACTCGAATACGCGTATGGTAATATCTTCAACACGATAGAGACAGCGTAAGGGTTGACGTCCTCGGTAGGTGGAACAAGGAGATCCAAGAAGCGACGACCGATACAACAACACGTTATATGACCTTATACAACCACGACCTTCAACTACGACAGCCAACATATGACATCAGTAGCACCTATCTAGCTAATTTATTCCAAAGAAATGAACTGATTTTGCACCTAACAAATAGATGCGATTGTAGGTGCAGTATGGAATTACTCATTCATTGCAGAACCGAGCACCAAGCATATATCTCGCGTACTGTAATTCGAAGTGTTGGCTACGGATAGCATGTCATACTGGTAGGGGCCACAATGAGCGTGCATAAGGCCCGATTAGTGTTTTTAAACTCTAGATACAAGCAATCCATTTTTGAATGACGTTCAATGAATTGCTAATGTTCGCTGCTGAGTTTATGAATGCAATTGCATTTGACTTGCAAATGAGTGTGTTTACTTAAACAGCCACATTATTCTAACGAGGCCAAAAGGCTCTTGACGCTCAGAGTTTCTGGCTTGATATTAATTATGATGCATGTTTTGACAGCAGAGGTTTGATCCGTAACTCATCGACGACCATAAATGCAGCCTGTCTCAACCCATTGTGTTTATTATTTGCTAAGTGTTCAAAAATATGTACGGAATTCTATTCACTACAAGTCAGTTAGCTGCTTAAATCAAAGTGAGAAAACGCTTTGCAAACTTAGGTTAGGTACAAATATCGCGAAACATTCTCCCGTGTGTTTGTTCGTAACAACAGAAGGAAATCGACCTATAACACACATTATAAATATTCAGTATATAAACACAACTTAGTCAATCATTGGCTGCGCACGAACGTAGCATCATGAAGTCATCTTCACTCCAGGTACAATGAGTCAGTGACCACCCTAGGTCATTTACTGTGAAGCATGATATACATGATCTATCAACTTTTTTCTTGCAATACGCTTTAATAACCAGCATAAAATTTAAAAACTATTGAATATTTATAATGAAAAAATTGCATTCTATGTGTTACTTATCGATTTACAACTATTTTCAGAATTACTCACGCAATGTACTGGATGTTTCTTAAATAAGTGGCTTACAATCCTTCAATTGCCTGTATGCACTGCTTGTCTGATTCTTCATGTTCCAAAAAGAAACAATTTGTCATCGTACTAATGAAATCTAACTTGAAATCTTACTTTTAAACACAGATTAATTTTAAATCCATCATCGGAACTAAAACTTCAGTACATAATTACTTTTATGATTATGCGTACCTGAACGTACAATTTGAATAGTATGACGTTGGTGAGCAGTTAATGTTATTATGTTATGATATTTTATCTAATTGGGAATTTGTCCATTACATTTATATGTAATGCTCTGCGCCAAACTGTCAAGTTCAGCCATTCTGGAAACTGTTAATTGTAATCGTGAAAAAGAATGATTTTATATCACGGCCAGAAGAGAAATGCAGTCTTTTGCATGGTGTTATTTGCGGTAGTGCCAGTGGGTGAAAGAAATAAAAGTAATCCCTCTCCTTCTGGCTGGAATTAATCCCTCCTGGGGAAGGGGTCAGCCACACGGATCCTTATTTTCCATCTGTTTCTCTCTCCTGTATCTTCCTTCTTCAGTCTTCATCTATTCTTTTGTCGTCACCGACTGCCACGTCCGTAAACCTCTGCTCTCACAATTCTTTTAAATTAAAATTTCTCCTCTCTCTTCATCACATGACCATACCATCTCAACTTGGCTTCTGGTGCCTTGTCAGATATGCATGCCACTCCCAATATCTGTATGACGTACTGTTTCATTTTCTTTCAATGTACGATAAATGTATTTTCAGTTGGAGGTAGTCTGAACAAGTGGTGAAGTACCGCCCCTTTCTTCACTAATCGCTTTGTAGTCTTACCGACACAGGAATTTAGAACGCATACTTAATTGCGTATGAAGTAGGCCTACAGGATGAAAGAAATTTTTGCAATTTTTAAATACGGACGTAAGTCTTTCACAATACGCTATCAGTAAATCGAAGGTGGCTAATTACGTACTTCAAAGTAGCCGAAATACCAGATTGGTTCGAAAATTTTAAATCCTGAATCCTTCTTTGAAGGTCGACACAATTCGGTGAACACATAGTCCTACTGTATATTCAAGTTTACATTATATGTTGAGAGTTCAAAGTGGACCGGCGATTTTCTCCAGCACATTGAGGAGACACTGCTCATCTACCGTGTAGCAATATAATGAATAAGCACATTTGGCCTTCAGGCAGGGTTATTTTTAACCCAGGTTGAACATATGGAAGAACTAGACCACATCTTGCAGGTGTCTTTTAATTATGACTTGTTCTGAATGTCAAGAATATTTATTCGGCAATACCTGAACAACAAGTATTATATATGGTTTTTTGCAAGAAATCCATCGACTACATGACTGGGAAACTGTATTGTCAAACCCTTTCTGAATTTTTTTGGCAATGCAGTTCAGGCATGGTCGTGTCACAGTACGTTGCATTCAGAATAAAGAGCTTCACTCCGGGCCATCACATAAAACTCAGAGAACCGTAATATTTGACTGAAATCACTCTTGTCTAAACAGAGACGTGACCATACTTCTGACCGAATCATGATTGTGCCTGTGTGGCGTTTTAGCTTAAGTTATAAATATGCACGTGATGCGTACGACTGATTTAATGGCCTGGGTGTATTTCGCCCAACAAAAGTCAGATGCAGAGCAATGACTGAACAGTCAACAAAAATATACGGCGCCTTTTGACTCGACGAATAAACGAATGTGTTGCATTTAATATGCGCTCTTGACATGGCTTTGTCATTTCTGAAAAGGCGTTGAACACTGAGTTTGACTTTTAGTTTTGATTATTCATTAAGGTGAAAACTGCCGTTGATTTACTAATCTACAATTATGACAACAGATAGTTGAGATTATACTTGTTCAACAATATGTTGCAAAACAGTTGCGCAGAGATCGAAACAGCTTCATTGACGTTGTTTCAGAGTTGATACACCTATTTAAAAGAATTACGATGTGTAGATCTATTGCAAGAAGTAACTCTGTGTTCACTTTCTTGTGATCATGAAGCAATTAAACTAGGATTTTGACAAGTCTAACTCTGCTTATGCAACATGCTGCCCTATGTTATTTTAACCGACATTGATTTTTGTTGGGGTACTAAGGCTAAAACTGTTATCCTGTTTTTGCAAGGTTTTCACTCTAACTTCTAACTGGACTTTCTTTGTTACGGGTGCTTAGTGTAAAGTCCGGATCGAGAGCAAGTCTAAGCACTGAAACTTAATTAACATGACCAACGGCAACAAAAGGGAAATGCTACTACGACTGGCATTCACTCTGCTACTATTCGATTTGTTGGGAAAAGGTGAGTAGGCTTACTATATGTCAGTAAGAGTGATTACTATGTGCAATGGTCATCAGAAAATCCATTGTTAGAGCCTTCAGCCCAACACTGGACTAAATGACCTGCATTTTAGGGTCAGTCTAAGACATATTCATATATCTGTCATTTGCCTATTTACTTTTATAGACTGCTAATATGCTAATTTTGCAGTTAGTCACTTCAGAAATACGGTTAATGGTGCTTTCTGAGTGGCATCGCCTGTTATCACAGAGTGCTCTTCGTTGGTTGGTAGCCGCGTTATCTGTAATATCAGGTGTATTAGAACCTGTAATTCTGAGATAAGCGAGCTTTTCATGGGTTTATTCCCATTCTTTTCATATTGTTATTCATAGCATTTCTACGCCCGCTAAGTCAGTAAATCTGAATCTGAAGCGCTATATGAGTGTGTGTAAACAACATGTCCAGGATGTTTACACGTAGTCTGCTCAGATGGTTCGAACAAACGTTGGATTACAGACCAGGCGATCTACTGAATAGACCGCCAGGTCACACAACCGGTTCTTGTTGCTATAAGCAAAGCTGCGTTAACTTTTGAACGTGCGTGATGTGTCAAAGTGTCCTAGGAGTTCTTCACTTTTTATTATTTATGCATTTATTAGGCGCTACAATTTTTGACTAAGCATCAGTCGATGGCGCTGAGCAATTGCAAGTGAAGGACTTCCAGGTCCCACACAGTAAAAGTCCGAGGGGAGGTTTGAACCCGTATTCTCCTCGTTACAAGCAAAGCACTCTAACTAATCGGCTGCCGTGTACAACTTCTTCTACGATGGAAATGTCACTCGACTACGAAAGAAACGAACACTCTTCTTTAGAGCTCCAAGACGACTTATAGCTTTTATATCCGCTCTTGAAGCTCTCAACTTTTAATAAGGAAATACCAAAAAATATCAGTTTACTGCATTATTTTTATTGCATTGTATTGTATTGCGCCTTATTATGGTGTATATTATTGTACTAAACATACTGTAGCGTACTGTAATGCGCTGTTCTAAAATGTATAGTAAGGTAGTAGTAGCAGTTCTACTGTTTAACGACATCTTACGGCATCAAAGGACGTTGACGTCGCCCTCCTCCTTTATCCAGGCTTGGGACTGGCACTACCCGACTAAAAGGCAGCGGCGGAGTACTGCAAGCTAAGGTAATTTATAATTTTCGTTTAAGCAGCTGAGCGGAGTCCGCTTGGATCTGTGTAGATGTCCCTCCAGTCTCTATCAATTCTGTACCAAATACTTATTCTTGAAACGAATCAATCCAAGAACTCGACAGACAAGAACAGAATTTTGGTTTATGAACGAAACTTTATTTAGCGCCTTTCTTCTAAACAAAAATGGACGCCTAAATTCAAAACACACTGCGTGATAAGATAAATTATATGTTGCCCAACAGAATACTGGCGCATGAAGGAAACATAGTAATATTAGATGGTAGATTTAATAGATGGGTAGGTTGTAGTTGAAGTGAATATAAATGCAGAAAAGGTTGCCCAGCAGAATACTGACAAATACATGAGCAATCACATAGGAAAACTCAATGTTAGAAACAGATGAGCGGCTCCCAGTTCTTCACGAAGAGCTCACATCATTGACTTTACTTTCCAGGTGTCCATGGTCAGTGTTCGAGTCCGCCAATAAATCAGGCCGTTTACGAAGGAACTCTGGATACATTAATGACCTGCAACAGACAAGTACCCTCAGTTTGGCAGGTTTTTCCAACTTCAGAGGAGCTAACGGTTATTACTATCACAAACTCTAGCGACTCTGTTAATCCTTCCTATGCGGGCCTCTATGGAGCCAACCAGGCTGGTCTGACCATAAAGAACGCAACAACAACTCCAGGAACAAATCAGACATTAACTGCTGGCTTGTATATCGCAGAAAACACTACCAGTGTCAGGCGCGGCGCCAAGTTACTTGTCGTTCGTAAGTAGACATATATACGTACTGTATATAATGATGATGAACTTATGAAAATAATATAAAATTGTAAAGAACGTGATAACTTTGGTTGAATGGTTGGCATGATTGAGTACTACGGCGGCTGCCACTTTGATTTGCCAACCTTTCAGGCAGCTGTGCAACAGTCTTTGCAAGGGCACCTGGAAGGTGTATCCAACTTCAGACGAGGCAATCGTTTGATGTATTACAATCTATGACAACATTATTTTTCCTCCATTTATGGCTGTCTTTGGTGCTAATGAAACTGGAATGAGAGTCTACAACGCTACAACACCTGGAAATGAAATTGAGAAATCAAATTGAGGTTGTATATTCAGTATGCAAAAATGCCAAGAATGTCGATGTCAAGGTCCTTGTTTTTATGAGTTATGTGCTATTAGTTTCTGTTTTTGTAGTTTTTCAGATACTTTTTATGTGTCATCTGATGTCTAATATCTAAATAAATGAAGTAAACATCTTAAAATGTTCATACGAGTGAACGTTTTCCTGACAGAGTAAACGTTACAAACCACAGGCTTGTTTCGGGTCTTGTATTTATTAGATGCATTTGTGATGTTACTAAGCAGTTATAGTAATCTTCTTTCACCTTTTCATAAAGAATTCTAATGAATTTAGCTTTTAATTACCTGAACTTCTGTTGTTGCCCTGAATCATACATATGCACTTCGGACATATTCACCTTTTTCCTTCGCTATTACTATCTGATTATATCTTCTACAGGCGAAGGTCCAACGTGTACGTGCAATGCGATCAATTCAACTAGCAATTCAACTAGCAATTCAACTACTCTTCTTCAACTGAGCTGTAGCATCAAGTATGCCGATAGCAGTTTCCATCCTATCAAAGCAGTTATGAACTGGACGTCCAACGATGATTTCTACACTTGGGAAACGCCGACGAGGTCGAGAGTTGACACATATTGGTTCGTATCGACATCAACGATCACAGTCGATGCCGACGTTCCAGCAGACTACCAATGCATTGTTACATTTGCGAAACCGACGAACATCCAGTACGCCTGGGTAGCAACAAATGCACCCGCGTTCACCGCATCCTGCAATTCACCTTGTGAGTTGGATGTAAATCTAGATCAGTCTGTTCTTTAACGTCAGCGTGAATTTATCAGGCATTAGAGACTGAGTTGCCATATCATCCTCGTATTTTGGAAAAATCACAAAGCTATATTTTATCAGCATGTCATACACGTACACTGTTGAGCTTTCTAGTCAACTAAGCTCTAGTGTATATTCATGAAATTAAGTTCGTAAGGCAGCAGCCTTTTCCTTACAATGAACTGTAGCATCATTTAAGATAGCATACAGACCGCCTCTGATAAGTTTCTCTTCACTGGGCGCTATGTATAAAATTCTTATAACAGTTCAAATAACAAATAACAACAGTTCAAATAACAAATAACACTAAGATTAAAAATTAGGGCCTATATTAGTAACAATAATAGCAAAATGACGAAAACGACGACGTTTTAAATTAAAATTGTAACGACACTGAAATGCCAATCCGAAGAAATCTTAGGTTAGTCCTAATAAACATGACTTTAAAATCTTCTCGGCAGGATGATAGCCTCCACACTCCCTAAAAACCACCATTATAATGCAGTAAGCACCATGTTCTAATTTTTTCCCTTTGTGCAGTAATATTGAAGCAACCAACGATCAAACCAACACCAAAAACGAAAAATAATCCACAATAATACCAGCCGATTCCACTATTTCTACCACCGATATCCTACTACCACAACAAGCTGAAGAGCTACGAATGGTACAAAACTACATACGACAAATACTCAGGCCTTAACTATAGCTACTCAGCCATTAATTCAACCCGAGTACAAAATACTGAACTACCTACAACACTAATTCAGTCACCTCCAGTTATTACTCAGCCCCTTACGACAACGACTACTCAGCAACCCACAACTGCTACTAAGCCTCCACAACTACTGCTACACAACTCACAACTCAGCCACAGTTAACTACTTCTCAGCCATCCACATCAACTACTCAGCAACAGACCACTAATACACAACCACCCAAAACTACTATTTAGCCACTTAAAACTGCTAACCAGCCATCAATAGTCAATAGAGTATTTAAAAACTGAAAATGATAGAAATAAAATGGCACCACTCGGTTTTTTACTGTCATTTATTGTTTCATTCTGGTAAAATGTGAGCTTTCCACGCCAACTGCAAGACTATTTTCAACCATCCATACGCATAAGCTATACTGCAGCATAATTTGCTGCATAATGAAACAAGGTCGAGTCAACGGATAGTCTTTTATGTATGAAGGCCTGGGCCAGTGTGCATGTAAGCAGGCAGCTGATGCAATCAGAAAAATTACACATTTTAAGATAGCACCATGTCCATGACTTGACTATAATTAGAATCAATGAAATCGCAAACTCATCCTTAAATAGCGAGAGACGAGAATATGAATGTGGCATCCAAATACAAGAATCTGGCGTAAAGCTGGAGTGCGTTCATTATCGATATATGGATGAAAAACGACGCCATAGATTCATCGCTGCTTCTGCATCAGCATCATCTCAGACTGAGATCTACTTGATGAAACAGAAAGTTCTGTGATTGCCAGAAATTCTGATGCCGTATTTGAACCATCAGAACTAAAAATTCAAAGAAAGAACAACGGGTAAACAAAATTCCACCAATCTCAACATATCACCTGTTATCTAAAATGTTGAATTTTTTAAATCTGAAACAATCAACTAATCGTGCAGCAGGTTGATTGATTGTACAAATTGCTGCAGCTCTTGAATATTACCACGTCCTCTTTCGCAAAGCACCATCGAGCAAATGCAAACAAAAGCCAGAAAAGAACATGCTGAATCTGCATTTGACGAATATTTATCAAAATATTCTCTGGTAGTCTACTGGGATGGCGAAAACTTCCAGAGATTTACGTACATGAAAAAGTTGACAGTTTCCCAGTGGTCTTTTCGTAACATGGATTAGATGAACTTTATAGCGTGTCAAAATGGTCACTACAAGAATGAACACAACGTTGCAAACCCTATGAAAGTTGAAGAAAAAGCATCATCAAGCTCTAAGCTTTAAAACATGGTCTTGTGAGCACAGTTAATTTAATTACAGGAATCTTGTGTTTTTCTAAAAGAGCTGCTTGACCCTGAGCTCCTGTGGTAGGCTTGCTGTACCTATGAATCGAAATATATTGATTCTAACGAAGCCGTTTAAATTGTGCTGTGGACCTTTTGAGGTCATCAGAAATTCCGACCTTCAGCAGAGTTTAGACCGTTTCCAAGCAATGTGATACGCGAAATGTGCTATGGATTAGAATCGAAGGTTGCAGCAAATGTTTTCGAAGAATCAACAATGAAGAATCTGTATGATGAGATTGGAAGGAAAGAGTTGATCGGAGAAGACTGATGAAAAATCAGATACCTTGAGCTCGCAATGCTTGTTCTCGAAAATATCATTATAAGGATTGACTAGAGAACTCCAGACCGTTTACCATGCCAGGCTGATGGTTAAGTTAAGGTATGCCATCAAATTATTTCTCTTGTATGGTCAGCGAGAGGCCTTCAAACTCAAAAGTTGGTCGAAACACAGCTTCAGCGACTTGTTGAGTTTGGGACTCTCACTTACATCAAAGCGTGTGGGAAGCTCCACTTGCAGTTGAAACAGATGAAGAAGATCTTACACTTTGGACTAATTTGGAAAATAGCAATTCAAATATCACGGGATTGGTGTGGCTGCAAGAGACGTCTTTGAACACCACTTATGGTACATTTCAGATTACCCTAATTTTCCCGGTCTCTTTTCTGACAAAGAGGACAGGGACTCGTCTCAACTACTCGGTCTCTCTTGTGACAATGTTTTGTCAGTGAAGATGAAGTTTGTGGAGGTATGACTATTTACCTGAAAAAGGAACTATTAGAGGGTATCTGAATATTATCAACGAAGTTGTAGCGAATCAAGAAGTTGCGTGTCATGAACTACACAGATGGACAAGTTGTAAACTTTATGTAAAGCCTTTCCTTTCATGGAGTTTAGCAATCTTACCACTAACGACAGAAATTTAAGCGATTTCTTCTTCTAAATTTCTGAGGCAAACCGGAATTCTGTGTTTACTCAGATGTAAAGACTAAAGAAGTCCATTGCTGATGGTGTGATAAAAGTGGAAAGTAGCAGCAACTGTTTGAACTTTTTTTCATGTTAATGCTATTACTCGAGCAGCTTTTACAATTTAAACTGTCGCAATACAATGCTCCTTTGTTATTACGCAATTTCGCAGTTGAATGGTGTCGAAATATTACGCTTTCCGTTATCTGCTTGAATACTATTTGGTGAAGTAGTTGGGCCCTTGAGTGAAATCGACCCATTGAAGAAGGAAGTTGAAATTGCAACAGAACAATACATTTGTAGGATGTAAAAAGTTAGGTGGTGCCCTGGTGCATTGCAATAAATTTATTTTGTCTCTCTAGCCTGAACCTTCTACTACTTATCCACCGACCACTACCACTCACCCACCCACAACTACCATTCAGCAAGCCATCACTACTAATTAGCTACCCACAGCTGCTACTCAGCCCAACAACAACTATTCATCCACCACCAAAAACAATAGCTCTCAAAAATAAAATTGGCATGGACAAGTTGTCGCATTAAATATGGTAGTAACTATTCTACGGTCTTCACACTCGTTACCATTCGGTTGTACTTATTTGGCCTTTGAGATATTTGTTTACGTATTTATTCAGGTAACAACGGAGAAACAACCACTTGGCCAGAATCTACGACTGAACCACCTACAACCACTTGGCCAATACATATGACTACAACTACTCGGCCAAAATCTACTACTTCTACTACCACAACCACTACTACTACTAAGACGACGACGACTCAACCAACTACAACCACTTGGCCAATACCTACGACTACAACCACTTGGCCATCATCTACTACTGAACCATCTACAACTACACGGCCAACATCAACAACTACCTTGAGTTCAACTATAACTACATTGCCTTCGACAACAGGTACCCTTCCAATATTAATAGCAAGCCTACAATCAACTTCAGCAAGGAGTGCCGTATCAGTATTTTAGAAACGAGTCATCCGTCTTTAAGTTAGAACTTACAACAAATTGAGGCGCAAATTTTGGGGATTATGGAGGTAATGCAAACTCACCGAGCAATTTCAAAGCAATACTTACCATCAAATATTCATTTCTAATTTTACTGAAAATGACTGCTTTATGCCTCAGTGGAGTGGCCTGCTATTATGAACTGACGATTGCCCTGATATGTAAGATGATATTACAAGGCTCAGACGTTAGATATTAGACAAATCAAAATAATTGTTAACCTAGAGTGGATTTAACTTATCTCATTAGTTTTTAGTGTCTGAATAGATCTACTGTTGTCTTAAACTAATTACGAACATTGATTCCGTATATTTGAGCACATTGTCATATAAGCAAGGGTAACAGCGTGACTTGTTTCAATTTTACAGAGTGTCATTGTCCATCGTGTCCAACCTGCCCTTCGCCAACATCTATGACTTATCCACCAACGACCACTTGGCCAAAATCTACAACTACTTGGCCAACGTTTACGACTAAATCATCAACTACCCTGCGTTCAACTATAACTACAATGCCTTTGACAACAGGTACTCTGCCAATATTAATAGCAAGTCTACAATCAACTTCAGCATGTAATGCCGTCTCAATTTTTTTAGAATCAGTCATTCATCTTAAAGTTAGAGCTTACAATCATCTGAAGCGCTAATTTTGGGGGACACTGAGGTAATGCAAACTCAGCAATTTCAGAGTAATACCATCAAACATTGACTTCATTTCTAACTTTACTGGAAATGACTACTTTGTGTTTCAGAAGATTGGCCTGTTTTAATGAAGCAACGATTGCTTTTCTATGTGAAATAATGCTACGATGCTGAGACGTTAGAAAGTGACTATTTAAAATAAATTATTCAACTAGAATGGACATAACTTATTTCGTTAACATTTAGTGTATGATTAGGTGCATACTTGTTTTGAACTCATTGTGGATATAATTCAGTACATCTGAACACTCCTTGTCCTATAAACAAAGATAACAGCATCACTTGTTTCAACTGTGCAGAATGTAATTGTCCATCGTGTCCAACATGCCCTCCACTAAGCTGTACAAAGGACGGCAACTGTTGGTCCGGTAAGCATCTATTTATCGAGTAAGTAATGAAATCTTTTCACATTTATAAACCTAACCACTGATAACCACAAGTTTTAGGTGCTAATAATTCGTTTTATTTTACATTGATGGTTCGTTTAGATGTGAATGATTTAGATGTGAATGGTTCATATTTAGCTTTCAGGGAACCTTTCTCCTTCACCTTCAACAGGTGGAGGAGAAAAGATCTCTGATGGCTACAATAGGAAGGTGCAGAGGAAATGGATTGGACACATACTGATAGGTGATTCCTTTCTGAGAGATATCATAGAGGAAAGAGGAAGGGAAAGAAAAGAAGAGGAAGAGATACACAAGTGCTACTAGGTTGGCTGATGGTGGGCGGATACGGTAAACTGATGAAGGGGGTCCAACAACGTCAGATATGGCTCCATTCGATGTTCAAACCTGCTCGGGGCAGAGAACTTCAAGAAAAAGATTCCTACGATGCGATTCTCTTTCATATAAACTCTTTGTTATTAAACTGTCGAATTGTGTGGCTCTGCATTTCAGATGGAGCCAATTTGACTGAGATCTACGACGAATGTGTTGTAAAGGCTCAGCTGTATGCAAAATGCGACAGCTGCTGTCCAGATGCTTTGCTGTGCGGAGTTGTTGTGACTCTGAGGAACGAAAGTCGTTGGCTGATACACGATCCTGTTTGCGATGATGGCAAATGCGAGATGACTGCTGTCGACGCCTCGTGTATGTCCAGCGATTGGAAGTTGTTATCCGAGAAAAAAATTATTGTTTCCGGAGTCGGTGATTATGTAGAAGCGGGGTATGTTGTCGATGCCAATGTGACCGATTGCAGTGAATCGTGTTGGAGAATGATGAATCTACCCTAGACACAGAAAACGGCAGAAAACATTCAACTAACATAGCTAGCATTTTTGCATATTATTATTTGTGATTATCTGCATAACAAGCTGTTTAATGAAAATCTACGACAATCTTAATCAATGAAGCAAAAACAAAAGCAGCATATTCGTGAAAACACTTATGCGACAATGTATGTGATGCGCACCTGTGTGCATGGTTTCACTTGACAAACATGATTACATAGGGCTGACATGCCCTGTGGTTTCACAGCGTGGGTCATGATTATTTATTGTAATTTCTGTCCTTTTTGGCGCCACTATCTAATGATTAAGTATCTATTAGCTTCTCTAAACGCGTTGTTGAGAAGTTAGCTGACCTGTTTAAAATTATAACGTTCTTCTTCTTCTTCTTCTTCTTCTTCTCTCTTCCGTCAAGCGTGTGCCGACGATGAGGTTTGAACAAGACGCCTCCACTTCGTTCTATCCTTGATTGTATGAATTGCCGTTCTCATGTCCAATCCCTTGATTTCCAGATCTTCTTTCACATTGTCCATCCATTTCTTTGTCTGCCTTCCTCGACTCCGTGTTCCCTCCTCATGGCCATAGAGTGCTTCCGCTGTCCATCCTCGTTACGTGCCCAAACCAAGTCAGTCTTCTTTCTCTATACCTGTCCATCAATGTCTTTTCCTGTCCCTCTTTTAAATGCGTCGAATTGGGTCGAAACAGAATTTGTGTAGGAATGCTGGGTCTTGTCGGGTTGGGTCAAGTGCGTGCTTGGTCGGATCATTGAAGAAAACGGAGAAAGTGGTCGTCTTTTCGTGAAGTAACTGAATTTAAGAACAGGGCGATTTATTCTTATCGTTTGAATAAATGTTAACAGGAAACCCCATACTCCTATATTAGAACTATTAGGCCTTTCACACTCATGGTTGGCAGTCAAACACCCTGCTAATGTAGGTTATAGCTAATATGGGGTAAGATGCGACACGAAATACAATTAAAGTCACACTACACATGATTATGCTTAAATTCAATTCACTGATATCTGATGTTTTGCTCGTTGCTACAGTTGTCTTCGTTGGCCAGTGAGTCTCAACCTCATGAGAACCCCATAACATCCGCCCCTTCCCATTTCTCTCAGCCTAAGCACAACCCACCATAACCTCTCCTCTGCCCCTAACCTATGTCTCTGGTCTTCTGGCTACCAGATTTTGTTTTCCACATAGCATCTTTGGACAACCCCTCTGACTTGACACAGCGCTCGTTTAGCTTTAAAGTAGCGATTTAGAATTTATAGAGATTACGATTACGATCATTAGACGCTTATAAACACGTGATTAAATATCGGCGGTGCATTTCAAAGTTTACATAAGGCGCTAATTAAAACTTCATATATAATATATATTATATACATATAACCCTATTCATTCTCTTTAACTTATCTGTCTCGCTTCGTCATTTCCAAACCCCATCCGCCATAGCCGTCTGTCTGTCTGCCTGACCTTTAGAATTGACCTTGAAACCAAACCGAATCATACCTGCCTCAGCGATATTGTTTTTAACTAAGCGCGCCTGTGAACAGGCTGCTTCACACGAAGTAGCTACTGGGCGCTGAAGAAATTCCGAAGTTTCGATTACATGAAGCAAAATTTTACTACTACGCAGTTTTATTCTTTGACAAAATGAAAGCAGAAGAAATGTAGACGAACCAATGCTACTTGTCTTAACTTGTATTTGCAACAGTGGGATTAAGTTCGGCAATGCTACCGTCTATCTCAAACCGTCTGCATTTTCAGTTTGACAATGAAATTCATCAGTTGTAGAGGTGGCAGTCGGGTAGTGTTGGGGTTATGCGACCCGGCTACATAGCTCGGCGCAATTTCTAAAAAACGAGACAAAATGAAAATGAATTACATACATTTGAATGTATATTATGGCACTATTATAGGTTTAGATCTGAGTAGGCCGATCTGACCTTTGATACCCAGATACGACGTGTGGATATCACAAGTGCCTGCATCCGGTTAATATTATTGCTTCTCAGTTTTATGGGCAATACGCAAACAACCTCATAGATTGGCTCACGATGAATGATAGGACAGATCTAGGTCACAGCGAAGGATATATCAGTTTACAATATCCTCCCTGATAATACAGTCGTCTAGCGGACAGTATTATTAAATAACTGCATATCCTGAACTGAACAGTTTATTGCATACTCAAACAATTTCTGCATACTAAATGCTGAGATAACATTCAATGGGGATTTAGTTATAGGCGTGGGAGAGCGGTTCGCCTCTCCCCATGCCCTCCTGGGTATATACCGGCGCCCATCAGACCAGACCCGTGCATGGTGGACTGCCAGAATGTGGTGTCCCTGTGGAAATGCCTTTCATCCACGCAAGCAATCCTAGAGCCGCCACTGGTATTATTGCAAAGTGACAACAGAAAAGATAGAATCGCCACAGTTTGATACCATACATTCACATTTACATATTGCGACAATAATATTGTGTTTTTGGACTATGTATTGAATATTACTAATTCAAATGTGCATTGCAGATACAACATTGCAAGCTCCATCAGCGGTCCGCGTGTTTTATATAATAAGTAAAACTCTTGTTCTGGTTTAAGCTGAGGCACATTAAGTAATATATATATATATGTATACTACGGTGCTTAGTAGACAACAAATATTTTCGTTTATGACTGAAACAGCCTATTCTTTGTAGGACTGATTACAGAGGCATTCTACTTCTACAGTGTCTTCTATGTGTTCTAATTCAAAATAGGGCGGCTATTCACACTGCCAAGCGCAGATTAAATTAACTACTTTCTTTAGACAAGCAACCTTAAACCTATATCAAGAGGAATTAACTCTTCGAACGCCGCAGTGTTCTAGTTTCTAAATAAAATTTCACGAACCAGTTCACGTATCAGATTTGCTGCCTAAGGCTTCTAAAAAGTTTATTTTGCTTGTCTGTGAACTTGTGAAGGCCATAGAAGTAGAGGACCTCGTAGGGAAATGGTACCAGTTGGTTTTATGCCAAGAGGGTGTTTAATATCTTCAAGACAAATTATTTGTCTTGTAATCTGTTATCCGGTTACTCGATTTTTCAAATTATGTTAATAAGTACACGGGAATTAATATGGACATACTATTCGTTGAGAGTTTTAACCCGATTTAAATATAGAAAATATTTTGCAGGTTTTAGTACTTTGCTAGAGGTGATGGACAGTGGTGGATCCAGGATTGCTTGCGTGGGGAAGGGCATATTTAAGGGGCGCAACATTTTGGCAGTCCACCAAGGACGGGTCTCGTCTTAGGGGCTCGGGAATATAACCAAGTGTAAAGTCCATGCATAATCAACTTGCGGGTTTTCCCACAATGACTGCTGGAAATATCCGAAATATTATTTTTCTGGCATTAAATAACCTGGGTCTTCCCCAAGCCTGCACAACGTTATCCAGGTGCAACCTGCATGATTTTAATCGGTGGTTTTGAGCGCAGAACACATCAAAAACCATGCTGCACAAACGCGTTTTCCCCCATATATTTTGCAGTGTAATCTGCGTTTAGGTATATAAGACCATTCGGGGCTGCGGCGCTCCATATATTTATAACGTTGTGTTTCCATTGTCTAATTCGACATACGATCGCTACAGACAAAATTTATATTTGCATTTATTCAACTTAATTTCTTTAGTACAGACCGCTCTTCTGTTAAATATTCTTGTGTTCACTCTATGGGATCAGGTACTCCCTTTTCTCTGTCTTAACCTTCCACCCCCTTGACTCGCTCTTATCCCGTTTTATTTGCATTGTTTCCTTTGTCCTGTGCACACTGCGTCTGTTTTAACTCCTACTCTTCTCTCTTTATTAGCTCCTTGACTTGTCTTGATTCCTATTTAAACAATGTCGTCATAGGCCAACGGTCGTTTAGATAAATTTTAGGCGCCAATACGCTCCTTGTTCCGTCAGTTACTATTTGAATTCGAACGTCTGCCGAACATTTATGCAGCAAATATGAGCAATAATTGTGCAATTTATTCATGCTTCTTAGCTTTAGATATGAATGATATTGAGCGAACAGCTTTAGTCTCACAAGCTGCGTAACAGGGGGTAACACTGCGACTTCACAGAATCGAATGCATCCACGAATCTCCTGAAAGTTCCATCAACAGGTGTTTTACAAAATAGGCAGATGTACACCGGATGCCGGCTTTCGATAGTTGCATATAAACAGATAAAATAGGCCCTTCATCTTATAATACTTTTATTCTACAAGACGAAACCGAAAGGATGTAATTTAAAATTCAGCTGTTTGCTTAATAATATGAAAATGACCTGTTTGTATACCAGGAACATACAGTATATAGTTATGACCTTAGAGTAGTTCTCATTGAATATGAGAGGTTAACTAAAGACGTTAATTAATTAACATAGACAGACGGCAGATGAACAAAAATACGCAATATATATATATATTTATTTTATTTTTATTTTTATTAAAGACGGTATATATCAAGATATATATATAATCTTGCTATGTAGCATCTTTAATATAATGTGCATATACATATCCGGGTCATTATGTTTGTCTTTTTCTTCGTAAGGATATTTTTATGCTGTCTTTGTGTTCATCTGTCGTCTGTTTATGTTGGTAGCTTAAACTGTCAATGCAGTTTTCACTAACAATAAAATTCATCAGTTGTGGGATGGCAGTCGGACACTGTTGGTGTTATACCACCCAGCAACATTAAATCGGCAGAATTTCTTAAAACAAGACAAAATACAAAACGATTTAGGCCTACTTGTATACAATCGTCAGAAAAGTATAGGCCTATTCTCATGAGGACAACTGAAAATAAAACTGGCTTGTACGGTCGAGCCTCAAATCTACGGACTTGTGAACGCCGTCTTCAGCCGGGTAGCCGGGTAACGGTCTAGGAAGAGGAGGAGCGGCAAGTGTCTTTGGCTTAACGTCGACTGTTAATTACGGATGGCCTTACGACCTATCGTCACGCGACAAATACCAGTCCTAGTCAGTTCGAGGGGTATCTGGACGATGCGGCATCTACCACCAATAAAGTTGGGCACATAAATAAAATTGGGCACGGTAGCCGATGGGATAGAGCGTTTGGGTCGTCACGCGGAGAGTACGGGCTCGAGTGTCTCCTGGACAGTTACTGCATAGGGACTTTGAGCAGTTCCTTCGCTCATCGCTACTCAGCGCCATCGATTGATGCTTAGTCATGTGATAGTGGCGCTTAATAATTGCATAGATAATAATAATGGGAATGCTGGGTGGTGGTGTTATCGCAGACCCTACCCCTGTAGGCGTTCATCATCATCATCATGATCCATGGGCCAAGAGCCCGTAGGTGTGCACTGCATGCATTATCATTTGTCTCCACAGATCCTCTGTATGCGTTCAGCGTTCTAATTAATATTCATGACCTCTAGGCTGCATCTAACACTGTCCCGTACGTGGATAATTTGAATATTCGTTCCACTCTGCTTTTTTCTTTTGTGGAAAAACTCTTCATATAAAAGCAGGTATGTAGCCAGATTTAAGCGTTCAGGATCTTTGAATATCTTAACACAGCGCTTGAGCATTCGTTGTGTGAAACCTTTAGTCTACAACATTGCCAGCAATAACCACTGAGCCTGACTGCTGAAACTGTCATGGCGAGGCCTACACACGAACACGCAATGGCGGATATTCATATGCGTTGCATAACGTTGCTCGAAGTTTCGCGCAAGTTTATATGCGTGCTGCATTCGGTTTGGCTTATAAACAATTGTTTTGATTCAATTCATGATGATCTTCTTAGCTTAGCTAATAAACTGTGTGAAACATGTAAAAATTAAAGGCAAGAACTGTTCAACCTTACTACAGGTTGTCTAAACACTGCCAGTCAAAATTTTATAACCGCAAGTTCTTTTTATGAAGCGGACCTATTCCTCACACGATCCTGAACCATCCTGCGCCACCCTTTCTATCATAATCACCTCCGACCTTAGCAACGCGCTGTCTTCTCCGGCTAGAGATACTTGGATCTGAACGGGCACTGAAACTGATCCAACAACCTGACTCTTGCAGACTTGAATTGATATGGCGCCGGTGCTAAGCTGGTCTTTCCGAACCAGCTTTTGTTTTAGCTCTCAGAAATATCGGAGTTTTACATTTTACGTCACACTTTACGTTACATAATTTTACATAACATTAGACCTGCAAATTGTGGCGGATCGGCCACAAGACAAGCCTGTTGGGTAAGAGGCGGGATTATCTATGACCCGCGTTAGGTAGCCATTAAGTGCTGCGCTTATGTGCACGGTTCGGCCGCTTTACTTCAGTATGATTTTTAGAAATTAATTTTTATTAAATTTAAGTTTATTCTTATAATTGTTGAATATTTAGGCCGAGCAAAGTTTTTAGTTTATTTTTAGTAATATAATGCATAAAATTGGTCTAATTTATAGGTCTCTAGATATTTGTTTCAAGGCACTTAATCGAGCACTTTTAGACACCTTTATTTACGAATTTTCCAGCGTGCTAGTATATAAGCAACCCGATGTAAATAGGAATCGAGGGTTGAATAAACCGTGTCGCATGGTGATTTGCTATTGTCGTGAAGGATGGTTGCGTGCCTTCACATATACGAGTTACAGTGTTTTGATATCGTTCTGTGAGCGAATTCATAGCGTATACAAATACATATATACGGACGAGGGTGACGTCCGGAGAAGCCCGTGTTCGATACGGTCCCGGTTACGATAAAATATACGGACGAGATAGTCCGCGGAAAAGTCTAATCTGTGCGCTCCCGGCGGGACGACCGAGGCAATCACTGTCTGGTTTCGGGCTGACGGCGCCGATCCGAGTGGAGCGAGGGCTCTATCGTAGATAGCGAGGCGGCCTAAGCCACGACGGTGGACGTTGAGGTTGGACAGAACCCGGGGAAAGACCCTGTTCAAAAGAAATAAATACAGGTCTGTGTAAAACAAGTGGGAAAGTTGCGGAAGCTACCCCTTTGACCGCGTAAGAGAAAAATCTGATCAGTGCGCTCCCGGGAACGTCGCAGCCGTTACGAACCAATCTGTCTGATTTCTGACTGGCTCCACGTTGGTCCAGCAGGGCTCGGGCCCACCTTGTTGGAACGTCGCGAGACGGTCGAGTAGGTCACGATAGTTGGAAGATAACAGGTTGTGCGAAACACGGGTAAAGTCGAGGCCGCGGTTCTCCCGGTCGAAATTCAGACGGCGGGGATACGGGAAGACCCGCGGATCATAACGCAGACCAAGTAAAGCCCCGGTACGTAAGAGACCGGAAACTAACGCAGACCAAGAAAATACCCGGTACATCATAGTCCGGGTCGGTTCCCCGATAATACCGGAGTCGACACGGGAAGATACCGACTCCTCTATATGCTTGTCGCCACACACTCATCAGAAGACTGACTGAAGTGCGGGGAAGGGCCCCCTCGTGCGTAGTTCGGTACGAAGGTTGGTGTGTTTTACAGAAGGTTAGAGAGGGACCTTCTCTTAAGTGTTCCATAGGGGTATCCTATCCTCTGAAGCACTGTTGGTCGATAATTGCCAACAGAGATCTGGTGCGGAAACTTACTCCGGAAATCCTATACACGGAAATGGAGCGAGATAGTGGGAAGATGTGTCGCCCAGTATCCTTGTGCCTAGGGCGGAAAGACACAGAGGCTCGTTGTGAGACTACCCTGTTCCCGGAACCGAGAAAACGACTGGTGCCTGAAAATATTGGCGGTAACGGGAGAGCTACGAGATGTAGAATGGTGGTTACGAGAAAGTCCTCACGCAGAAGGGGAACGACTGTTGCCGGTAAAGTAACGAACCCTGTTCTGAGTAAAGGCCATCCTCAGGACGTTGCCCATCCGGCGACCGCGGAAGAGGCAAAGTCGGATTCCGAGACTGAGAGTTACAGCGTTGATTCCCTTGTGGAAGAGACCCATCCTAGGTCTTCCTTGGAGAGAACATACACTATTCGAAGAGATGATACGGGAAGGTCATTGTACGATGAGAGTGCAAGGGGCAGCGAGGCAGTTGGCTCTGAGCGTAGAACTGGGCTAGAGTTGCCCCCACCCCATGAAAGTTAGCCCGACCGAGAACGCCACAATATTACAGTTTTTCTGTTCCAAAACAAGCATAGATACACAAATCGAATCAAACGAGCCTTGGTTTGTGCGCCTGAAGAAAGCAAAAGCAAGAAAGAAACATATCTTACTTTTGAGTTTCGAAGGGAATCAATGAATCACATGATTGCTTACATTAGGCACAGAACGGGCTTATAAAATAATCCAATCAAAATTGACGTTAACTGATTGACATCGCATTTATAAAGGATCAAAGGCCATATATATATATATATATATATATGTGTGTGTGTGTGTATGAGTGTGTGTGTTTGTGTGTGTGTTTATATGAGTTGTTCGACCCTGAAATAAGGACACTTAGAATATTTATATCCTTAGCATTCATGTCAATGGATTGCCTGCCTGTAGTATTAAATGGTTTTGAAATTTCATAATTAGTTGTGAAAACATTCAGCCTGCATTCTTTTATTTTTAGGAATAATGACAATTTTGATCTAATCCAGAACATACATTACTGGCAACGGAACAAAAAAGAATAAAGACCAACTTGAATTTTTCATTTGGAAACCGAATATGTTCAACTGTTAAAAGATTATGTCACTCCACAGTCCATTCTATCAATAAATCATCAAATATTATGGGTGTAGAATCTCTCAGCATTTTATATCATCACTTGCTGATATGGATCATCTTCAATTTCTGTATCACTGGTTTGTAACACAGATTTCCTACTAGCGTGTAAAAAGGTCATGCGATTTCTGAATGCATCTTGACGTTTCAATTATGAAATAGGAAATAGGTCACCTCCAGAAAAGAGAAATGGCAGGCAATATAATTTTGCTTGTTGGATGATGTACACTTCCGGAATACCGCTTCCCTGGTATATAGTTTTCATGATGTTAGCGTGTTCTTTAACTAAACTTAATTGTTAAGACACATCTAATGACTTATCCCAAGAAACATGATCATGATAATCAATGTTGTGTATGATGTTGCTGATGCTGCTTATGATGAATATGACGTTGACGACTACAACGACAAAATGATAATGATTATAAAGATGATTATGAGTTTTACTTGTGTCACTGCTGAAAATGAATAACATTAAGACGGCTTACTCTAAACAGTAGGATATTAGCTTCAATAATAAATAAACATGAGTCACCTGTACAGAAACCATGGAAAAACCATCTATATGGAAAAATATTGGAAAAACCACATCGAGCGCCTGCAACAACTGCTGGCCTGCTGCTATACAACTGACAGCTACACTTGTCTTATAACCATATATTGATTACATCTCGCTTTGTTGTTTAATATTCTCTTCTCTGGCCTTCTATTGAAATAGGGTGACATTAAAAATGCATACCTCTGTAGAAATTCCTCAGAAGTGTGGTCCCGATGTTAATTTGGGTGAAACGCAAACGCGACCGCAGCTATCGAACATCAGTAAAGCTCCCGCGTCCCTACTCTGTAAGAAAAAGTGTAGACCACTTTGTCTACATCTAATGTTGAGCGGATTTAGCAGCACTAATGTGGATGCTTTTGCAATAAAGTGTGGACATTTTTGTGCAACACTAAGTGTAGCAAAAAATATGCAACACTCAATGTGGATTTAAAATGCAACACTAATGTGGACTAATATTTCTTTTAAGAAGGCCTAAAATTGTTGCTAGAAAATAGGCTTTGGATATTTTAGTATGTTAATGTAAGGTAAACACAAACATTTAACAAAATATGCAGTTTATATAATATCTGTTACTGTCATTCAGAGACACCCAAAGTGACTCCGAATTTGACGTAAATATGTATACATGCATTGTCAGATTTAATACATGCCTCGAGATTCTTGGAGTCAGCTTGACAGTCCAAATCCATAGGTTTAAGGATTAAGCACATGGAAAACGCGGGTCGCTGGATGCAGTGACGTTCGTATACGCGTGGATGAAATCATCGAAACCAGTGAAGTACAGGATTTCGTTTGACTAAGTATAGTCAGCAGAAGCGGACTCGAACGGAAAATATTTCTTGAATTATAATATCTTGCTGAACAAACGGTTTAAATCCCGGCCGAAATAAGCATTTTCCAGCAGTAGATTTTATGGTAGTCGTAAACGCTTAGATGAGTTGCCAGCGAGTTGCTGACCCGATAACACCATTCACCAACTGTATAGCCAGTTATATGATTTCATGTCCTATACGCAACGAGGTTAATTTTTTGGACTTCTGAACAATGGTGATCTTTCCTGTGTGAGGTAATTTTTGTTTTCTATGATTTCGGTGTTTTCTGTGTTTTCTGCGTTAAGTAAAGATGTTCATGAATTTTTACGTTAGAAACTTATGACGTAATGCAGACGGGCGTATCTGCCGTAATCTGTTGTTTTCGTTATACCCTCGTTTGGTCCAGCCCATAGATATAATAACACTGGATACAGCAGACAGCCCGATTTCTATGCTACACAGTGAAGCCAACATCTCCTGGGTCAAATGACGTCATGGGTGGCAGAAAGCTGAGCTTCGCACGGTCGTCGTATGCGCCCTAGAGGAAAGTTGAGCGCTGTCGAAGTATACATTTTTGAAAATGACTAAATCATATGCCAAGGGAGATGAAAGAATAAAGTCAAGTCCCTGTTGCGTACATTAGCCCACACTTTGCATGTTCATTCAGCAAAGACCTACGAATATGTGAGGAAAACTATTAACACATGTCTCCCTCACCAAAATACATTGAGGCGGTGGTTTTGCAGTGTGAAAGGCCAACCTGGTTTCACAAAAATAACTTCAAAATGCCAGCAGCAGGACAAGTTATATTTCATTTACTGGAAAAAATTATTTATTGAAGATACAGCTAATTTTGTATGTCATCTCATGAGCACACTAAATGATTTATATGCTGAAGAGTACAGAGGTATAAATAGGGCTACAGTGATTGCACGGTTCCAGCATTCCATGAGCAACGTCATATGTAAGATATATGACATACCCTAGGTTATATGAATCCTATGTTTGCAATGTTACCATCCTTCCATACCATGTACAGGAAATATGAAGCCTATCTGGGAATATTGTCATATAGCTACATATGCCCTACATATGATGCTGTTTGGGGAAAGGCATGCCAATTTGACACAAATTCATAATTTTAAAAATTCATATTAAAATTAGTTTACTGTGTGTGTGTGTGTATGTGTGTGTTGAAACTATTTTAGTATAAATTATGAATTCACAGTAATATTACAGTTGTATTACTATAGCCCATGAACATTTGATAGGTCCAAAATGCAGGGGCCCCACATGGGAATAGTACCATTTGGGCCCAATATAAACTTTGCTGTAGAGACTGAATTCTTTCTATTCATTTTCACCATTCCACCTTCTGATCTCTTGTGCCTGAACCCATCTAAAACCAAATTCCTACTTGTTGGCCTATGTAACAACCTCAAGAAAATTCCTGATCCTTCTATCTGCCTTAGCCCGGATTCTACCTCCACCAACACCATTAACGCTGACTCCTGTCTGCAAATTAGGTGTAATATTCTACCAAAACCTCACCTTTTCTGATCATATCACCCATCTTTCCCATTCTTGCTTTATGCATATCCATGACCTTTGCACAATTTGCCTTACATATGCTTGACTTCAAAACTGCATCTACCATTGCCACATCCATAGTCCAATTCAATTCACTTTTTATCATTGTAGATGGTCCTGTTCTCCAATCATTTCATTGGATTAAAAACACAGTATCTGAACACAGAGAGTATAAAATTCTTTTGCTTACCTATAACACAATTCAATCTTCCCAACCCTCCTATTTTTGTCATTTATTTGCATTCCAAACACTCCATTCAACCCAATCCTATTCTGTCCTAACACTTCTTTTTCCCACCCCATCATTTCATCCTTAAAATTTGGAAGTCGCTATATAGCCATAGCTGCTCTGGAATAAACTCCCACCAGAATTTATTCCAGAGAGGTGGAGCAGCTATGGCTATACAGTTATCTGACCCATCAAAAGAACTCACCAACACTTCACCTCTGGCAATTTCTGGCTGGTCTTTCACTCAAAACTGAAAACATTACTTTTCCAAAAATCTTATACTGCTTTTTCCTCTTCCCCACATCTCTCTCTGTCTCTCTCTGTCTCTCTCTCTGTCTCTCTCTGTCTCTGTCTCTCTGTCTGTTGCTGTCTCTGCCTCTGTCTCTCTCTGTCTCTCTGTCTCTCTGTCTCTCTCTCTCTTGGCCTCCATCCGAAACACCATCTGCCGTAGCCATCTGACTGTCGGCCTGCCTGATTCCTAGATCTGAAGAATCCAGTTGTATATTTTTATTATGATTTTAAAAGCCTCATTATCTCCATTTCCGCCATTAGCCAAAACATATTGCATTATTAAATTTATTTGTTAAAATATTTGTGTACATAAATGTCTCTGTAAAGACGATTCCCAACACGAACTTGCAGTTCTTTTCATGAATTTCCACCGTACAAGGCTGCTTTCTGCCACCCATGACGTCACCGGCTAAAATTAGATGCTGGCTTCACAAATCTGGTTGTATGCTGTATCCAGTGTTATTATATCTATGGTCCAGCCAATGATATATACTGGTCCAGCGCGAAGTGTCGTTCCTTTTGTGTTGGTGCTTGCTGGTTTGAAAGCAAAAATATTTGACCGACAATTTGACCGTAATTCTTATTCTGTTGGTTTCAGATTTATGTTAATGTGATTTAAAATGTTTGTCTGTTACATATGTGACATTTGCGAACCATCTTACCCGCTTTTCAGAGCCCATTTGCAAAGACACAATAATGTTGGCGAGTTGCGAATCCCTGTGCGTTGTGGGTCGTGCGGAAGTTCTTTCCGCAAACTATTCAATTTATTTCGTCACATTGAAATGTATCACATAAAACCCAAGGCGCATACAGTTACCAAATCTCCAGTAGGCGTTAGAATGGAATGTGAAGATAGTTTAGGGACTGTTGACCCAAATCATTCCAGTATAACTGAAATTAATCCCAAACCTGAAATGTGTGATTTGCGTGATGAGGGTATTGCTATGATCGCGGAATTACGTGCAAATAGCAGCGTTCCGTATACTGTTATTACAAGAATTGTGGAATCAATTAACCAGATAACAAGTAGTGTGCTGCATAATGCCAAGTCATAAATTGTGACAACATTAGCCGCCTCTAAAATTGATAGTGATACCATAGCTAAAGTTAAGCAAGATTTGGACGATCAGGTTTGCAGCGCACCACTAGAATTCTTAGATACACGCTACAAGCAAGATAAGTTTTTTGACAACCACCCGCTAGCAGTTAAACCTGTAACAGTGTATTTCTCCAGAAGGCTCGAATCCCACAGCGGACAAAGTCAGTTTGTCCATGACTCATTTCAGTACGTGTCTGTGGCAAAAACCTTAGCATCACTATTACAAAACCCAGATTATATCCATGCCATTTTGCCAAAGCTAAGGAACCTTTCAGAAGTGCCCGGAAATTCAGTTATTCTAAAGGACTTTGCAGATGGCACATGACATACTAAGCACACATTATTTGGAGATTCTGAAAAAACCTCTATTGTGCTGCAATTGTTTTATGATGGCATGGGCACAACTAATCCACTGCAAGGAAAGCATAGTTTAACTGACATTGGAGTTTTTTATTACACTATCCAAAATTTACCTACTCGATTCAATTCTTGCTTTGCAAATGTTCATCTCTTGGCCTTGTGCTATCAGCAGGATCTTAATGTTTACGGCTTTGACAGAGTTATAGAAAAACTTGTTGCTGAAATGAAGCATCTAAGCTGTATTGGTTTAGAAGTTAATATTCCAAATGTTGGTTGTAGAACTGTATTTGCAAACTTATGCCAGGTTGCGGGGGACAACCTTGCATTGAATGGTATATTGGGTTTGATAGAGCCATTTAGCTGTAACTATTTCTGTTAAATTTGTTATGCAAAGCAAGCAGATATACAAATAAAATTCACTGAGGAAGAGTTCGAACTCTGTAGCATGCACGAGTACAATGCAGATGTTGCACATATTCAAAAACATGGAGGCCACCACCGTGGAGTTAAACGAAAATGTAACTTGAATGACATATCAGGATATCACATCACAAACAACTGGACATTGGACATCATGCATATTGTACTGGAGGGCATCATTCCCTTTGAGTTGGGTTGTATCCTGCATGGTTTGTGTGTCAGGGACAAAGTAATGACATTGCAGGAAATAAATAGGAACTTGCTAGTGTTGTGGGGAAAGTTGACCGTTGACAAGAAGAATAAGCCAACAGAACTCAGCAAAATTGAACTGCCCGGCAATGGCCTCTCACCATCCATGACTGCTTATCAATACTGGGCCCTCCTAAAATACTTACCATGTGCACTAGGCACCAAGGTTTCTTGTGATAACCCAAACTGGCGATTTCTGTTGCATTTGTCACATTTGGTAGATTTATTATTTGCACCATGATTCACTGTTGCCATGGTCACCTATCTGAAAGCTGTTATTGCTGAACACCTACAGCTGTTTGTTGACTTGTATTGTCACAGTGGTGAGGTTAGACTTCGACCCAAGCATCACTTGCTTGTTCACTTGCCTTCTGTGATCCTAAAGTCAGGTCCTTTACTTAACATGAGCTGTCTGCGGTATGAGTTAAAGAATTCTTTTTTTAAGAGGAGTGCCCACGTTGTATGCAACTTCAAGAATATATGCAAGACGCTTGCATATCGACACCAGCAGTATGCATTGTGTGCCCTTTTAGGCAAGCAACACGTTTCTGATGCTGCGATTACTGGACGGCATAGAAATATGTTAGTTCGTGCTCTTCCTTTTTGTGATTTATTGTGTGAAAAATTTTCTTTACAGCCCACTGATGATGTTGCAACTTGTGACAAAATTTCTGTTTCCAGCACTGACTACAAGCTGGGTCATCATGTAGTAGTTGATGAGGAGCCAGAATCAGGGCTCCCTGTGTTTGAAAAAATTATTTCCTTTGTTAACAACAGCAGTAGCCAGGAATGGCAATTTGTTGCTCGCATTTTGGAGTCTGAATGATTCTGCAGTCATTTTCATGCTTTTGAGGTGCAGCAAAATGAGCCTCCTGTATATCGTGTTTGCAGTCTTGGTAGCTTTATCGATCATCATCCATTACACTGCCATTCTGTTCATTTGGATGGTTTTACAAAATACCTCCTGCGTCTTCCATATCACATATTTAGAGCATAGTGTTTAAAGTTTAGTATATGGGGCATATTTTTTATCTTTGTATATTTAACTGATGTTTGGTTTAACAATATAAAATTTCTTTTCTGTTAGCACTATCTGATCACGATTAGGACATGGATTCAGCAACAGTGAGAAATAACCCTCGTAGCTTGCTGGAAGAAATTGAACAGGTTGTCGGTGGCTCTCACAATCTTCCGATGGATCTCGATTGCAAGTTGAGAGGTGTGTTGCCTAGTATATGTTCAGTGAAGTGGAATATGTTCATTGAAATGGTTTTTGTTCTTAGCTACTTTTTTACATTTGCTATTGCACTAAATTATAAGTACATTATATTCAGAATTAGTAATGTTCACACATGACTAATTCACCATAATTGTCTAAACTGTACTAGGTGATTACTGTTTTTACATATGAAGCTGCTTTCATTCGAATATATATTGAAGTTAATGTTATAACACAAATAAACATGTTGCATTGTGTGGGCTGTTTGCATGCATAGCTGAAGGTCTGTCTAAGGAATCTTTCATGCTTCTCAACGAGTCGGATCTGAAGGAGTTGGGATTTGGAATGGTACCTCGAAAGCTTCTGATGCAGTGGATAACCAACCAAAGCTTCCTAGACACTTCTACATCCGACACTTTGTCAATTCCTTCTCCAGCAGCTTTCTCAACACCAACTTCATCAACAGGAAGTTCACATTGGCTATCAGGTTCAATTGTGAATCGTAAACAGTTCAAAGTAAGTGCTTTTATGATGCCCAAGTTCACAAGAGGTAGGGTGACCTGACATTTAGTACCTGCTTCCACAGACATGCTAAATACTAACCTTGTGCACTTTGTCTTCATTCAGGGATGTCGAGCTGCAGATGTTTTGTCCCAGTATAGAAAAGGAGCCATTGATGGAAGGGAACTTGCAACACGACTCAGTGGTGGTGGTGGATACAGCATGCTTGTTGTGAAAATCATGGGCCGACATCTCATGAACAACAGCAAAATGTTAGTTTCTTCTTCAAAGAAGTACCATTTTAAAAAGCTTGGGAAGAATTAAGTAGTTCTTCTGTGTAGTGCCTATTTACTTTCAGCTGTCCAATTGTATGTTAATTTATAGGATTTCAGGGTCTTTTTTGTATTGTTTGGGGTGAAGCTGGATCACTTATTTTCACCTGCAGGGACTTCCTCTGCTTGAAATACCTTGTCTTCATTCTGGTTAGGCATGATATTACAATTTAGGACATGCTTTTGAAATACAAATTTTTTTGTCTTTATATTTAGACAAGACCGGCCATGTAAAGAGGAGAAGACTGCAATGGCTAGATGCATTATGGACTCGTTTCCAGTTTTTCGTGATGTAAGTACTCTTTAGCACAGCTTTTACCTTGCTGCTCTTTGATTTAATTTTTGTTATATTCTACTTTTTCCTAGAAGGCTATTGCTTACTTATCTTAATCTGTCAATTTCAAGTTTCGCAAAACACTGAAGAGATTGCACAATTAATTTTTTTAGTGGTGAAAATGCTTGGTGATGCTTATGGGGCATAGAATTAGAGTTCTGATATACAATGGGAGATAATACTTATGGTACTGAAAGTGATTGGAGGAGAGGATGTTGAGAGTGAATACATCCAAGACTGCAAAACCTTAACATTGGCAATACTTCCATGTACACATTACTTTTTTGCACGATACATAAATTTCTTCTGTACTGTTTCACAGGAGATGTTCTATGATCCAGTGTCACACACCGGTCATCTTGAAGCGTACATTCGATGCAGGCGGTCACGAAATCCATTCATAAAAACGCTGTGGACTCATCGACATAAAGATGGGTTAGTTGTTTTTCTTTTATTGTAAAAGTAGGGTTGCATATTACATGCACTGCCATTCAAGTAATTATTTCTTTAAAATTTAGGAATGCATATAACCTGTACTGCTGCTCAAGCGATGCGTAGATGTCTTGAATATTGTGTTTTACTGTTATGTGAAAGTAATGGTAAGGCCATTGAGGATTTAAGTTTTTTTGAACGTTTCAGAAGTTCACGTGAAGTTCCCATGGCAATCCCTGCCGACGAAGAGGCTGAAAGGATTCTGCGAGAATGTCGCCCGAATCCAAGCAACAAAGAACAGCTGCTGCAGGGAATGCAGAGCACCAGAGAAGCCCGCCGCACATGGATCAAGGAGCAACATCCCACTATCACGGATATCTGTCGACGATATCCAAGATTTCAAGATATGGAGGACACAGTGTGTAATGCTTTGTGAAGTTTCAGTAGAGTGGTGCTTAATGTCTCAACTACTGACTTGTGTAGTTAGAATCTCAATTGCGATTGTATGTGCAAGGTGAGATATGGTAAAATGAAAGCAAGATATCGTAAAGCGAAAAGGACATTTTTGTAGCAGTCTTTAACAGTAATAGTCAAAGACAGACTTTCTTTAACACGCTGGGAGTGATTTCTTTCAGTTACATATATCGGTTGAATTTCAACAGATGAAGGAAGGATACTAACTTTAGCTGCTTTTCTTAGAGTTAAAAATGAATAAATGTAGCCATTTGCAATTTAGTATGCTTTTTTAAAGTCTCTTAGCCTGTCCTAAGTTAGTTGGCATATTATTGTGTTTTATGACATACTGGTCATTTCTGCACTGATCCAGTTCAGTATCCCAATATACATTGGTCCATTCTTTGGAACAGTATTCTATTGCATGCTACCTGTTTCTTGGTTGTATGCTCTGTTTTGTGCAGTTCAGCTCACGTTACAATGTTATTGAATCTTGTAAGTTATAATAAACTCATCACATCTTGATTTACACCCATTTAGAAACTTAGATCGGCATATTCAATGAGAAGCTAATAAAAGTCTCTACTTATTTTTGGAGGTATATGTTCCACACTATTAAATATTGTTTCACTCTCTCTTGGATGCAAAGTGTATCTTTCAATAGCCGAACTGCCATCTATTTACTTTAGATAAGAAAAGCGAAGTGGCATTCCACTGTCTTGTGGTCATGCTTCGGCGACCACCAAAGCGTGGTATGAAAAAACCGCAGTCGTCGCCTGCTGAGCTCCATAATAAGCTTTACAAGTCTTTTGAGGTAAGCCAGAAGTTGGTTTGTTTTCACAATGTTGCTGTTCAATTATTTCAGTGTCCAGTTCTTACAACGAATGCATTGCAATGCATGAATCTTCTCATCTATAAAAAAGCATCCGCTTATTGCTAGGTTGAATTGATATCTGCTCCTTAGATTTTAGCATAGGTGAATTGTATATTTTTAAAACTGTTGCTTTCTTAAATAGCTGCTGTGTGACATCAAGCGTTGAAAATCCAAAGAATTTTTAAAATAGATAACTGCTTATTAATTCACGGGTTGAGACAAATACTGCCTGTCAACACATTAGCCGGATTTACAATCAATGCTGTTGTTGGCCCTTCTCTATGGAATGAACTTCAGCTAGTTGTTTAAAGACGTTCTTATTTCCTAGGGGCTCTCATGCTGGAAGCACCTCTGAGTAGTTTGTTCTGTAAGAAGCGCTATATAAGTTATCAAATACAATACAATGCTGTCTGGCACTAAACAGCTAATTAAAGTGTGATTTGGTTTTTGTTTCTGTAGGATGAAACGGTCGATGGCGCACTTGTGCAAATGACTGATGAAGGGCAACATCAGCCAACCTTATTTCGAATACACACTAAATATTATGTGAAGCTGGATGCCACATGTCTTTGATTGATATGGCATCTTGCTTTGCAGATGCCGTAGAATTTGTTTTTATGTGTTTTTGGGTTTTCAATGTTGAATACCCCGAAGAACTGCGGCTGTTTTATGCCTTTATGAGAAGCAGCTAGGAATTTATAATGCTTCAAAATTTAAAAGTAGCGTTCTAGCTGATGTTTGGCGATCTTTGTGGTAATTTCCAATAAACACCATACTGTATAATAGTGACATTCATTTTACTACCTCATATGAACAAACTTTAGTTAGTTACCAGTTCCGTTATATGCAATTTTTGCAGTTCTTCGGGGTATTCAACATAGTCGTCCTATTGACAACAGAGTACTCGGATTAGATTGTAGAAAAATGTTCTAATGGTAATTACATGTAATATGAAGGTTTTGGCATTAATTTTGACTGTTTACCATGTTCAGTGATTGATAGTGCATTTTTAAGCTTTGTGTAAAATGTGACAGCCCTTCATTTGTGGTTAACAGTTGTCTTTTAACCTAATAAATTGTAGTTAATGAATGATTTGTTTTTTTATGTAATGAGTTCACGTTAGTACGTCTATGTAGTAATAATTATACATCATGTCTCAAAATTGCCGCATATAGGTAGATACAACTGTAATCAATCAGAAAACGTATAACATAACTTATATGCAGCACCACAAATGTGGCAAAAACCAATATAAAAATTTAGAACCGAAACCACTAAAATGTGTTTGCAGCAATGTGGACAAGACCGGTATATAAATGTAGACGCAACACAAATGTAGACATTACTTACCTTGTTACCTTGTGCTGTCAGCTCTTTGAGCTCTAGCGACCGTCATGATCAATCTCCATTTCTTTCTTTCCAATGTCGCGTCCCTTAGTTGTGCCAAGTTCATTCCAGTTGCTTCGTGTATCTTATCCATCCATTTTTTCCTTGGTCTCCTTTGTTTCCTCTTTCCTTCTCCACAAGCCAGCATCATTTCTTTTTCTAATCCGTCTGATCTCATAACATGTCCAAAGGACCTCAGCTTTGATTTTAGCACTGTTTGTTGTAACGTCTCATCTTGCTCAATTCCAATCGCCATGCGTACCCATTCATTAGTCCTTTTCTCCGTCCATGATGTTCTCAGCATCTTCCTCCATATCCACATTTCACAAGCATTGATTTTTTTCTCCATTTTCTTGGTCATTGTCCACGTCTCACTGCCGTATGTTGCTGTTGGTATAATCAAGGCCCTCACCACTCTTTTTTTCGTGTCTGTGCTCACATGTTTGTCTTTCCATAATTTTTCTAATCCATTCATTGCGGCTTTTCCAATCGCCACCCTTCGATTTATTTCCATATCGCACTTTCCTTCTCTTTCTACTACTGATCCCAAGAATGTAAAGCTGGTTACCGTCTCTAATTCCTCTCCATCTACCATAAAACTGCCCTCCTCAGCTGTTGTCATGATCTTCGTTTTCTTTATATTGAAGTATAGTCCTGCTTTCTCGCTCTCTCTCTTCAGCCTTCTTATCAGTTCTACCAGATCGGTGTTTTTACCTGCTAATAGTGTTGTGTCATCTGCGTATCTCAGATTATTCAGTGTTCTTCCCGCTATCTTTACTCCCTCATTTGCCCCATCCATTTCCGCCATCCTCATTATCCTTTCTGCATATAGGTTAAATAGGATTGGGGACAGAATGCATCCTTGCCTCACTCCTTTCTTTATTTTGATTCTTTCGGTATCTCCAAATTCAGTTCTTATTACCGCAATCTGTTCTTCGTACAATCCCTTAAGAAGTTGTATCAAGTGCCTTGGTATTCCCATTTCTATTAAGGTTTTCCACATCAACTCATGTAGACATTAGTAGTACATAAATGTAGATGCCGCTCCACTTAAATGTAGACATTAGTAGTACATAAATGTAGATGCCGCTCCACTTAAATGTAGACATTACTAGTACATAAATGTAGATGCCGCTCCACATAAATGTAGACATTACTAGTACATAAATGTAGCCAAAATGCAACATCGATGTAGACCTTGTTCTCCACAAAAGTGTTGCAATTTTTGTCTACACTAGTGTAGACTGCCGGCTCGTCTACAAAAAGTGTTGCATAGAGGTCCACACATTGCCAATGAGCCAGACCTCAACATTAAGTGTTGCATAGAAGTCTGCACTTGTAGATCGATTCTCTACACTATTTCTTAGAGAGTACTGGAACGTACGAGAGGGGCTCACTCCTGCCCTTTAGCCAGCAGTGGCCAAATCCCAAAGTCCTGGACACGGGGCCAGTGCATCGCATGACATCATTTACTTTCTAGCATAGACCGGTACCAAATTCTACTGCTTGGTGCTAGATGCACATCTGAGCAAACAACTTGCTCAAATTTACTAAAGAAAATTCGCTCGGCAGATCAGCAGACGCGAAACCGCAACCTTTCGTTTACAGACGCAGAGCGCTTACCCATTATTAGATCACAGTGTCGCCACAATCCAACATTAGGACACCTATTAAAATTCCAGCTTGAGTGTTTACTCACATACCTACACCATGGTGTAACAGGGCTGAGTTGGACCATAGGATTGACTTCCCATGAATTCTAACTGCAATAAGATTGCACTAGAACCCATCCAAATGGCATTCCCACTCCACAGTGTTCACTGTAATCGCCAATTTATATATATACCCACAGCGTTAAGAACTAATGTAACCCCATTCTAGATGTCTAATGACTTTACCTTATGTGAAAAGTTGTATCGTTGTTCGGTTATTGATATCGAATTTTAACTCTTATCGTTGTTCGGTTACTAATATCGAATATTAACTCTTTTAATCGCTTTGTATACGTCTAAACATTGCTTAACAAAGTGTCAATGTCATTAAATTATTAAATTGGAACTTTTGTACATCACCGCTACTGATTATAATCTCACGACACAAGGCTACAGTGAGGTTCCAGGCCTAAGTTTAGCTTGTAGTGTTGGTCCATATTGAACACCTCTATCACCGAAGGCCGTGGTGACCAATTTTCGATTAAACAAGAATGCATGGCGATGGGGCTGATCCATTGTATAATTTGCTAAATTCATCTGGAACACGTCAGCTAGCTGCATGTTTTTATTCTCAAACAAACACGCGGCCCTTTGGTGACAAAAGAGACTATTATTACAAAACGCATAAAGAAGTCCAAACATGTCTGCTTCTTTTTTAATGTCATTCGATACAATATTTCTTGTCTTATCTTATTTTGTTTTATCTGATATCTTGTATTATCTTATACAAATGGTTCCAGTGGATAAGCTGGAATAGATAGGCTTTGCGTTCGAACTTGAAAGCCATGTCGGACATAAGCAGGCACACAATTGCAAAATTTTGTATTAGAGAGATCGCAGCAGAAACATTATTTTTATATTGTTGGTGTGGGTCCTGTTGAAATTCTGAATGATGCATTAAAATATATGCAAATAAGTCTCCATGTGCACCTTATTGCTTAAACCTCTCTTCAAACCGAGTCCCTCTGGCTCTAATTTATCACATCCGCCTTAACTTTGGACCCTTTAAGCTCATATTGACATATGTTAAACAGGAGGCTTGCTTCCTTTGTTTGCACGTGGATAACGCAAGCCACATTTATCTTGATTCGAGGTCACGTTTGATTGGCCATAGCAAACATTATCATTTTCTGAAACCACGCTATGGTTATAAAGCGACATCATCCTTGCATCAAACAGCAACCCAGATAACATAAAGTGCCTACATGAAATTTACAGCAAATTCACGTTATGCTGACGTGCAACCACACCAAAAATAGACATCAAATTGATGGTTCTTGTTTACTTGGAATTGTTTTAGTTTATACCTCGGTCTGAATGAGCTAAGTGGTCCATGGCATATATTATAATCAAATTTGTTAAGGACCAGTAGCCTAATGTAAAATCTCAATGTTCACAATTTAAGTCCAACGGATGCCAAATATTCTGTTTTACTAAGTGCTAGGTCGAGTTTAAAATCACATCTCGCTGGGGTCGTTTCACTGTTTGGATCTTGACGAAGCCTTAAATCACAACTTCTTCATATTCACGAGTGAGACCATGTTTATAGAAAGTGTTGCTATATAACACTGGATCACACGAAAACATTTTTCGCCTGCTACTAGGCATATGTTATGTGTACTACACTAAATCGAATCTGCTGATTCCAAATCTGAAGTCAGATTTTGTGTAGCACGTCAGGTTCTTAAGGTATGCAGCATACATGCTAATAATTATGCAAACTCTTTACAGAACTAGTATTTCCTTATAACTGTGTAATTATGCAAATTCAGAGTATTCATAACAAGAAACAAAATGTTATTCTTTTATAACTTGAAATTAAAATATGTTTTAAAATGTAATATAAATATATGTATGTTACTCAGATGAAAGCATACATTTCAAAATTTTGTCTCTAGCTTAACTCTGTACGAGTTCAAAAGTGCTTTAGACACTTGCTCTTGCGCTTGTGAATGGCCGCTGTTGCCCGCTGCAGAAACCAGCAGTAATCGCCCATCATGTTGGAATTGCAGTGGCCCAGATATCTTGCTTCAAAGGTGGAGATGTCTTGATGGAATCTCTCTCCATGCTCATCGCTTACATCACCCAAGTTTGGTGGGAACAAATCCAGATGGGAATGTAAGAAATGTATTTTTAGTGACATCCGGCAGCCGAGTTGCTTATATGCTGTTAGCATGTTGCTAACGAGTTCAGCATAGTTCTCAGCTCGGTGATTCCCAAGGACGTTTTGCACCACCAACGTACATGCATCCCAAGCGGCAAATTCCAGTGGATTGAGCTTGGTTCTAAATACAGTATCACGCATTAGTTCGCGGATTTCTGGCCCAATGAAAATTCCAGCCTTCAGCTTAGCATCAGTTTTGACGGCTCCAAATTTATCTCTCAGATACTGGAAGCCTTGTCCAGTACGATCCATTGCCAATACGAAATTCCTCATGAGGCCCAGTTTAATGTGAAGTGGTGGCAAGTACACTTTCAATGGATCAACCAATGGTTCGTGTTGCACGTTGTGCCGACCAACAATGTGCTCAGATCTAGGAGGCCGCAGTTTCACTTTGTAATGGTTGCTGTCATCACGACTGTTCCACAAGCACAAAAAGCACATATGTTTTGTGTACCCCAGCTGTAGGCCTAGAATAAGTGCTACCACTTTGAGGTCCGCACAGATGTTCCATTTGTGGTCTGAGTAGTTGATCACTTTCAAAATGAGTTTCATTGAATCATATGTCTCTTTGAGGCCTACAGCGTGGGCTATAGGAACAGACGGCTTTTCGTTACCATCGTGCACCAACACAGCTGTCAAGCTCGCTTGGCTGGAATCTATGAACAGTCTCCACTGATCAGGAACGTATTCGCAACCTAAATTCAGCATGAGACCGTTCACGTCAGTACAGAAACAGATATCATTTTCCAGTTTGTAATATGTAGCTAACTGTTTGTGACGATAACGGAAGTGTGATGTTGTGGTACCTTTTTGAAGCAAGTTCCACTCCCCTAGTCTGGAGGCTAACAGTTCAGATTTCTCCTTTGACAAAGATAGGTCCCTCACCAGATCATCTAACTCACCTTGCCTTATAAAATGCGGCCTACCGTCTTCCAAATCTTGATCACTGGATTCATAAACAGTAACGTCATCTTCTGTATTACCATCAGAACTGTCCGTTTCATCAGCACCCGCAGCAGGCGGAAATGGTTCTGGATTCTCTTCATCATGCGGCACTGGCTTTAGAGCGGACTCGCAATCAGGATAAACGATTTTAGACACATTTTTCTTTGAAAATCCAGCAACTTTAGTAATACAGAAATAACAGTCTGCATGATGATTTCTTGGCTCGCGCCACACCATAGGCACAGCAAACGGCATTGAATTCCTTTTGCCATTCAGCCACTGTGTAAGCCCAGAGTAGCACACGGTGCAGCAGACAAGAGGTGCCCAACTTTTATCCTGGTCTCCGATTTGACATCCAAAATAATACTTGTGAGCAATCATCGCTCTCTTAGTTAACTTCTTGCGCTGGTCACAAAGAGTATATTTACCACAAACATAACAAAAATTGTCTGGATGGTTAACACAGCCTCGCCTATTCATTTCAAAATTAAATCTCACACACTAGCTACAGCTATAAAAGAAACTTCACCTTCGTTCTACGCAATCTCGCCTTATATACTGGTATTGATGCTGACTTCAGCTCGCTGACATGCCCAATCATGTCTAGCGGCTGCTGCAGGCTTGCTGTTAGGAATATGTTAGGCATGCACGTATCACTGGCAGCAATCGTGGAGACACATACAACAGAATGTACAGACATAACCGAAAACGAGTCCTTACGTCATTACTTGAATGCATGCATAACTTAAAATCTAGACGTGCTGGGCAGATTCTGACTTCATATTTGGAATCAGCACATTTGAATCAATATAAGGCACATGCATTACTTTCAGTAGCAAAATCGTTGTGATCCAGTGTAACTAAAATAGTAACAATTATTGCATCTGGTGTATGTTACAGTACAGTATTGGTATAATAATTACACTGGCCAACACATAATTTGTTGCCTCAAATGTTAGAACTGTTTCTGGGTATATTTGACCTGCTGATTCCAGAAAAGGCACCAGTTTTCTCCCAGCAGGTCTAGTTTTCGAGATATAGAACATTATGCCATATACCAGTCCTTGCCTCTGCTCGCCCATAAAACATAAGGCTATAGCCATAATTATGTAGTGCTCAATTTATTATGTGATACACTAAATAAACATAATAATACAAATACTTAAAAGAAAATGGTAGTACCTGAAACTGTACTTATATGATACCAAACAGAACAAGTTTGTTATAAAAATTTCAAGTCATTCGACACCGAAGAAGCTCCTTTTGTACGATTTCCGAGTGTGGCATCTGCCGGAACAATCGCGCATAATATTCCAGCAATAGTCTGCCATCATGTGTGCATCCCATCTTCCTTGATATCGATTTTCCATTGTTTTTATGTCTTGGTGAAATCTTTCACCTTGCTCTTCGCTGAAGTCACCAAGATTCTCTGGAAAGCGATCTAAGTGACTGTGGAGATAATGGACTTTAATGCTCATGTTGCAGCCAAGCTTGTTGAAATGAAGAAGCATATCCTCTACTAGTTGTGCATAATTGTCTGCCTTCTTGTTGCCAAGAAAATTTTTAGTTACAAGAACAAAGGAAGACCAGGCACAAGATTCGATTTCATTCATTGATGGTATGAAAAGTGGGTCATTCATAAGTTGCCTGATCTGTGGACCATCGAAGATTCCAGCCTTCAATTTTTCCATTGTAATTCCTGGTAACTTGTGTACTATGTATTCGAAGCATGAACCTTCTTTATTCAAAGCCCTGACAAATTGTTTCATCAGGCCTAGCTTTATATGTAGTGGTGGCAGTATGATCCTATCTCGTGCCACCAAAGATTCCTTGATTACATTTTGAGCTCCAACCACCATGTCTTTCCTCGAAGGCCAATCTTTTCTTGTCCAATGTTCATGCTTGGCTCTACTGTCCCAAAGACACAAAAAGCAGGGATACTTTGTGTAGCCACTTTGTTGACCAAGGAGGAAATTTACCATCTTCAAGTCTACACAAATTACCCATTGATGTTCTTTGTATTTTATCTTTTCCAGTACTAAAGAGATGGCATTGTACTCTTCTTTCATCCTGGTGGAGTGACCGATTGGAATAGAACCAAATTTGTTGCCGTTATTTAGAAGCACACATTTCAGACTACGTTTTGAACTGTCGATAAAAAGACGCCACTCATCTGGGCTGTAATCCGACAGACCAATTTTCTTCAATAAGTTGCTGATGTCATTACAGAATACTAGGTTGTTGTCTTCGGTAAAGAATGGCAGCAAATCCTTTTCTCTGTTTCTATAAATTGTAATTTTCGTTCCAGGCTGAAGTGCATTCTTTTCCTTTAGTCTGGACGCAAGCAATTCAGAGGACTCTTTGGAAAGATTTAAGTCCCTGATCAGATCACTCAACTCTTTTTGGTCAAAACGTTCACTGTGTGAAGTTGATTGGAAATCACTGTCACTGCCCCCACTTTCTTCACTTTCGTCATCCGATATTGGACATGCAAGTGTCATCGTCTGAGAGCTGAGGTAGTTCGCGAAAAGGTGGAACTGGTACAATATCCGAATGCGGAACAGGTCTCCTGACTGAAGGTATATCAGGGTAAGACAACTTGTGACGATTATTTCGATTGATGCCTATGATATTAACCATACAAAAGTAACAGTCGTCGAAGTGGTTTATCTGTTCCCTCCAAACCATCGGTACACCAAATTTCAGGCAGCTTCTCTTTCCAATTGTCCAGTGGCGCAATTGTTCAATACAAGTTTTGCATACTGTATGAGGAGCCCATTGCTTATCTTGATCTCCAAGTTTGACACCAAAATAACCTACATATGCTCGTTTTACAAACTCAGAAATCGGTTTCCTGTTTGCTTTTAGTGTGTATTCCCCACAAATGTAGCAGAATATGTATGGATGGTTAATGCAGCTCCGTCTGGAAGTAGCCATAACCTTAAGGATGTTCGCATCTGAGGAATTAAATGACTAACCTAAAAAATAGTAAGAACATGTAGTTATTTAATGCTCACATTCACAGATTGTTCTTGCGACCAACTCTTAATATGCCCTAAGACGACTGCGGCTGCTCTAGCTTTCAGGAGGCGGTTTATATAGGCTATAAATGCTGACTTCAGCATAATCTATTTACATAGTTCGAAACCATGAAATGCTGTATAAGCACAAATAAATTCTAAATGAGGCCATGAATTTAGTGCTGAGTAAGCTGTAGGCTACGGAATAGTTATTTCGTTGAATCAGCAATATCTCAGCACGCGGCAAGATATGCTGATTTTACATTATAAGGATGTAGGCATTATATGAATCAGCAAGAATTATAATTAGCCATAAATAAAGCTTATTATGACATTTTAGTTTTGTCAAAGACATCGTTTAAAGAGTGGACTGGGTTTTCTTTACAAAATCGACGATATCTCAGAAACTAGACCTGATGCACTCAATCCAATGACATTTTCTGAATCAGCGCCCAAAATTACCCCAAGAACAGGTCTAAAACCGAAGGCAACAAGAAAAAAAATTTTCTGTTGGCCAGTGTTATTAAAATAAAAATAAGTATTGCATCTGGTGTATGTTGGAGCACGGTATTGGTATAATTAAAATAGTAACAAATATTGCATATGGTGTATGTTAGAGTACAATATTGGTGAAAGTTCTAAACCATTGAATCGTGCTGCGATAAAAGGTGACAGAGTTCAGTTGAACTGCTCAACGCCGGATCAATATAACGGGTACTGGAAATATGCAAAACGATTTGGAAGAGAAGAATGGATATATGATGGTATAAAAGTCGTAAATGGTTTCAAGTTCCTATATTCAGTCGATGATTCTGAAAAAGGACATTTCAACCTGTTATTCAATTCGTCGGAAGGTACTTCTGGTACATACGTGTGTCTACCGGCCCTGTCGGTCGTCCACAGTGCAGAGGTCATTGTGCTAGGTAAGTATTCATGCATTCACTTGTGTGTTAAAGAACGCAGTTAAGTTTTCTACCAATATATGTTATAAACACACTGTTAACAGCTGCGAATTTGGATATAACGTTTTCTATTGTATCACATTTGCGAAGTCCGAAATGATTGGCAGTTGAAGTAGTAGTAGCATTTAGATACTTAATATATCGTATTTTCGTACCTCAAAAAGGGCTGTCTACGCTAGCCCAAATGCTGTTTAAGTAAATTAAGAACATAAATTTGTTAAGTAAGAAAGTAGAAATTAGAACTACAAAGCTAGAAACTAAAAAGCCACTACGTACATGTAAAGCTAGTCAGAGTTAGCAGCTAACACAATGCTCAGAATTCCAAGATCGCGTTGCATCAAGCAAAATGAAAGACGACAGCTGATGTAGTCCGTAACTCAGTTTTTCCGTAATGCCAGATATTGTCTTGCAGTTTGTAGAAGCAATTTTTGCCGTTTTATAAATAATTTCAAGCCTGTTGTGCTCACCGCTGCACTGCATCCTAAACTGCGTTGTTTTAAAATACTTACTTGCAATTTTTTGTCTTTTCAGATGCGCAGCCTACTTGTTCAAATACGGTAACATCTGATATTGTAAATGCGACGTGCAGTATTAACTTTAGTGGAAACTGGGCGCCTGAGATAGAGTGGCGCTTCATGAATGGAAAACTGGAAACAAATGATACGATCACTATTCGAAGCCGCAGAGTCATTAGTAATCTCAGTGTATCACTCAGTCAAACTGATCCTGGAGGGACGCATATTTTTACATGCACACCAAAGTTTACAATTGATGGTAAACCACAAGACACAACAGCAACGAACGTGCCAGAATTTCCTAACAACTGCACGCTAATAATAGGATCAAGTTAGTTGTTTAAATGAATGCTATAGCTAGTTGAGTGCAGAGATGTGTGTTATGCATGTTGCTGGATGTATAAAAAACCGAAAAATTCATTATAGACTCCTCAAAGGTGTTCGTGGCCTAACAGCAAAACAGCCACGTTCACACAAAGTGGTTTTGAAGCGCTCACGGAATAGACGCAAAGAAAGATCAAGGAGCCCATGTTGTTGGTTGCTAGGCAACGAATTATAGAACAACAATGATGTTTTAGTTTCAGCGAACTGCTGAATTTAATTATTTTAAAGACTCTGTTACCAAATTAACATTTTGTTCAGGTAGTATTTATTCAAAAGGCACCATAGTTTATAAACGTTAATATTTAGCGCGTTACTTTTATTAATTTTACTAATTAAGCATGTCCGCAATAGATTGTGCATAGCAACAATTGAGGAAAAGTACAAATGGGAATAAAATTTACGGCAACATAGGCCTACTTTCGATAAGAGTACAAAATTCATTCAGCCTAGTTCATTAATTAAACTTTTCACTATATGTACTTAGTTTAGGAAGTTTTGTGTTTTAGCGGCAGCGCCTTCAACACAACCAACTTCTCCTCCTCCTCCTCCTCAGCCTCCGCCATTGTATATCATTGGCATCTGTGTCGGTGTCACTGCCTGTGTCATCGCTGTCACAGTCTTGTCTGTGATGCTTTTCTGGTGGTAAGCGGTTTAAAGATACAATTTAGTTTACATTCAAGACTCGCCTTATTTATTCGTAAGCGCTCAAATGGTCAGTCAAGAATTCTGTGTGAATGCATGGAGTACATAGGCCTATGAAGTAACTTCACTGATACTGTAGACGTGTCTGCTGAACCAAAACACTTGTATTTGTGCAACTAATAATAGGCTGTATTTATTAAGCTCATTTGTGTTTTATTAAAAATTATGAATGGGTGATTATTTTAAGTTCACTCGAAAACTGAAATTTTTACTAAAACTTGAAGAAGCCGATAAACTATTGACAACATTTGGAAATTGTTTGCGCATGACTTCCTTGAAGTTCAGATGTGTAATTATTTTACAGTAAGCGGTAAGCCCTGCAAAGTGCTGGTCTTATATCCATGACCCTGGGTTCATCTTTATCGGCCTAGGATCCAGAGCAGAGTCAAATAGAAAAATTATGCGTATGATCCACTCCTGGAAACGAGAACGTCTGCTTATTTTGCAAAATCTAATACGATTACTAATGATTACTTCTAGTGATGAATTTGGGCATTGAAGCGAAACTAATATTAAATAAAAAGCGGGTAAACAATGGTTAATGCTTCTTGAACACCAGTTTAAGCACAATCACAGTTTATTTTTTAAATGAGTTTAAGTACGAGATTTTTGCCTTATGAAACAAGAAATGACTACAGTACCCAGAGAATAAATTTTTATATCTTGCTGACTTCTTTCATTAAATGATTTGACGTTCAATATCAAAAATGTGTTCTACAGAGTCTGTGATTGAACCCAAACTCATGCAAAACAATTCAAATCTGACTGTCTTTACTAGAAAACACTGCAATAATGTTTCTAAAATCTTATTTATATGCTAAGTATGCACATAATATAATGCTCTTTCGACAAATGGTGCATATCTAAGATGCATAAATCTGGATACCAAGAATAGAGGCCTAATGCAATAATGTGAAGTCTAATAGGTAACCGGGCAATTAACCCAGTGGTGGTTCTTTTTAGGAGAAAACGTAAACCGTCTACTCAAACTAAAGAACAGGTAGAGGTAATGCTTCCTATTTTCCCCAGTTAAAAATTGATGGCTTTTGCCCAACAGCTATCTATCGTTTAAGAGGTTTTGTTCATTCATTTTGTGCTTATTTTGCTAAATTTGCATAATTACATAACATGTTAGCTATGAAAGAAGAAACTTCTTTAGCGGTTATAAGTATATAGCTGCAGTGTTTGTCTGAATCATAAAACATCAGTTTGCCCTGAGATACTCAAACATGCTTGCCATGTATAGTACTTATGAAGGCTAGTTCTGAATATTGCCTCTCAATGAAAACTTCATAAGAACTATCGGAATATCAGGTATAAAATTAAATTACATTTCAGTGTATCCAACTAGGATTTGCAAATCGCGGAAAGAAAATCTGAATTATAAATGATAAGCATATGCATCACGTTCGGTTAAGTTCCTGTGAAATAACTTTAACACTGATTTACACTGCTTTGAAGGGTGAGCCCATGACATCGAACGTGCGAAACACAAGGATGCACAACGATTCAAGAGAAAATACATTTGTTCTACATAGCCAAGTTTCCGTCTAGTCTCTAACGGATGACGGTTTTGAAGACTCGTGGCATAAGTATTGTTATTTGGGCATCGCATTTCGTTATAAATTATTGATTTAGCTTGCTTCATATTCAGACATCGGCCATTCCAATCTAGTCTAATGACTTCTATTGCGCCCATAATAATAGTGCCTATGACAACAATCGATGGTTGCTTCAAGTAAAATCGTAATCAAAATCAAAATCCAATTGAGTATCCGATAAGTCAGAGAAACCAGAAGTTAGGCTACGGTGGGTTTGCAAGTTGAAACTGATGAGTCTTAAGTTTAGATTTGAACGACATCAGAACTGTCAGAGCGAATCGAACTTGAGTCATTGGGAATCTTCTCTGTACAAGCAAGCATCTTCGCAACATTCTTCTGTACTGCGTACGTAGCCGACCCTTGACAACGACACTATATGTGTTCATGAATTAGTTAATCTCATTAGTGTTTCTAGTGCTGCTTCTAAAATTTTATAATCTATAAATATATTTGCGCTTATTTTGTTTGTGTCGTATATTTTTGCACAATATTATAGTAGTAATCGTAATCTCGAGATTTCTACAGCGCCCAACGAAAGCTAAGTCGCGGGAACCAGCTTATTCACAAGCGCTCAGTCAAAACAAAATCGATAGGCAAAATGGTTCGGTTCCGGGTCAAGATCCAGGAGTCAGGCAGTCAGACAGTCGGACGGCTATGGTGGATGATGTTTGAAACTGAAGTGAGAAGAGAGATGAGGGGAAGAGGAAGAATCAGGAAAAGCTTTTTGGAAAAGAAGTGTTTTCAGGTTTGAGTGAAAGACCTGCGCAGAAACTGAAAGAGGTGAAGTGTTGGTGAGTTCGTATGATTGACCAGACAACTATCGGAATTCTGGCGGGAGTTTATTCCAGAGGGTTGGGGCAGCTATGGCTATGGAGCGATTTCCAAATTTTAAGGATGAGATGACGGGAGGGCGAAGAAGTGTTAGGACCGATGAGGAGCGGGTTGAACGGAGTGGTTGGATAGTAAATAATTGACGAAAATAGGAGTGTTGGGAGGATTGAAATGTGTTGTAGGTGAGTGATAAGACTTTGTACTCTATTCGTTCTGATATTTTAAACCAGTGCAGTCATTTGAGAACAGGAGTGATGTGATTGTGTTTGGGGGTTTTGGTGACAGCACGAGCGAGAGCATTCTGGATAGCTTGAAGGCGGTTTACATGGGTTGTGTCAATACTGAGGAAATATGAATTGCAGTAAAGTTTTGCATGGACTATGGATGTGGTAGATGCGGTTTTGAAGTCAAGCATAGGGCGGATTCTGCGAAGGTCGCGTATATGCATAAAGCAAGAACGGGAAAGATGGTAGTATTTAGACACTTAATATAGCGTTTTTTGCTACCGTATAAGCTCTTATAAGCATTGCCAACGCATGCCTAAATGGTGTTGAACTTAAATATTCAGAACAAAAACTTCATCAGTGCTCAGCTTACTGAGAATGTCACCACTAGCGTGCTTTCGCACACACGCGGATCCCAACTAACAGATTTCCATCTATGGTTGACAGCGGACACCATGTTCTAGAATTTCTGGTTTATGGTGCATTGAGGATGCCACTAAAAGACTCTTCTTGCTCTTTCTTCACCAACTCCAAGATTTTCCGGTTGCAGACTACATACATAGGCTTAGGGCTCAACATTGCCAAGCGGGGAACATGTTCACAATTTATCGGTGGACCGACTAAATGACGGTCAGACTTCGATCGCATACGATAAAGCACCTATCAAGACAGAATAAAGTAGTTGCAGACTCTAGACAGACTCATAAGTTTGAACATACAAGAATTATTCAACTACTTCCGCGTATGACGAAATAATCTATCAAAATGACAGGTTTTCACGCTTCTTTCCTGACAAGATATTGTCTATAAAACTCAATCTTCAAATTTCCCTCCTCCGATGATCTCTCATACCCTACTTTTTCTCAGTCTGTTCTCAGAATAGTTCAACCAGCAACTCTGAGATTCGTAATATCATTGTCTCCTCTGGTGATAATGATAAACATGATCTAGATCTTATTCCTCCAGCCATTCTGAAAGAATATTTTGATGTATTGGGCCAAATATCACATCCATCGTCAGCACCTCTCTTCCTGAAGGTTGTTTTCCCACCAGCATGGCTACATGCCACAGTTTATCGTCCTCTTCAAAAACCATCTATCCCTCATGAATGACCTATCAAATTATCGCCCGTCATTACTAAGTATGCGATTTTTTTAAATTTATCTAGTGGCCACTAGATAATATCTAGTGCGCACTAGAAAGCTATCTAGTGCGAACTAGATACTATCTAGTGCGCACTAGATAGTTTTCATAGAAAAAGCTATGAATATGAATATTTGCCCAACTTCACAGAATCGGCGTGCTAAGTAAAAATGGCGGACGAGTTTGAAATAATTGAGCAATTTTTGGCTTCCCGAGGTATATCACAAGAATTAGCTCAAAAGTTACGAAATGAAAATGTAAGTGGGGTATTCTGCATTATGTTATTGTGTTAGTTTGTTTATAAATACTGAAGCTTTCTGCATAATTTTTCTGATCTATCGATTCGTCATGTATCGGGCGGTGCAAGCCGAAAACGTTTCCCTTAATTACCGGCCGCCCTTGACCGAGTAGTCCAACAACATAATGCATTTATGGGGTGTCGTTTCCATTTGCGCAAGGAGTCCTAAATTACCCACTTTGGGACTACCTTTGGAAATCCTCTGCGCAACATTTACGCCATCCCTCATGTCGTTTAGTTCTCCACATAATATAGACTCACCTTTTTCAAATTGTTTAGCTAAGTGAACTGATCTGGATATCTACCTTATAGCAGCTTGGTTTGGTTATGCCATCGGATGATACCCTGCACATTAGACACCAGCGCAATAGAAGTTATTACTTATATTACTCTATATGGACACTGAATGCAATGACAGGAATTACACTTCAGTTTTGCTCCAGTGGTGTTAATTATACTTTTTACAGATAGGCATTGAAGTGTTGTTAGTCATGTCTGACGATGACTTACAAAGACTCGGATTTCTGCGTTTGGGTGACAGAATAGCACTTCGTGTTTTCTGCGAAAAGCACAAATGCAGCACAGTTGCTTCCACGTCTTCTGCAATGTGTGAGACTGACGACCTCATTGCTCGTCTGAAAGAAAAGTTGAACCGCTCCAAAGCGGTTCAACCAAAAAGGTGCAGGAATCTGACTGGCAACAAGTTTGCTGCTAAGTCGTCACGTCGAATCGAAGTCGGATGGCTTGACTATGACGAAAATAGGTGCCAGTTCTGCCAAGTTCAGGCAAAAAGTGGGGGCGGTACTCAAAAGCTGCTAGTAACCGCAAACAGTGACATGAGTGCGATACTCACATACGCGAAGGATCTATTCTTCCCAAATGGAAAGTCCAAGAAAGGAAGGATAGAGGACTTCGCCTGTGATATTGCCAATTTCGACTGCACTGTATTGGGTCAGCATGTCACAGTGGAGGAGGCCTATTCCACCAGCAAAGTCAAGCTTCTTCGCCTCTACCTTATGTCAAAGAGGGTTGAGCAGATCAGATCTTCATCCATTGCTACCAATACAACTTGTTCTACCAACACAACCAGCCAGGAAAACGAAATGGATGACGACCTTCCTGATTTGACTCCCCCACGTGAAGTAATACTTGCCCCCAAGATCATGTAGGAAACTTGCAGTGTTGTGTTTCTGCATCACTGTGTATCATTATTGTCTGCACAGTTTTTTCACAGTGCTAATAATACATGTTTAATGTGATGTGTATTAACAGGATTTCATGAATGGCCGTTGATGCAAGGTTGCACGATTCATCTGATGTGTGGGGAGTCTCTTGATGACCTTTCCTCAGTTGTTCAGCACATACCTGACGATACATTTTGCAGCATTGTAATGGAGGCAAGTTTTCAAAATGTTCACACACGCTGAAACAGGTTAAGTGAAAGTAGTGCAAAGTAAGAGGTTGTGAGTCACTTTCTTTTGTGAAAGTATCATGCTAGCAACAAGACTTGGAGGCAAATGAATACCAATGTTCATTGATGGTCATGTTAATGGGGAAAAGTGTGATGGACAGCAACTGTAATCTTGGCTTGATATATTGGGCTTAGGTGTTACAACAACTCTGGGAATCGTTTCATGTGAACTGAAGCAGTACTTATTTTGTTCATTGAAGATGTTTCTCCTGACACCAGAGTACTCTTTCCTTTGTGCACAGTCTTCGTAGACACCGAAAAAGTTGCCCACTTACAGCACTAGTAATTTGTGTGGTACTTGTGTCTTTCACTAGATTCTGTCAGTGAAGTCTGAAGCTGAAATGGCATCTGCTGTCCAGAACTGGGCATCCCAACTGATGGACAATGGTATTGTCAATCAGCATCGTTTGGTCCTTAAAGACAAAGACACAGTGGCTAGTGATCTGATAACAAACTACCTTAAATTCAGGTTAGGACTTCATAACAGTCAGCTTCTGAATCAGCAAGACGAAATTACAGTGAAATGCATTACATTATACTTCAAATGCAACTTTTTTCTCCCTATACCAATCCATTTACTTTATAGTACGACGCAACATTACGGTGGCTGTGTTCTACTGCCAGTCGGCCCACATGTGCCATTGTTGATATCGTTCTGTTCCTGTGTTCCTGTGACTTTAGGCAGCGGTGCATTCTTGGAATGTTCACATTAATTTAAGTTCTTTCATTTGCATTAGGATATCAGCTGAACAGTCGCAGTTCACTGCTGGATTGGGAGAGTTGTGGACCTTGTTCGTGGCTTACCCTGGTGTGCTGAAAGACATCTTCCTCTTCAGTGATGTCTCCATGTCCTTCCAAAGGCTGAGGAAGCTGTACTGCATCAACTGGGCTGAGCAAGGCAGCCACAGACGCAGACAGCAAGAAGACGCTGTGTATAATTTTGAGACATTCCTGCAAGACTGTGAGAGTAAATAACAAACAGTGAATCAAATGTCATATGGAAGTACTGATGTCTGAAAATGATGTGAACCCAATGGTATAGTGTATGCCTGTATGGTGGCACTCTTGTCCAAAGCTAGCCACAGATGAAGCACACAGCTTTGTGTGACTATTACATGTACAGTATCCCTGTTGGATAATGCAGGTAGGCAAAGGTATGTTATTGTATATTTGCAGGTGCATGAAGAAAGTACCCGCAATATAAGCATAACATTTGCTTTGTATGTGTTTGTGTGCGTGCGTGCGCGCGCGTGTGTATGTCTGACACATTCCATGAAATATTTACGTGACTTCTTTTCTATTTCAGTTGGTGCTAACTGCATCGAGTTAAGTCAGGTTTTAGCATTCTGGACTGGTGCTGAAACTGAACCACCTCTCGGCTTTCAGACCACCGGTCTCATGATGGTTGAAAGGCAGCTATCATCGAATAAGCCGCTGCTGATTGATTTCTATGATGATGTTGGTCGTCTTCTTTGTGCCTGTGGTTACCAGTAAATGTAACTGAAGGTGATTTTCAGGCATTACTGCAGCGCTCTCTAACAGAATGTGTTGGCTTCGGAAAGGTGTAGGCTGTAAAAATAAGTTGGCATTAAAATAGTGCACATGTTCTGGCTTACAGGATGACAATTGCAAACATGTATTTCTTTGTCAAAGGCACAAGTAATATTAGTGTTTGCATACTGTTAGGAATTTGAATGATGATGAATACAAGTGCATTGTTCTGGCATTCTGTTAACGTACATTGTCAAGATTGCAGTAAATTATGAACTTGAGACCTTAAGTTCTTATATAGCAAAAGCATCTGTGAAATTTCATTTGGATAAATCAGTTGACTATTATGCATAATACGAACGCACAGTTCAAAAACATCTTGGTCACATGGTACAATAGGACGCACTGTAGCTGCTTCAAAGCTAACTTCTATGTCGCCTGGAGTGACGTGGTGTAAGTAGTTCTGCGAATTTGACAACTCCGGCATGAAGAAAAGGATGTCTGGTCGACCAAAAGGCACATTTGCATTTCTTGTTGGCCGAATGTAATGTGAATTCCACACCTGCTTCACTTGATCTAGTTCATCCTAGAGACAATTCAAAGAATAACAGTTTACTTATTACGAGGCAATGGGGTTGAAAAATGGGTAAAGTTTTGCAATATAGTCATAAAAAATGTGGTTCAGTGCACATTTGACAGGTTGTTCGAGTAATACTAGATATGATCTAAAACGGTGCATGATGAAAATTGCATCATTCACATGTATGTTGGTGTTCCAAGACTGCCTGTTAGAATTTAGTGCTGGGTAGAGGTAATGTAGATGGACAGCATGCACAAAGGTTAGTAAAGGAATATGGTGGATTGTGTTTGGGATGTGGATAAGAGGGAGGATTAGGAAATCATGAGGAAGGCTGGGATTGTTTGAAGCGAATGCCAAAGGAAGTCTTTAACAGCAGCCAAATATTTTCAGCATTATCACTAATGTAATAAACTAATAATTAATACAATTTAATCCCTATGCAATATACAACACAAAAGATAATCTGTCTTCTAGCACTTGTTCCTGTAATTTATGAGCAGCCTATGAACCTCATAGTTTACATTATTCTACACTGAAGAGAAACAGAGTAGCTGTAATAGGGTTATTTTATGTACCTGAACTATACCCATGAAGCAAAAGTGAATCAGAGACTTGTCCAAGAAACTCCCATCAAACGAACCAGTATTCATCAGTGTGCTGAAAACTGTCATCCAGTAGTTGGCACACTCGCGTCGAAGAATGTTCCACCAAGACTCTATTCTTTGGTTTGCTGTACTTGCTCCTTCTAAGTAACTTTGAGAAGTACTATCATCAGTTCTATGGAAGAATCGCTGAATGTCTCGCATTATGACATTCTCTGTGCCGAAGTCACCTCTCAAAGTTAGTGGACAACCGTGGTTCTCACGAACTGTTTCAAGGAAATATCCTGCAATTATGCGTGGGTCATTGTTGGTCTTGTATGCCTTTAACCACATTATTCTCCTTGAGTAACCATCGATGCAGGTACTGATGCAAATTCCATATGGTTTCAGCTTGTCATAACCATCAACGTGCCATATGAAATTCGGGCCTTTGCTGTAGTACGATCGTCGATCAAAGCGGCGCTTTCGTCGCAGTTCCACACCACTGGGTCAAGAATTGAACAAATTAATCTAACAGTTTCTCTACAACATCGTATATCATTGAGCAGACACTTCTGATGCATCCACCGGTAACCGTGCAGCTGACCGGAACCAACCATTTGCTGCTCAATGAACGATACAACTCGTGTCATATCACTGTACCTACCTCGGCGGCTACAGTTCAGGGATCTTAAAATGCGCTTTAGATGCCGCAAGCTAATATTTATGCCATGACGTGTAGACAAGGCCGCCACTATATCCGTATATTTCATACCATACCCGAAATATGTACGGATAAATTGACGGCATTCTACGAAAGTGATTCTGCTATCCATGACTTATTTTATTTACATCCGCCATGTTTCATAATATCTAGTGGCCACTAGATAGCTATCTAGTGCGCACTAGATAATATCTAGTTCGCACTAGATAGCTTTTAAGTGCGCACTAGATAATATCTAGTTCGCACTAGATAGCTTTCTATTGCGCACTAGATAAATAAAAAAAATCGCATGTCCCCTATGGGCTTCCCTAGTTTCATTTCAGAATCATAGAGAAATTAATTGCTAATCGCCTGAGCTGTCGCCTTTCGTTCCACTACCTGTACCTTTTCCCATCAGCCTACCGAAAATGTTATTCCACTGATACTCCGCTATTCACCAGTCACAATCACTTAATCTACTGAAAGGATAAAGGAAAAAGTAACTGCTTTCAATGACCTTGAACTATCCGTAGCTTTCCTTACCGTTGATCATAATATGCTCCTTCACCGCCCTAAACAAGGAATCGGACTTATTTATTCCGCTCTGAGCTGGTTCGCATTTTACCTGCACCACTGTACTCAATAAATTCAAATCAATTAACTCACTTCTGCGCCCACTGTCTTGAATTGCGGTGTTCCACAAGGTTCTCTTTGTACTGGGTCCCGCTCATCTTTGTGTTATATACTATTCCATTCGGTTCATTGCTTACTGATAGCTCTCTTGACTAAAAAATAAACGCCGACGATAACCAAATGTTCCTTTCATTTGACAATTCTACATGTACGTCTAATCCTGGTCTCCGACTCTAGCTAGTACTACTTGCTTCTCTTTTTGGCGAAGTTCCGTCTTGCCTGGCTAGAAATAAATTTCTTATGAATCCTTCTAACTCCTAATTACGTCTCTTAGGTACAAGCCACACACTCCACAAATTTCACTGCCTCTTGCCTGTACAGTTGGGTGGCTTGCTTTTAAATCGTACTGAATGCGCACGCACTTGGGGCGTATTGTGTTTAGCGATACACCCTCTAATTCGCGTTTCTATTTGGTTGAACTAAGCTGAGAACAGCTTACTTACCTACTTTGTTTGGGATTGATAGGATAAGACTTGGAACAGATGTATATTGACATAAATCTTTAGTCATTTGCATGTACCCTTTCCCAATGACTTATAACTGAGAAAGGTCGTGCCCTCTAGGGATTGTGATTTAAGTTACAATCTGACAAAAAAAGTAACCGTTTCAAAAGGTACAACAGGTAATAGCCCGAAAGGATTGCTACATTTATAAGGAACCGGTATATTGTGTGACTAGACCATGTCATTTGTTAATCATATTAGGGCCATATGCAGATCAGCTCATATTCACACACGAGATATTTGTTGAATCAGATCTCTTTTGCCTCAAACTGTCTTTATCCCACTAGCTAATGCATTTGTTTCTAGGAGAATTTGACTTGAATACAGTAACTCACTTCTTCTTGGTATCATTAATGGAGGCAGATCTGCACAAACTACAAATGGTTCAAATTTCTTTCGCCACAGCCGGTTCTAGAGCAATTCGGAGCCGGACATTTCGGCGCGGGAGAATATTTTACTTGCGAACATAGAATTAACATTTTAATTTTAATGAAATTTAATCATCTTATACCAGGATAATTCCAAACGTTACAAAGTGCAGCTTGCAACCATGCAATTTTATCACAATACTATGCTGACTAAAAAACGTCACGCACGAAATGTTTAATTTTTTTAGACGTAATTCTATCTGATTGTTTAGTAGAATAAGTTAATGTTATGGGTGCATCCGCGCAAGTAATCAATTGGTGTGCGGTTTCCGTAAAAGAAGGAAATCAGCTTCATGTCGAAGGAAAGGTTTACCCTTAACCGTACTTCGAAGTTCAGGTGGAAGATTGTTGTCGACCTGAGGTGGAAGCTGACGATATCTTCTGATGTTACGTTTGATGGTTTCTGTTTTCGGAAAAGTTACTTCAGCTGACGGACCCAAATTCCCAAATGCTGACTGTACAATCGCTCTGGCTGGTTCTTCATATTCTTCTGCACGTCGCTTGATGGTTGATCTAACTCGAGCCTTCTCCAGTTGGCCGGTAGATGCTGCATGTGAATGTTCAGATGGCGGCTTCACTATCTCTCCATTTGCTGTATGGCAGCGACCTTTACAGGAACGATCACACCATCTCCATATTTCCTCCTGTTCGGTTTTCTTATCCAAGTCATAAAGGTAACCTTGGTAGGTTAGCATTCTTTTACCTTTCTCGGACTCCACAAATTCTACATCCATTTATATGGTCTACACTTAGTACTACTATGTAGACTTTTTGAAAAAAGAAAAAAATTAGAGCTATCTTATAAAATAAAGAAATTGCAGTTGCTATTATATTAACTCGTTATAGATTAACTAATATATAATATAAGACAAAATACACGCGGACGTCGTTGAGCGTTGATTTTTTCTATTTCACGTGGTCCGGTTTTTCACTCCTAATTATCCGCGCCGAATTGTCTGCACTGAATTGTCCGGCTTCGAATTGTCTGGTAACTTCACAGCCATAGAAAGATTCCCAAATGCAAGCCTACAAGGCAAGAATTTAATTCATTGCAATAGTAATTAAGAAATGCATTTGAAAACACGCCATGTCTTCATCAGTTGAACGAGAAATCGTGGGTTACCCATTAAATAAAGAATCCAGTTTAAAATCTGTCTTTTATTTCACAATGCACAACATCCAAATCAGCAGGCCTATCTATGTTTCACGCTCACCCCTCACACTAATTAATATTGTATTCGATCACTGCACGCTGTCACTGTTATGCCTCGCGTCAGGAAATTGTTTGTTCTCTGGCGTTTTCGGTAGCTTTGGAAATCATTGCCCACTTCTACGTATTCTGACATGATTCTATTGTCATTCAGGTTTCAAATTAAGGCTCATATGTTTAAAACTGCTTACCCGCCATGACATAATTTCTGGTTTCTCTGACTTACTGTAATTCGACCAGGCTTCACCAGCGGATAATGATTTTTGATTGTCATTCCACTTGAAAACGAATATCGATTGGTGCACTGGGCATAATGATAACGGCGCTATAGAAGACACTAAATTAGATGGAAAGGGTTGGATTGTGTGGTATTGGATCAGATTAGATTAGTAGGTTCCGAAATTCCAAAATTTCGAAATTTCGGATTATATTCTTCTAAATTAATCCATTCTAGCTATTACAGGTTCACCATGACTTTCGCCGGCTCCTTGATCCCCATTGTGGCTTTCAGTTGTAGCATAAAATGAAAATATTTAAAATCTTCTGTGCGTAAGTCTGGCATTTTCTACTCTTCATTTCTCGAATGCCTAGTTAAATATTAAAACAAATATGCAAGAGCAGCATATTCCCTGGGTTTTGCTGGAATTGCGAGTCCCTGGTAAACACCACTCCACATTCTTCATAAGTTGAGCCTGCAATAAGCGCCCAATCTATGTTTCATTTATTAGCGGAAATCTTCTTTGGCAATTCGCCAGGTAAGCTTGCGAAGATTATTGTCCGGGTGTTGTCGGCTTTAAGTCTAAACCGGCTTTAAAAATGTTGTCCTGTGGATTATAGCGGTCTTCCGCAGCCTTGTTTCTTTTGCACAGTTGCTATCCGAACACTTCTAAGATTAACTGCAACATCATTCAGATATAGTGTGGTGCACACAGTCAGACATATTTGGAAGATGGCCATGCAGAGTAACATTAATTTCGCTTATGGAATTGTCAATATAGGACAATTCATTTGTCGACAATAATCCTTATTTGAGCCAACGTTGACCACTATACTTTAATTCTATCCCTCTCTATGACGCCTGTAAACGCAGTAGTTTTAACTACAGCTCTCTAGAGATCCATTTGGGGCTATGCGCATGACCCTTCAATCAAGTAACTATCATTCATAAGCGAGCTAATAAAAACCCATGTTAATGTAAGGCCGTAGTAATAGACGCCAATCTTTACTGTGGCAAGCCTACGATTAGATCCGGCTACAGTTGTAGCCTTGAACAGCTGCTGTATGAGACGGGTTGGAACTACATGCATAATCTACTCATTAGCATCGTAACTATCATGCACGATATGCTGAGCAGTATTTGGCTCGTATGTGTCATAACTTGTTACAGTTTAATATTTCATTCTGCCATGTGCTGTCGGTAAACTATTAAACTATTAAACTTGGATTATGGACTCAACAACGTTTCTCATCGCTTGCTTAGGTAAGTGAAATGACATTACAAGAAAATTTTAGTAAACGATCTTTTGTTTGGCAGGCGTGTTTTAAATCGCGTTTATAGCACCTTGTGACATAATCATGATATGCGAGGATAAGAGTTAAAGGTAGCGAAAACAATACAAAGGATAACATGAAGATAACTGGCGAGTCTTTTGAGAATTAGTATTCATATATGTATCAAATCATTTATATGGTATCTCTTAAAGAATTTCTCGTGTTTCATATTGTGTGACTAGAGTAGTTAGCCTAACACATTTACTGCATTAATACAGAAGCATTGTCGAAATGACCAACATGTCGTTTGTATACCTAGGCCTATTTGACAACGGTTTCAATCGAAGCTACCATATACTGATACCAAGTGCATGACGACACCGGCGCTGCAAATATTCGTAGATTAAACTGGGTTGAATTAGATTATATTCCTTGGCTAGTACTTAACTGTTACACATTGAATACATTTATTGACATGAGCACTAAGTAACGAAACTTCGGCAATTAAATGTACATATTATAACACATTAGTTCGAATAACAATCTAAATGCACGTTCTTTGATATATGAGATGCTAATGCATAAACGGTGAGTGTACTATGCAGATATCGAATGTTTTTCTACTTCTTAGATTATCCTAGTACATTAATACAGGATCGGCTTATTAATTCTGTTGCTTTGTTAATGATTGAACTGTGTTGTCAACAGTTTTGTTATCCGAACCCGTCGATGGCCATTTACTTAAGGTGCCTCGTGACACGATTGTTTTATTGGGAGACCGCGTTGAGTTGGACTGCATCACGAATACATCCCGTCCATTAGACTGGCATTTAATTCGCTATGGCAGTGGTAAAGACGATTGGATATCTCGCGGCAAACAAACAGATAAAAATTTGTCCAAAGCCTACAGAATACAAAGTAATGCAGTTGGCCAGTTTGCTCTTGTTATTGATCCTGTGCTTACAACACTCGCTGGACGATATGATTGCACCGATGGAGTTGATAAAATTCCCGCAGAGATCACTGCTCTAGGTAAGAAACTTCTTTGCATCATCCTTAGAGCAATTCGTTGTTGATGACGACGACGACGACAACGATGACGATGATGATGAATTGGAATTAAAATCACAATCATCAGCAACAACAGCAACAGCTTTGTCGTTGGCATATGTCGCTTAATATATATATATATATATATATATATATATATATGCTCGTATATCTTTTTCTGATCTTTATTGCTTCTTCTTTCTCATTTTCTGTCAGTGTCTATCTCCTTATTGTCTCCTGCGACTTAGTGGTAGGTACACAGTACAACGTTTGAGGCCATGCGGTGTTTCTGAATTTTCATATATGATATTTGGTCTTTTTCAGGATTGTAGTTAATGATTTAAAATAAATGGTTAATTATTTCAAAGTCTTCAATTTTATTGTACACCAGAATAATAAAACTCTTTTTTCATATTTGCATTTGTCATTTTTATATCGTGTTTTCATAGAATAGTAATTTAGAAATTAAAGTATTATAACATACATAGATTATGTGTACAGATCCAACTCCCTCTTGTGACGAAAATGCAGTATCTCTGTGGAAGAATATAGTCTGCAGTTTTCGTTTTGCTGGAAATCTTATACCGGAACTTGAATGGTTGCCACTGGGAAACACTTTGTGGAGTGCGTCATGCAATTCCAATGCTTCGAATGCCACTGTTGCCTGCACATTTGAAAGTTATTGCGTTGTTAACAAGCCATCTGCCAAAGCAAATGCCTTCCTGACAGTCTGCAGTGGAGATAACTATACGTGTGAATGGGGTAATTTAGTTACTGATCAGTGTTTCCATTTGAATGCAAAGATGCGAGAAACCATACTATTCGCAATTTCTATTTTATAAAATTTTAAGATCAGATTTGCCGGAGATATTGCTACGCCTGATATAGTTACTGAAGAACGATTTTTTTACCATATGTCTTAAAAATAAAAGCGTAAAGTGATTCCCTGTAAACATCTGTTGTCATCAGTCCTCAGACACGTAGTCCTGCGGTTGATGTTACATGACCCGGCAACAAATTAGTAATTTCATATGACTAGCCCGGATCCAAAGCCAGAACGTGAAAGTGCTGTACAAATCAGTAACAAGTGTCTACTATACCATCACGGTAGTATATATGCAGACATAGGGTTTTAACGGTTATTCCGCAGTAATGAAAGCCAATCTTCATTTGATTAGATAGAACCTTCTCGAATATGATCAAGTGATTTTTTAGTGTATGGATCTATTAAACTGATCATCAGTCATTTGTTGCGCTAGAGTAGGCCTATGTCGAACAAAGATCAGTGGGCAATAATGAACTCAGTTCAAAGGATGCGTGCTCAGTTGATGATTGGAACTGTTATGAGTATGGTGTAAACTTAATAATGACAACATACATGTAGGCGAGTCTAAAGTGCTAAAGATCCTGCAAGTTTAAAATTGTATGTTATGATAATTACAGGCAATTATTCTTCAAGTGTCGGATTACTACGTATAAAAGACTATAACACGATTATTGGAGGCTGGCAGTGCAAGCCTGTGGGAGCTGAAACTACTCACACAGGATCAGCAGCTACTATAGAAAATCAAAGTGAGATAAATTCACTTTATACATTGCATCCCAGTTTTAATTTGTTTATCTTTGATCTTTTGGTTTTTTGACCTTGATCTCACGACTATCGCGACTGGCGAAAGTATTATTATGCTGGCCTCGACTTACAATTAATTGGTCTGTTATCATGATGTGTCTTTGTTTTTTTTTCTTTCGCCTTTTATCTGTATGCGCCTTTCTATCTGCCCGTGTGTCTGTTTGTCTGGATGAGTGAGCAAATGAGGAAGCGAACAATAGAGCGAGTGAATCTTTAACCTACCTATCTACTCACTTTGTTACTGATTAAGATTGACAGAGTGCAATTGAGTACTTAAGAATAATAAACTAATATGAGACTGTTATGAGTTCAAATCAAATAGATAAAATCATTGTGTAGATTTCAGTCAGGTCAATGTGTGCAAAAATCTAGGTAAGAGCCATGCCCCGACAATTGGCTAAGAGATAACTAGTTAAATGGAAAAGCTTTTATGAAAAGCTGTGTCGAAATATAGGGCTGTAAATGAGAGTGAAATTTCGATTTATCCATTAACAGCGAGGATCCCCAGCAGTGTTGAGCACACCACAAAAATGTTTATCGGTAATTATATTCAGTCATACATTGCATTCAATAAATTTTACGACTTTTTGGACAGTTCATTCTGGAAGGGCACTGAAAATTTCTTATTTGCTTTGGAAATATAAAAGTATTTTATGCTGCAGTAAGTAACACAGTTATAGTGGACTCAGTTATAATGACCCCATATATGTTTTCAGAATTTTTTTGTTGACAACAGAATTAGGTCAACTAGTTATAGTAATTCCTGTGCAAATAATCTGAGTTTCAGTGGACAGTTAGTATGTTAGTAGTTAGTCCATATTATCACATTTTAGAGAGGCTATTGGCCACAGAGTCTGTTGTGGTTTCAGATAGCGTACCGAACACAGGTAATTCTAATGCATGGATTAAGAAATTCATAGAGGAATATTCTAACTCGTATTTGTTTCTTGCTGTTTCTATCTATTTTTTGCACTTTTACATAAAAATGGTAAATTTTGTACTGCATAAGCATAATTACAATTCATTTAATAACCCAGGCTTGATCTAGACTTCGTCTGCATACGCTCATTACGCTGCCATGAAAGATTCTAACTGACTTAATATGGCAACATTAACCATCACTTTGTGGTTAAAGAATGCTTTTGCTTTGTGTTTTCCTCTTTCAATTGTTCTATAATTATTTTGCGCTTTCTGTTAAGCTGCGGATTATTCTGTTGCTCATCGTCATCATCATCATCATCATCATCATCATCAACAACAACAACAACAACCACATCATCATCACTATCATCATCATCAGCACCAATAAAGCATCTTTATCGTTGTCGTCATCATCTTCATTATCATCATCAGCACAGCATCATCAGCAGCGTCATCTTCATAATCACCACTTTCCATGGCCTTTCAATCCTTCGGTATTCACTGCCCATTTAATCGTTTGCTTTCACATTTCTTATGTTTCGAGCTGCCAGAGTGAAACTGTGGACGTTATTTTGGCACCAGTCTTGTAGGTTGTCAACACATTCTTTGCATTTTCTACTCCTTCTCATAGCCGAGACAGCACCGTTCATAATTCCCGATATCACATCTCCAAATATCTATCGTTCTGGCATTGCTTGTACAGAAAAAGAAACTATGGCTTTCCTGCAGGTCGAGAAATGTTATGGAACAAACAGGACATTTAGGCCTATGACAACTTTATAATAATATTTGGGGAGTGATAATTATATTTTGGGAGTGTTAATTATTCGCCCTGTCATTAGAAGCTGAAAACAGGAATAAAAAGAGAAGACTAGCAAATCATTAGTCAGCAGAAATGATTGTTCATATAAATGATAGTGGCGAGAATAATTATTAAATAATGGTTGTTAGTTTTGTAAAAAGAAACCTTTGTATGAATGAGAGGTTAAAAGTTTATGGTAAGTAGATCGGAAAAAATGCGGGTAGCCCTTAAGTCCAGTGTTGTCGCGTCCTTGTATAAAATCAGAACGCAAGTGGTATGGTTGTTTGCACCAACATTTTGACTAGCATGAACTTACTAGCCAACCTTAGTACGAATTGAAATGTAGTAATCAAATAGTCAATCCAAAGTCCACGTATGGAAAGGTAAAGTGAGCTAAGATCACGTGAAGTAATGTAACAGCGTATCTTAGGTAAGGAAATGGAACAGAAAGTAAGCATAATATGTCTGTAATAAAACTGAGCATGGCATACGCTTATTCACGAGCGCTGCGTCAAGTCGGAACGGTTGTTCAGTGGTAGCATGTGTTAGACCGAAATCAGGTTGTCAGACGACCAAGAGAGAGACAGACAGATAGACAGAGACAGAGAGAAGACAAAGGAGCTGTTATCAAAGACTGTGTCCAGGTTTTGAGATCCCAAACACTCGCCACGGTCAACAATAATTGTAATTCAAGGCCAACACGATTTCTTTCACTGTGTTGAAATTACAGTCATCGAATCATACCAAGTTGTTTCAACATTGTCGGTTGCGTTATTAAGGAAGGTAGCGTTTAGTCAAATTTTCTTTTCCTGTCAACTTAATAGTAATAGCCTTGCCATTACTGTTAAGCTGTTAATTTCAAGTATTGCTTGTGCTGGGAAAGAATCTGTGGTTTCCACTGGACGGGCGCTAAGGAACAAGCCATACATTTATTATAATTCTTTGATGACAAAGTACAAGGATACTTTGTTAGTATCACAAATCATGTAAACTTTAAAGCTCAAATAATTTGCGATTGTATTTACTTTAGTAATTCTCCTGCTGATCTGTGTTGGAGTTACTTCTGCAGCGATAATTCTACTCTTATTCGTGTTGCATAAAAAATACGGTAATTAAATTAACTAGTTTTATTCGAAGCTAACAAAAAGAATTTATATTTAGTAGTTTTACTCGATATTAACTTATTTTTAAATACTGAGATCTGCTATTGTTCTTGGTATTATGTCTTCTGAAATTAATGAGTAACACTAGATTATGTTGTCAATCAGATAAGTCAATGCAAGCAATTGAGTTCTATATCGGTTCATGAAACGATTCTGTTGAATTTGTAACTGTTCTGGAAATAAATGAAGATACAGAAATAGCCCAACTTTCATACAAGGCAAGTATTGCTTCGTTAAATGTTTTAAGAAAGTGTGTATAACTTATTACAGAAGTTCAAAGTTTCTACATGTATACTGAAACACACCAGTTATCTATTTCTATATTTTGGGTTTTAAATTGTCAGGTGTCTGCCGTAAAAGCAGAATGCCAATTGATGTCTTTCTTGACACAGCCATGGGTGAGCATTATTTACATATTTTCACACAAGAGTAATAAATGCCATTTTAAAATCCCAAGGATTATATCCCAGTGGTGTGATATAACCATTAAGCAAAAAAGCCAAAGGGACGAAATAGCAGGAGGCCGGCATTATTTCACATTTGACTGTATACCTTCCGTTGAGCTGCAAATCCTTCCTCTGCTCCTGCATTGCAAGCCATAAGAAGTAGTTATGATTCAGCCACGTTGTCTACACTTTCAACAGAGGTTACTTATATTCTAATATGTTCTGCTTCATTTTATATGATATTCTTGAGAACAGAATACAGTTCTCTGGAAGGAATAATAGATATAGGCCTACTGCTACGCCTGCGATTCTTCGCACAGTGGGTGGACATATGGGTGTTAACAAATGCATTTACTTCCAGTTAATCATTACTATTATTTCAGCATTGTTATCTCTATAAAGACTAAGCATCAATCGATAGCACTGAGCAATTGTGAGTGCTCAATACCCCTACACAGTAACCTTCTCAAGGGAGGAGAATAGAACCCGCACACCTCGCGTTATAAGGAAAGCGATCTGACCAATCGGCTACCGTGTCCCGCAATCATGTGTATAGCCCACCAAAATTGTCCTATCCTATAAAAAAATTAATACAGTTCAAGTACTTAAATTTAAAGATACATTTGTGTGTAATCGACTTGAACAGGAGCTGAATCCATAGTTTTTTTAGTGCAAACTGTATCTAAAGTCTGACTTTGGACTACCTATAATACTGCATAATTTTTATTGAGAGTGTGCTTCTTCTATACTATTCTGTACGCATTGCTGTTGTGAAAATATAGGCAATTTTCTCTCTGTAATAGGTAACTTACTTACTTATTCACTTGTATCCCACAAGTTCAAGGCTAGTAATGCCATTCTTTTCCGATCCCTGTAATTGCGTCCCCTCTTTTCAATGTCTACACTATCATGTCAGAGAAAAAAGCGAAACCACACAGGCGAAAGATAAACACGAAAGTTATTCTTAATTACAAGAGCAATATAAATTCACTTTCTGCTTCAAACACACATGCGACTTATTTTTTATTCTGCAAATAATCTAATAATTTACTACCATCACTGTATAGCAGGGCAGCGTAAGTAATATATGAACATTTTATACTATTTTCATAATTTTCATTTCCACTTTCTTACCCATTCCTATCCTAAACTATATCATTGTGATCTACGCGAAAATCGTAAATTTATGCTTTGATTGTTTTTTTTTCTCTTTCTCCTCGCAAATCCTAACTATTTTCACGTAATACCGGGTTTATTGAAAACCGCTTCTTTCCTTTTCAAAATGTCCCGAGTCTTCCTTACACGGATGTTCATTTGTCTCAGTATTAAATGTCATTGAAACGTAAACAAACAACAGTGCATTTTATAGTATTTCTGCCATAGAAATTGAGAAAGCTATTGACCATTCATTAAATGTAATATATTTTTGAGAGACAAATTCTGAATTTAAAAACGGTATACGAGTCAGTTTAAACATGTCTGAGATGTTTTGATGTTGGATATAATTTTAAAGTTCACAAGTGCATTTTTTTAAAGCCAGATAATCTAAATCAAATAGCAGATTAGGTAACATATCAGCTTACTAAAAATGATCCTATCAACCTACGCCGATTGTAACACGAGAAATCGCAAATGTTAGATGATACAGTACAGGCTACTGTGAATGAGCGATGGCTAGAGACAAAATGTCTTAGTGGATAAGAGTCTAACTTAGTATCACAAGTTTTCGGGAGATAAGCCTTTAACAAATAATCAGGTGCAACCACCGAAAAGATCTAAGGCGGGAAGAACCATAGGAAATTAAAAATGCTCAAGATAGACTATTGCTCAAGAGTTATTCCCGATTAAAGTTAAATTAAGACATAAGTTGCGATACAGTGGCTGCATACGCTTTTCGGAGACTTTGCGCAATCATGTGTGCAAACACTGGATAGGTGGTCACTCAGTTGCTTGAGTCAATATGCATTCTACTGAGTACTGAGTACTTTCGACCTGCACTCATCATAGAATTTGGCTTGGACAATGATTCTGCTTAGCATCAACTATTGTCTGATGCCTTGAGCATTATTACAGTGGCGTTATAGAAGTTTTTAGAATAGATTAGATTACAGTAGATACTGAGTACCCAGTAAACTCATACAACAACGGCACCAATTATGAACAATTTGTAAGGAATTATGCAATTTAAAATATTTAAAGCCATTTGCAGCACACTGACAGATTGCAACACAATCGCTGTGAGGACAATTGAATTTGAACAATTTTGGGCCGCAATTATTACTCACTAACCTATTGTCAATTAATTTTCAATTTATTCAGCGGTAACAGGAAAACATGCGAAGCAAATCGATAATGACAAAGCAAGTTATTTGGATTATCACTACTCTTCAACCACGAATACCGAAAACCACTAATCGTTATCGTAATTATTGACCTGAATGCGGCTTAGTTTTTAATGCGGCATCGGTTGCTGCCGTGCGCATTAAGCCCCGGCGCGATGGAAGTTACTAATTAATAATAATAACTTGCTTATCCAGAGTACAGGACATGTTGTGGCAGAACGCTTCTATTTGTAAGATGCTTTGAAGGACAAACGTGCGTATGCACAATTGAAATATTAAGCAATTGTAGTTTCAGCAAATTTACGGTGTCACTCCAATGTGAAACTGAACATTTCTAAAAACTATTGTTTGTATATTTGCTTACTTGAAGTTGACAGGTTCGTGTAAATATTCATCCATCAAAAAATTGTTGCCTGCGAACAAGAGTAGACCTAACGGTTTAGCCACTTTCTTAACTGGGAAGTATAATTGTCAGCAGTCATTTATTTATTAGTGACTCGTGTACACTTGTTTTGACAGAGCAAGATGATCCTGTTCAGACTCAAACAGAAACTGTTGTGGAAAGAGATGGTGAGGATACACGCTTGCTATTATAACCCAGTCACGTGTCATATCAAGCATCCCCTGATGAGTTCATTCTTGAGGTGGCGCTTTATAAATGTCAGATTACAATTCCAATCTTAAGTCGCACAATTTCAATATAATTTTTATATATCCTATGTAGAAAATTGGTTACAGATCAATTTTACTGTGTTGAACGGAAGAAACAAACTCAGTACTGCATAAGTTAAATTGTTGAACCCTTGAAATAAACCAGAAAATGCTATTCTCTATTAGTGCAAACCAATTCTTTGCTTGAGAATAATTGTTGAAAAACAAATTTCATCCGAATTACATTCTATACTTCTAGAACAGAAGTAATAATTTTAGAGTATATTAACTTATGATACTCAATGCATCATAATGTCTAAGACCTTTGCTTAATATAATATCAACCGCATGGTGGCGCTGCAGTCGACGAAATTGTGGGTCAAATCCGCGAGGTAGCATCCTTTGAAGGAACCCTATCTTTTTGGAGTATCTTCTGACCCTAACCTTCATCGCACCTGCCACTAGGTGGCACAGCTGTTTGGCTTTGTTGACTACCAAACCCACGAGTTACACAGCGAACTTAAGTAGTGTCTTATTTTATTGTTCTCTAAAAGCTACGATGAAAATTGCTAAAAAATCTGCTTAGAAGTAATATGATTTCTGCGATTATGTTATTTGAACGAGGGTAAATTTGGTGGCCTACATGTTGATCTATTTAACTGATTCCTAACATTTGAAATAGCGCCATTTTAATTTGCAATGGTTATTTTAACCATATATTTATATAACGCCACCGAAACAGAAACTCATCAGTGGCGTATATGCTTAATTTTAATGTATAAGTTAGGCAGAAAACAAGTTTAAAACTTCACGTGCTAAAGAACACTGCGTTCTCTTTCAAGCTGAAATGTAAGCCTATACTTGACTTTATGCAAAGATGAAAACACAGGCTTTATTCGTTTTGAGGACCTAAGATCCCGCTGTCTCCCTGATTGTGAAATAGCCTACACGTAGAAGCCAAATATTTGCTATGCCTAGCAAACATCACTAACTAGGCTATCACTCCGTCATGATGAACGAAGCTGGTGTTTGACATGCACTTACGGTATTCAAAAACATGGTCTAATGCAATTAACCAAGGTCATTTAACTATGCCATTTGCTGACCGTTGCATTACTGCTAGACGCTAAGCAAATATAGTGACATATCGTGCCGGTTTCATTAAGAGAGGATAATCGGATGTTGTTTTATTAATTTACAGCCACCTATCAATGATAAAGTGCATTACCTGAGTACAATAAAAGACATATAGTTTCCTTTTAGATCTTATTCTCAGTTGTAATGTTAAAAATGTTTAATTTTTAGATTTTCAAGAAATGACGTCAATCTATTCTCTTGCTAGAAACTTCGGTAATGAAACGTTTTAAATATTTATATCAGGTCAATAAAAATTGCACTAAACTTTTACGTCGAGACCTTATAGAGTGTTTAATTATTTAATTATTCAACTTGTTTAATGCTTCTATCAATACTATTATCATTGTATTATTATCTATTGTGGGTAGGTTTTATGCGAATTAGTTGAAAGGTTTTGGAATTATATCCAAAAAACCTGATTACCTATGTTGCCGTTGTACTGGAAGAATGATTATTGTAGCTCTGCTCATCAGTTGTCGGCAAAGATCCTCTTCCAGTAACTTCTTTCAGTAACTTCTTCCAGTAACTTCTTCCAGTAACTTCTTCCAGTAACTTCTTCCAGTAACTTCTTCCAGTAACTTTGTGGCGAACTGTAGTAGAGTTCTGTGGATTAGGTTTAATCGTGACGATACTCAGGCCAATTATAAGTGGTTGGTCGTGAATAGTTCAAAGATATTGCGTGCATTAATTAAATATGTACAACTTATTTACCTCTACAAAAACATAAGAGACCTGTATTAGTTTTGGTCAATGACTGACTACTAATTGTCAACCATTTTACGAGATGCATGTTTTATTATGATGATGATTATTATTAATTATATTAATATCAATGTTATTAATATAAGTACCAGTGTCGAAAACTTTAATAAATTTTTTTTCGAAAATATTATGGCTGTAATTTACTTATACAGGCCTACATGAAAGAGGTTTTATAGGGCCCATCTGAGGACTCCACAAAAATAACGTTCAGCTAACATTTATGATTACTAATATTATGATTAATCTTTCGGCTCTCCGGATGTTCCCCATATGACCGTAAAAATTAGCGAATTCCCTTATCTGCAACAGCGGAAAAAAGTCCATCTTGGCCAACCGACGTGCGCATTGTCTCTGTGAAAAACATGTCACTAACATAGAAATCGCCAGGCACACCAAACTTTGAATCAGAGACGCATATTCTGCCAGTTTTGAAAAATTTTCTATACAGATTCTTATATCTTTATGAGCTATTACCCAAGCAAATAAGTAAAAACGACCAGCAGACAAATTTAGGTCAAAACTGGGGGAAAATTTATTATACTGAATTTGTGTTTTATTACAATTTTGCATTTTTAACAACTGGGTATGTGTTTGTGTTTTGTGCAAAACACGATTTTGGAAATAGGTACTTTTGTAGCCTGGATCACAATTTACATGTTTTAACCTTTTTACCCTATAGACATTTTGACCCTTTGAAACTTTTTCAGATAAAAATGACTTATGTAAAAGTTTCGTTAAATTAAGTTTCGCGTGTAGAACTCAGTTTAAACTAGTCTGAAAGAGAAAAGCAAAGCAAAAACCGCTCTCAAATTCCAAGTGTATCGGTTGATAGGTTTTAGATGTTATGTAAAATCAGAATAAATTACTTCCGAAATGTATGTCTGCGTTGTAAGAGGTATCACCCAGTGGTCGGTTTTTAGTGAGCGTGCAGAATACAGGTTCAAAGCGAAGACAATGATGATGATGAGGGTATCGACAAATACTAGATGCTAGTTATACAAAGCGAAAATGAGGTCTTGTAGACCACATAGAGTTTCAACGACTCATTTACTGTGTAGTATCTAATTTCAGATGAGCCAACAAACTCACCAGTGTACGCACAAGTCAAGAAAAAGAGTAAGCTGTTTTCGGTTCTATATGAAAATATCAGTAACACCGAATTGCAAGGGCTGTAACTTAACTGTAGCTTAAAGAAACATATCGTGTGTGCTGAGGAGAGACCAGACAGGATTTTTATCAATAGATATTCGTTGATATGTTTGAAATTTTAATGAAACCATTTTTCAATGCCAATTTTGTTCTGTCAGATCAGCTCTCTCTCTGGTCGATTCCAATATTCATTGCATTCATGTTATCGCGTTTTTACCTAAATTTGCGACAGTTCTTTGAAAATGTCGAGCGACAGCTACCTTGAAAATTACCGAAAACTGCATAACTTCTTTAAAATATTTTAATTAAAATTTATGTTCTAAGCGAAACATTAGAAAGTGCCAAAGAATAACCTTTAGGCTAACATTAAAAGCGGAAACTGCTTAAATTTGACGTCATTCGACCACAGACGAACATACCATTTCTTTAGGACTCTGGTGTAATTCAGGCAAAGAATGAGTGCATTTGAGAAGTTCTTTAACGTCGCTTTGAAAGTGTCATTACATGTAAATACATATTAGCAATAAATTACTTGTTACTAAATAATCTTAATTAATCATTTACTTGGCCTTGCATTCAGGAACGGAAAACTCTTTCAACACCCATAACCAAGGGATCTTTGAAAATTCGATGTATGAGTTTGTCAATCCGTCTGCTGAAAGAGAAACGATTTCCGAAGTGCCGACAAACGTAAGTTTCTTACTGGTTTAACATCCGACGGAACATTATGCATCTTCATTATAGCTAGATCGCATGATATTCCGATCCCCAATACCATCTCACCGGCTATTTATTGGAAACTTTCAATGGTATGGTATATGGACCTGGTATGTTCTAGGCTATTCATTTTAAGTCAAATATAGTCTGTTTTAGTTCCTATTCTCGATATTGTTCGATCTTCTTCTTAGCCTTTAAAGTACACGTAGTTAGTTGTACAATTTATCTAAAACTTAGGCCTAATCTTGAAAAATATCCTCTATTTTTCTTATTGAAACGAAATGAAACGGTATATGCCTTCCCATCTATTGTATAACTTTGCGTAGGCCTAAATGCTTCAGGAACTGAAATTTTAGCATACAAGTAACCAATCTAAACCGAATTTGAACTTAAAGATTTTGTTTTTAGAACGCCGCAACCGATGATATAATCTATTCGAAACTGCGTCAAGTCCCTAGAGATAACCGCGGCAGCCAGAGAGGCCCAACGGTGTCCAGAGAAGGGTTCAATAGGTGCATATACGCCTCGATCGACCACACCCTAGCAGTCCCTCCCCCTCGACCGCAAGATTCGTCCGACCATCGTCGTCTCAACCGATGACGGTGACGATAAAAGAGGAGAAGAAGATGATGATGATGATAGCAAAGACTTGTTGACTTTCCGTATTACATTACGTTTTACTACCTACGTCTTCATTTTGGTGATTTCTTATCTCACAACAACCTGACAATTGTAGGCCTACTGCGTCGTAGAATTCTGTAGATTGATATTTAAATTTGCAAAAGGTTGTAAAAATGTTGCGTTGACACTGCGTAACAGTGTCAACTTTTTCGTTAAGTGCAAAGTTTCGATAAACCCCGGGAATGACATTTTTGTATGCATTACGAGTTGATTTTAGAAATTTGAGAGGCCTTACTTCAGTTATTTTAAGGCCCCAAATATGAGCCAACGCTGTTTCAAAGTCAATAAGCAAAATTGCAGTATCAGCTAGATTATCGTAAAAATGTATACTAATCGATCTTGCAGGTACTGAGTTTTGTTAAAACAGTGCAAGATAACCATTGTGCAATGAGTCGTATTTTGAATGAAGCTGCAGAATGTGGTTATTGATATAGCGCAGCTATTACATCGACATCCCAGAGATATAAATAGACGCATGTTAAAATAAGATGAAAATGTTTTATAGTAATTAATATGCTTATGTATGAGTTTGGCTGACCTAGTTTGAATGAGAAAGCTCGTAAACGAACAGTTTAAAAATACAGCAGAACAGTTACAGCTTATCAGCATAATTATAGGAAGTCATCAAGTCTATAATATCAGACAGAATAATTATTCGGCCCTAATTATAAGCAGGATATGACCAAACATATCAAGAGAGCATAATGCGTTGCAGACATTCGGCACTACGTTGAAGGAATACGGTTCTATGACTCTGTTAAACACCAATGCATCAAAGCGGCACCTGGTAAAATAGTGCGAAAAGTGGGGCAGTGATCTACTGAGTAATGGTTAGAGTCTATTTGTTACAGCGCAAAGCCTGTAACACGAAGAGTACGGGTTCGAGCTCCCCTCTAGGAGGCAATTACGGTGTAGGGATCTTGAACTAGTCCTTCACGCACAATTTCTCAGCTGTATCAATGCGCTGTCTTTTGTTTGCATTTGCGCTTCTTTGCTCTGTAAGGGGGCCAGTATTAAATTCAGTTTTATCGTATTGTAGTTGTGTGCTATAAGTGTTTACATTGTAAAAGTAGTATCGTATACACCATGGAAGGTTGCACGTGAATCATGTATGGCTGATAGAGTCAGTGCCCACCAACCCAGCCATTAAATTTCTCTTTCACATCTGAATTGGCAGGGAAACGTTAATTGTAGCCTATCTCTATTAACTAATCCTAACAATTACATTTCCAAAAATGGCATCAAGAATTAAATGAAATTTAATGTCGTCCTAAAATGCTAAAATTTGTAGTTTATGCTGATCTATGACTAAGAAAATGTGTTACTCAAAGCGAATGGGGCTAAAGGGATGAATGAGTATAACTCAGCGTTATTAGAGACGTGTTGCTCACTTCTTGTCTCAGTTTCCGTGAACAAGGTGGAGAGAGAAGAGGTAGACGATAAAGCCACCACCTTGAATGTTAGATCGTCAGATGAGATCATGTCTAAGGTGCACTTTACATGCATGATGGTGACATATTTCGAAGCGTTTCTTGTGTTTGACATGCTACTTTTTCGTTAATTTTCGGTTTAGATTTAAATAGATTTTAAATAAAATTGAATTTGCTGTATACGATTTTATATTTTGTATCTCCTAAAAATAAGTTTTGACAACCACTTCGTACCATTGTTGTTGATACAACTACGTTTGTAAACTTATTATGAGTATTTATTTTGCAGTTCGTGTCTTCTTATGTTCTCTCTTACGTTTGTTTCTTTAGCCTCACTGTTCGCAAAACTCTGTTCTGCAAATATTTTAAGATCTAAGCTTTCAAAAGGCACAAATATATGGTTTTTAAGGAAGTTTTTTTAACTGATGGCACATTAAGCAGCCAACAAAGTAGAAATAAGTGAGGCATTTATGTTGCGCCAAAAAACGATAGCACGACAAGTGTAGTAATTCCCTCATTTTACTCAAAAGAGTTAATCTGAAGAATTCTACATTCTACAGCTTTCCTTAACGTTATTGAGTTGCAAATAAGGTTAGCAGGAGTTAGAAGCAATGCCTTACCTAAATCTGAGTTACCTTCCACTCAGCCGTCTTCTCCTTTTCACACTGGATGTAATTACCAGAGGACAAGTAATGTCAAAACATTAGCTCAACTATGACCTTGATATATTCAAGCTTATGTCTAGCAAAGTCGCCTTGTTTAATGGAGTTTTCACCTTGTATTTATTTGTAAAATGGTCGATGTTATTTTTGTATATTTAATGCTTTATAAATGAGTTTTTATTGTAATCGCTAATCTATATAGGTCCATTTTAACTCATCGTAGGGCTCCCGACCTTACAATGATCATTATCTTGGGCGGTCTGCTTTATGCTCGCTTTAGACGTATTAGTAGGCCTACTCTTCGTTGTTTAAGTTTTCTTTTTAGAGAAAAGAGCCTGTTTACAATTTCAGTCTGTATTATTGGTAAACGTCGTAATATGAACCAATCACATGAACTGGCTTATTTACTGTGGGCTTTGCTGTTCGCTTATTTTGGCCTATTTAAGTTACTGCATTTATATGCACACACGGCCAAATATGCGACAACTTTAAACAGGACAAAGGCCTGACTTTGTTTTTGCTTATTATCAGATACTATGTCTGCGAATTTCAATTCTATTCATCACTTATTACTGAACGATTTGCATCTTTTGTAGTCTAGAATTAATCTGGTTGCGAATGTTTATGTTTGTATGTTCTTCAAACAGGTTAACGAAAAAGTGCACTGTTTTTCGGTTTTATATCTGCTACAACTTGACCTATAGACCCAGTTGTAGATAAGGGTATCTTGTTACATCTGACTCTAGATTCCTGTGGTTATCACTAGTTCTCAACTGCGCATGCTCATTTGCGGTCATCCTGACAAAATACTCGAGCATATCGGAATATATGCGAGAAATACTGCACTCACCTCCTGTTGCTGAGTGAGTAAAATTCAAGGTCATCTTGCTTGGACGGGGGCTTCAATTGCCTGCACTTGCCCGTCATGTAGATCAGCTACCCGCAGGAAAACGGAGTTGTCGCTCTCCCCCATGTTAGTGTAAGCGCATCGAATTTCGTCTGTGTTGAACAGTCATCTTTTTTGCATACAGGCCGTCATAAAGTTTCACGTGATCCTGTCAAACATAACATTTCAACGTAAACAAGTCCCACTTGTCATTAGTAGTTAGCCAGCAATGCGGGCAACACTTTCTAGAAATCCTGAAAGGCGATATATGAATGCTGTGCTCTATACATAGGTGTGTATGTATGCATGTATGTACAATATGTATATAGGGATATGCATGCATGTTTGTACAATACATACATACATACATAAACATACATACAAGGTATATACATTTAGAGAGTAAAAACAATGCATTACATTGAAAGACAACTTATTTCGTAAGTAGCGGTGCATGTGAAGCTGCAAGTCCTACCCACGGAAATGAGAGACTTGTGATAGTACGAGGATGAATTGCCCGATAAACATGCACCTATGACGGATAGGAGTGTAGACTTGTCACAAGAATCCCTTCCATGAAATTAAGAGAACGATTGGTGTCTCAGATTAATGGTGACGGAGATTGTATTGTTATTGTAATCAGAAACTTATAAAGCGTCACTTCAAGATAAAACTCATCAGATGCGCTCCCTGCCCGATGTCCCAGAACTAGTGGGGAATAACACGGTCTTCAAACGCTTGCGGAAAAGAGAGGGGGACAGAAATAGGAATTCCCGCCGAAGATCCTTGAAGCAGGGCCAATTACGGCGAAGCTGCGCCGCTGTGTGGTGGTAGTGCGAACCACAGGGACCACCAGGTCTCCCTGAAATGAAGGATGGTGGTAACGAGAAAGACCATAAAGACACCATACAAAAAGGAAGCGACTATTACCGGTAAAGGAACGAACCATGAACTGAGAAAAGGTCATCCTCAGGACGTTGCCCACACGGGTAATGGATTCAAGCGGAGCTCGGAGGTCAAATGTCCTATACTCAAGCAATATGGCCGTTACCATTAAGTTGCTCTGCCGCAAGGCAAGGGATATAATTGGTGGTCGTTTCCTATTGAAGCCGCTAGAGTAAACTTCACACCGGACACAGTAATGATGACAAGGAAAACGGCGAATAATTGGTGCTATTGCTACAAAGTGAAAATGAGGGCCTATTGTGGCATTAAAAATTTACTTTGTAATCTTATTTGTAATTTCAGATGATCTAACAGGCCAACCAGTGTACGCAAAATTTCATAAAAAGAGTAAGCTAAGTATTGTTTTTCATAAGAATATATAAATAATTTTGAATATAACGGCTTTGTTTTTTTAGTTTCATTTTTTCTTCTTTGTTTCTTTTGATTTATAGGTCATGTTTATGAGCTTATAATTTTCATAGTTAAGATTTAAAATGTATATTTAGCAACGTCGCCATTTGTTATTACTTACTAATTGGTGGTACACTGTGCAAACTACCCATTGCTCAGAACTGTGTTGTACTGCAGAAAATGAATTGCTGACAGTCATGTTACAACATAAGTTTTAGAATATAGAATGATCGCCTGGCCAGCATGCTTTTATTTTTTGGATATTTTGCATTTTCTTTTGAAGTTTTAAGCTAGCGCCATATACAGTATATATATAATGTATATCCCATTATGCTTATTTATCTGTTCTTTGACAATTAGTCTTTAAACAGGAATATGCAGTAAACGAGAAACGATAGCTTAAGTACATTTATGATTTATGGGCGGGTATTGAGTTTAACATCCATTTTCTCCTTTGTGATCCGTGGATTTTTTTGCATATTTAATTGGACACCACTTGTATAGGCTATATCAGGTGACGATTTTGCTGACAGGTGCAGTTAATTCAAGCAGAGCGAGTCCGATTACTATTTGGATGGTACCCGTCCATAATTTGTCAGTCATATCATCAGGCCAAATCGTCCTATTTTTCCTTTGCAAAATGAGTACCAACGCCAGTTAGAAAGCGGAGTATGATTCCTCTTGTTCTGTTACTGCAATCGAGACCACGTTGATGAGGGAATTTTTATCGAGGAGTTTAACCAAGGTTTTTCCCAACTTTTTATCTTTATCAGAAGTATCTATGTAACAGGCAGAAGAATTTAAAATGCGCTGCACTGTACACCATGAAACACAAACGTAATAGAATTTTTCTTCACAATGTTGCTTTTCTTGCCTTTTAACATCCAATTGATAGTGAGATTTCTTTAACGGATTTCTTTCATAAATTTCAAGCTCTATTGGAGGCTTTAATCTCATCTCCTACTGAACTAGTGACATAACGGGTGACTTTAACATTCATTTCGATTCCCATAATCCTATTTCTACTACCTTTAGCGATCTCTTGACTTCTTTTGATCTTAAGCAGCACATAACCTTGCCAACACACGCTAGAGGTCACACCCTCGATTTCCTAGTGACAAGATCTGATTGTAACTTAATTCAAGATATCTTAACTAAGGATATTTATCTTTCTGATCATCTTGCCGTTGCTGCTTCCATCTCTTTTCCATCCAAAAGAGTTACTTTACTGTAAAATGTCGTTTAATAAAATTAAACAAAGCAAGACGTTACACTAGCTTTACATCGATTAGTATACTGAAGTTTTTATTTAAAGATGTCATAATGTTGATGTTATTTATGGAATAAAATCAAACGCAACAGATTGCATGGGTTTTCGTTTCCACTGTGTTCAGGTAATCGATGTCTCCACTGCACCGATATGACACTTTCAGAGCGCCGAAGAGTTGTGCTACAAACTGAATGACTTGAACGACGGTAAGAACACTGCCTCCGAGGATCAGTCCAAGGGCGCCGCCAATTTCGCAGATCAGGTTAAGAATGTTGTAAGCAGGAAGGGTCTGAATGTCAGTGTAAGTTAGTTCAGAGTAGAAGACCTCCAGGTAGACGAGCTTCCTTCTCAGTCTTGATATAGTCAGGTTCCGTCCTTTGAAGTTCGGCTTCTTCAGTGTGTAGTTGAGAAAGAGCCCCGGTAGAGGACTTGCCGAAACCGAGTACGGATAGTCGTGTTTAATGCACTGAAGAGGGCAGTCGCATTTTCTCGACTCTCCAGATGAAATGAAATATTCATATTCCTTCAAAAAACATCCTTGGTATCGTTCCGGATTGCACACAGGACCCGGAACTAAAAATGAAATCCATGTATTGGTGATAACCCTACCAGGTTTTCTTAAATTTGTCCACGTACGCAAAATTAATATTGCACGTTTTAAGAGAATAATTGTGATCTGTCAATTTCTCTTTTCAAGAAGTTCGTGTCGAACCATCGTGCAGAGAAGCAGACTAAGATTTACTTCGAAGCTGAAAGGGTCTACAGTTGCATCTCTCCAAACTGTATTGCCCTATGCAGTACGTCATGCATCTCGTGTAGGTGAAATTGTGATCGTCACGACAAATTCCATAGGGATGAGGTAACTGAGAAGTCTGAAACATATGAATATCATACAAACAGATTGCGAATTTTTTATAGATGTTGATAAAACATGACATTTGTGTAGAGCTACTTGAATCTACAGCGACCAACAGTGTATTGCACCTTACTCTCCTTTGTGTGTTATTATTATCTAAAATAAAAGCTAACTAAACTTAAGCTTAAAAAATTCATTGTTCGTTCGATTCTTCCAGGATTCAGTTTTATTCTCAGGAGGTGATTCTGAACAAATAAGACTACAAGTTGGATTCATTTCATTGGTAGTGCTTTAGTTCAAGTTTGAATACCTGTTTTGGCGAAAGAACTGAAACAGTATTTCTTGTCTTGCACAAAGAACAATATGAGATAAAATGTAAATATTCAAGTCCCATGTGCAAACTCTCTATATTATTCCTGTAAAAAGCTTTAAACGTTTTTCATGATTCAAAGTAATTCAAAACATTAGATCAGCTTCTATTCTCCTTTGCTCTGTTATTTCATGCCAAAAATCTATATTTCAAGGGTTACATATTTATAATGAGCCAGAATATCTGCTGATGATGTTTTCTTGAACTTATCAAATCAAACACAGATTGCACAAATATATGTACTTTTATTTCAGTGGACTTAACACCCAGTGATGTTACCTACTATACACAATAAGAGCTTATGTTCAATTATGGCTGCAAGTAGTTTATGGTTATAAACAACGCTACATTACATTGTGCTACGTGGCTCTGATGAATATAAACTAAACGTAAAACATTCACGGTTTTGAATGAGAATGAAACGGAAGTGGAAGTTCCTGGAGAAATCCTAAATCCAAAATACTGAAGAAAAGGCAGTTCGTTTGGATCATGCAGTAGCATCTAAAGGTTAAGATAAATGACCTACTATTAGTCCAACATGGCGCAGCATTGTGGATTAGGTTTCACATGAAAAGACAGTGAAACTAATACAATTATAAATGCGCTATATAAGTGCCTAGATGAATACATATTTTTATACATACACATATATACATACGTACGCACATACATATTTTATAATGATGTTTTATCTGCACCTGTAATTAATTTTCATACTGCGAGGATTATGCTCTGGACTTCGGAGGCACTTCGTACTTGGATATGGTCCAAGCGTCTCGGACTGAACTCGGTTCATTTGACTTGGTCCTCGTGAGCATATCTCTCTAATTGATATTCCTTGTCTGTAGTATTGTCTCCCTGGGCAGTCCTTCTCCATTAGTGGGGTGACCTGGATGTAACCTTGAACCAAGAATTGACCTTCTCTGAGCGCGTCCTTTTGCCAGCAGATACCGAGAATACGCAGTTCGCTTCCAACTCAAGCCGCCACAAAACTGAGGTATGCATTAAAACGGTCTAGGCTCGGGTGCGCCTCTAGCGAGTTGCTCTTGAAGCGACGCTATGCAAATTCGTCATGACCACCTTGATTACCATATACACCCACACATATACATATGCGCATACATGCATGCATACACACATGCCTGTATTGATGTAACAGATATCCATTTAGCACCAAACTGAGCCTTACAAAGTTGCTTAAGAACGCTGTAGAACGATTCTCAACACTTGCCATTTAAGGTACTGAGAATGTTTCTTGCGCTGTGGCCGGACAGTATTTTTATTAAAAAAGTTCCAGGGGACGATCCATTGAATGACAAAACACGATGAGTCTGCATCATCGCACGTGAGGGCCGGACCAATAAGTCTTTACGAGCAACAATCGCGACCCGTCTGGCCCTAACCACGGAAAGCATAACTCTCTGATGTATTTTAGGGCTGCACCGACTACTGAGCCCCGTCTCTGAGGAGGATCTTGAACATAATCCCGTCATTAACAGGAAACCGGATAGCGTGTCTCACTATCCGGCTTGAAACATGCGAGAGTTTTGGCAGATTATTAGCAACGACGCAGGCGGTGCAGCAAAGGATGAACTGAAGGTTTTATGCTACAGCGACGTCAAAGAATGAAATTCCTCGTATAACTCTGATCTGACGAAATGGGCAGAAACAGGGCCTTTAGAGGGAATTGACATGCTCCACATTGGATCGATCCTCATCCAGAAGCACTACACGGTCCAGGACAAGTTGGAAATGTCACCACTATCGCGTGACAGTCAGTCTTCAGACTTACGTATTTGCATACATACCTTGTGATATGGAGTTGCCCGTATTGACTTTATGATATGATACCGACAGACTTACTCTAAATCCAGCCCCTGGTGACATTATCACTAAGCTATCGGACTGATTGGTCTACAGCACAAGACTTAGTCCATGAATAGCCCCAGGCTGCGTCGTTACCTAATTCGCTTTGCCTGTAACAATAATATTGCTCTATTTGTTACACTTACTGTATATATCAGTACGTTGCATATATTTACTGGCATTCGCGTGTCATTTTATATAGGCCTATGTACCCGGTTTTTATAGCGACCATATATAGCCTAGGTCTTGCTCATTTTCAGGGCATTTTTCCACCGAGGTGCTTCAACACCGCTGCTCGTTTCAACGGACGCTGTGTCGTTTTGATCTCCGTGCTCCGATTGCGTGGACACAAATTCAGATTCTGAAATATAGTCACTGACTTCCTCACAGTCACAGGCGCTGTTACGTAACTCCTTGATCGAAACAGTTAATCGGGATCCGTCTATAGATGAACCAAGTTTTAATAAATGTTTGCAGCATCCAATGGCATAATGATGTGGATACGATAATGATTGAATGAGTGCTGTAATAGACTACTAATCATGAACGAAGTTTCTAAGTGTCAAACAAATCTAATCTAAAAATGTATGATCTATTATAATCTAGTCTAATGACTTCTGTGGAGCCCTTGCAATCATGCACAGGTTTAACAAAAGGAGTGATTTATATCGGTTCACCTCAAGTAAAATCTCGTCGATTTGTGGAGTTAATGATACGTATAACGTATCCCAGTCGACATCATTCCATGACGACGTTTTAAGGCGGCTGAAGTCTGCTATGAGGTCAGGGGCTGGAAACGGCGGCCGCATCCGGGCAACCATCTCTGCTCCTTCACGACCTGTAACACAGCAAAAGCTATCTTCTTCAGCTCGTACATGAATGTCTTTCAGCTTCCCACAGCTCATTATTAACGCCTAGAGCTGGAGGAGCCATTGCCCAACCCCCAACTGAGTGCATACCCTCCCACAGTGGCCCACAGTGTAAACCCGGCCAGTTATATAATCCAATATTATTAATATTTGATACTTTTACAGTTCGATTAGCTCACTTGCTTAGGCAAGTAAGTAAATCGAGTCTCCTTGTCTACTGGTAAAACTCTCCTTGTCTATTGGTAATTTACCTCTCCTTTTCAAACACTGTCTTGTTACCCCACTTCTCAAGAAACATCACTTGACAAAGAAATCCTATCGAACTACCGACTTGTTTCTAACCTGTCTTTCATCTGCAAATTAACTGAATGTATTTTGCTCACTCGGATCAATGATTATCTAGCTTTGCAACTCACTTCTTAACGTACACCAGTCTGGTTTCATTAAACGCCACTCAACTGAATATCTATTCACTTCTCTATACAACAAGCTTGTTTCCGCCATCTGTGATCAATAGCTTTCTTGTCTCTGGTCTTTGATATTTCAACAGCCTTCGATACCATTGATCACCATATCTTGCTCCACAGGCTGTCTTCCAGGTTTGCTTTTAATGACACTGCTCTACTCTGGTTACAACCCTATCTCTCCTCCCGTTCTTTCTCTGTTAAAACATCTGAAGCCTCTTCTCATTCGTGCCCTCTCACTTGTGGTGCTCCACAAGGCTCCGTTTTTGGACCCCTTCTGTTTATCCTTTACACTACCCCACTCAGCTCACTCATTAAAGCACCCTCAGTTGACCATCACCTCTATGCTGATGACACCCAACTATTCATCTCTTTTACTCCGAATTGTCTTAAATACTCAATAGATCATCTTCTTCGTACGGTTGAACAAAGCTCCTCCTGGATGGCATCTAATCTACTGTACTTCAACCCAATTAAAACCGAATTCATACTTCTTGGCCTACGCCACCAGCTCAAGAAAATTCCTGACCCCTCTATCTAACTACCTGGACTCTGCTCCAACCACACCTTTAGCAGTAACTGTCCTGCCCGCAATTAAGTTGTATTATTCGAACAAAACCTTACCTTGTCTGATCATATCACCCATCTTTCCCACTCTTGCTTCATGCATATCCGCGACCTTCGCAGAATCCGCACTTTGCTTCACTTAAAAATTGCATTCACCATCCTCATATCCATAGTCCATGCAAAACTTGACTACTTCATTTATTTATGTTCCATTACCTAAAGACTAAGCATCAATCGATGGCGCTGAGTGATTGTGTTTTAAGGACTTGCTCAAGGTCCCTTCACAGTAACCGTCTCAGAGGAAGTTCGAACCCGTACTCTCGACGTTACAAGCCGAGCGCTCTATCCAAACGGCTACCATGCTCTACAAGATAAACATCTACTATGATCGTGTCCAGATACACAGTTGTGTGGTGACATATGAGCTGAAATCTTAACACTGTTAATGGTGTAACATGAGATAAAAACTACGAAGCAGTCGTTTCAGGTTCTTTTCTAAGCGCAGCACATATCAAGATGGCCGAAGTCCAAGCATAGACGTCTAGATAGTTTAGGCTGAATAATCAAGACGTCAATGGTTCAAACAACAAATGCGGCTCTAATGAAACCAGATGTTGAATACTGTTATTTGTCTGTGCCTGAGGACTTTCAAACTAACTTTGGATTGGTTTTCAACTGGGGGGCGATGCCAGTTTTTTCCTATTAATTACCGCATCATAGCCAGTCTTAATCATAGCCAAGTCCAAATTTGGTAAAAGTTGCCTCCAGATAGAATGGAGAACAAGGGTTAACATTGTATTCACAGCCTACGTACGTAGTCTTTATTGGCAGCATAAGCACGGAAATTCTTTACATGTTTGACAGTAATAAAATTACTGTATTAGTTTATCTGAACTCAGCATAATTTAAATGCACTGTAACAAAATTGTTTAAGGTTGAAAAGCGGCATCTTCCCATCAGGCTTTGTTTTGAGTCTATATCCATATAAATTATCTCGGATAATAAATTTTAACACTTATCCACTTCTTCCCCTTATCTATACTCGAGACCCAATTCTAAGTACCATCCACCGTAGTCGCCTGCCTGCCTGCCTGCCTGCCTGCCTGCCTGCCTGCCTGCCTGCCTGCCTGCCTGCCTGCCTGCCTGCCTGCCTGCCTGCCTGCCTGCCTGCCTGCCTGCCTGCCTGCCTGCCTGCCTGCCTGCCTGCCTGCCTGCCTGCCTGCTTGCCTGCTTGCCTGACTCTTAGAGCTCGACCTGGAACCGAACCCTTCTTGCCCATCGATTTTCTTTTGACTGTGAATAAGCTGGTTCTCGTGACTTAGCTTTGGTTGGACGCTATAAAAATATCGAGTTTACGATTAAGATTACTATTTGTCATTCACTATTTATCTGTTGTTCAAGTGGACAGAAAATTTAACATATCTTTAACTGTGTTTAGTTTTCTATTCCCATTATTGTATTGTTTTCTTTTTTCACTTGAAACTTTTAAGTGCATAAATTTCAGAGATTTGAATCTCGGGCTAGCACGGCCAGTACATGGGGACCTTAAATGGCGTCCATTCAAACGGGCAGCAGTGGTGAAGGATCTCACCCAAGCAGAGTCTAGGCCATACGGTCGTTATGGAAAACCATGTACATTTACATTTATTTATTTATTTATGCATACAGACAGACCATGCTGACTGACTGACTGACAGACTGACTGACTGACAGACTGACTGACTGACTGACTGACTGACTGACTGACTGACCGACAATCAGGCAGAGAAGACATGTACCGAGACAAGACTAAACACCTTTATGGAAGTGAATACGAGAAAGACGATTGTATGTATGAATGATTTTATTACGCAGTGTATTTTGGTTGTATGATTAAGCCAGATGATCAACTCAGTCCTATAAACCTGACTTACTTTAAAACGCGAAAGTTGAACTGCCTCACATTGAGGTACAAAATTTGTGCGGTCCAATTCGAGCAACGGAAATTTCTCCTTGCTGAGTCGATGTACAGTCACTGATCGGTAATGTGAGAACGAATAATAAAGAAAAATAAATTAACATTCATTTACACGTGAAAGTAATTGGACGGCATTTCCAGGCTTTAACTCAACTGAACCGCATTAACATTATGCAGATAAGGCAGAGAATAGTGAGTCATACAGTAGAGGGTAATTATTGACTGCATGTGAATAGGAATGTACGGAAATGCCGCAGGGGCCAATACATTTGCACTTGGCAATTTAGGTATCTGTGGGAGACGCCCCCATCCGTGGAGAGAACTCGAAGTCGGGTTAATGAATACTAATTGTCTCCCATCGGCCCTCCCACGTAGAGTTAAGGATATTGCTACAGGGATGTGGATCATAAAGATGCCTTTCTCTGCTGACCTGGTAACGGCTGAACATACGGACATCCATACATCTTTACATCCATACATACATACATTCATGCGTGTTTCAGATTAGGCTGCATTAATCCATCGTGTAAGCTATTGTTAATTTGTATTATATATTATGCATTTTAGTCTGATGTCATGCGACAAATAAGGAGGTACAACCATTTGTAGCTGGAGCAGACATCACCCGGTTCAACGTAAGTCAGCCCTTCTGATCATATCACAACCAAACCTCTTATATAGCTTGTAATCGATTCATTTTGTGATCATTGGACAGTTCTACACATGTCTCACAGTCTAAGGCTCTAAGCAGCCCAGACACGATTCTTCCCTGCGGGGTTTGGCAGCAAAGACAGAAAACGCCCACACACTTCGAATCATTAAGTGCATGAGTCATGGGATGAAAGAAACGCATTTCCGCTGTTGGGTTAGTATGTCTGTCTGCCTGTCTCTGGCTATACCTCTGTCTATCTCCTTCATTCCTTTGTCTACAGATGTAGATGTTTAGTTGATGCTTAAGTCTATCCCACACCATCCGCCTGCGTTTAAGAGAGCCAGGATAGGATATTGGGGTACACTGGCACTAGTCTGGAACGCCGACCAGAATTTGACATTCACCAGTACTCTGACAAGGCGCTGTTGATAAGGCTTATCGGACATAAGACAGAGAATGTTGAACACTAATTGTATGATTCCAAAGTAGACATTTATGTCAATAAGTCAGGATCTTTTAGCGTATAACGCCAGTGATGCTGTTATTCAAAACTTCGCCTAAAATAGTGAAGGTTGGCTTAGAGGATTGAGCATCAGTGTGTAATTTAACACAATTCAACATAATTCAACATGATGTTTACAATGTAGATGCTATTCAGTACATTAGTCCAGGCCTGGGGTAGAAAGTTCAAAGTTGCCAGTGGTTAAAGTAATCAAACAATACACTGTTCTATCTAGGCTCAAACACTCAATAGTATAGGCATTGGAGGCTGAGGCCTAAAAGTAGCTGACATCTACTACTATAAGATGTCAGCCAAAAATGTTGGTTCTTTTGTTGTGAGATATTAGTAGAAGTGAACTACTTTTACGTTCCTTAGAGCTTTGCCGCTAACTTTAGATGAAAATTAAACTGAATCAAGTATAAAAAGCCCCATAGTCAGCTTCGTTTTATACCTCTTCATTAACACTTACTAGAAAGAGCACTGAGATTTTGATTGTTTTAGTAACTGCCAAAGCATCGTTGTTTTCTATATGGTAGAGTACGTTTAGAATGTACCATTATTTGTTTAAAGTTCGTTTTTGCCTGATTAAAAGCAATCTTATATTTTGGAAATGGTTTCTAAGCTAAAACTTAACTTAAAAGTTAAATTCAGCTCACTGTTGCAGCTTCTGGCATAGCTTTCCCACATAGTTCAGATTGCGAAATAATCTTTACCCTATATTGCAAAGCCATACGGTTGCCTTGTATGTGAAGAATCCTTCTCGCCTGGTCCACATGATACATTTGGCCAAACAACTGGTCACTAGTTGTCAAAAGTCCAAGGGTGCGCGCGATGCTTGAATTTTGAACTCTGACCACTTTGTAAAGGATGCTTGAATGACATCTCCATCTGGTCAGTGGTGGCAGCATTTTATTTAACAGACTCAGCCTAAAGAACTAACAGTAACCCACGACACAGAACCTACCAGCATCGACACTGAACCGACCGGCATCCACACAGAACAACCAACAACGATAAAACCGACCAACATCGACACAGAATAGACAAGCATCGACACAGCCGACCAGCATCGACACACAGCAGGCCAGCATCGATACACAGAAACAACCAGCATCGACTCGCAGCCAGCCAGCATCGACTCGCAGCCGGCCAGCATCGACAAATAGGCGGCCAGCATCGACACAAAACCTGTCAGCATCGACAAATAGGCGGCCAGCATCGACTCAGCCGATCAGCATCGACTCGCAGCCAGCCAGCATCGGCCAGCATCGATAAATAGGCGGCCAGCATCGACTTGCAGTCGGTCAGCATCGACACAAAGCCTGTCAGCATCAACACATAGGCGGCCAGCATCGACACAGCCGGTCAGCATCGACTCGCAGCAGGCCAGCATCGACACGCTGCCGGTCAGCATCGACTATCATCAGCCCAGCATCGACACGCTGCCGGTCAGCATCGACTCTCATCAGCCCAGCATCGACACGCAGCGGGCCAGCATCGACACATAGGCGGCCAGCATCGACACATAGGCGGCCAACATCGACATATAGGCGGCCAGCATCGACACAGCCGGCAAGCATCAACTTGTGAACGATTTAAGACATAAAGGTTAAACGAATAAAATCGAGACTGCGTTCATTTGATTAAAAAAATGCACTTTTACATGTCATGACAAATCCTATTACGTTGTCTGCAATATGCGAACGTGCTTGAGGAGAATATCCTCACAAGGGTAAAAAATTATTCGCGAAATCCAAATCTCATGTCCATTTAACAAGTGCAGACGTGGTAAATGATGAAATGTATAGAAGTTGCATTATATTTAATATATATACACAGAAAATTATGTCGATTCTGTCAATTCTTTGAAGTCATTCATTTGGTTTAAATTTAAGACTCATCTCTCTCAACTCGGTTATCCACTTCTGGTTTTTCTGACTTATAGGAATTCGACTTAGATTGTAATTGTAATTTGAAATTTATAAAGCGCCTCTTAGAGGATGAACTCAACAGAGGTGCTTCCGACCCCTAGGAGTAAAATCACTGTTAAACAGTACAGTCTTCAGGCGCCTGCGGAACACTGAGAGGGGTAGAGAAAGGAGCTCAAATCGCAATTCAGCAAGTGGGACCAATGTAGGCGAAGCCAGATGATCAACTCAGTCCTATAAACCTGGCAGTAACGGTGCGAATTCGAGGGACAAACAGGAGATCCTGAGTGGCCGAGCGATAAGGTGCTACGGCCCGGCAACGAGGAGACCAAAGCTTCTCCAATGGATTATGATTTTGATTACGATTTCTCAATTGAAGCGATCATCGACTGATGCCTTGGGCATTATGATAACGGCGTTATAGAAGTCATTAGATTAGATTTTCAAGATACTCCAGGAATTGACCACGCAGGTTTTTAGCCTAACTGATGTGCATTGGAAGAAATCAACCTGGATCATGTGTACGGTCGTTGGCAATTGCACAAAGGGTCGTCCATTAAAGATGTCCGAAAAGGGCGGAAGAAGGGGTCACCCAAATGCAGACAAGTGGGGCTATGCCCAAATGCGGGTCTCCAAATCTAAATTGTTATTTCTGTACACTCTGTACTTTAAACACCAACTTCAGTCAGACAGCAGTCTGTACCACATTGGATCTAATTAGATTAGATCTAATTGCTGGATGCAGCAGTATCAAAGTAACTCACTACATAGCTCAGTTAGCCCTGCAAGGTCAACAGGGAAGCCCAATCTCTATGCCTTAGTGCTCCGCTGGAGTGCTGACGTCAGCAAAGAGGATGGGCGGTAATGCCAAATGCGGACAAATGCACAGAAGAGTAGGGAGGGTCGATTGTAAGTCTTTGCTCTTATGTCCTCTAGGGACGATCGAAAATACAAACTAGGGATATAAGTTTAACTTGTTCTGATCGTCTTTTCTTTCTATACAATGCAAATTTATAGACTTTTAGTGTAGGCTAAAAAGATATGCTTTTTTACACAGACCATGGCTCAGGTCTCAAATGTTACTGCTCACCCTGCGTGCACGACGAAAAAAAATTAGAGGGAACATTGATTATAGGAGGAAAAGGCCAAGCTTAAATTATAATTTAATCTTGGTCTTTTCCTCCTTCGAGCAACGACTGTCCAGCTGTAGACGCAATTATCTTAGTGGAAAAAATGCCGCAGCTATCGGCTGTGCTTGCGTGTTTGGATGTCGTGCAACCGCCTCCAAGTGAACCCCGTGAGAACCCAGTTCATCTGGCTTGGAATTAGGTCTGCCGCTATCGAGTACGTAGGTTTGTAATCGAGTACTCTCAATTATCTTTCGAGTACTTGATTACCCGCAAGTTTTATGGATTTTGTGTCAATCATAATCGTAATCTCGATATTTCTACAGGGCACACCAACGAAAGCTAAGTCGCGGGAATCAACCTATACATCATGACCTTCCTAAAGACGATTTTGAGCTACTCGACAAACTTTGGTTGCACGCATTTAAGTTGATACTTTTAGGCCTATTTATCTAGCTTCAACGGATATATGTTATTGCTAAATTGCTCTTTTTTCAGCTATCATATGTATGCAGCGTTTCATTTCTTCATCATAACGTTCCGTATAAACAAAGCGCGTTGCTGGTTTCGATTATCTTGTCGCAGCTAATTTTGGCCTCTCAAAATATGCGGTATGCGGACATGGATCTCACCCTCACCCAGTGCTTTTAAAGTTTACTAACTTTGATCGTATACTCTTTATGAGGCTGTCAGAAACAGTTGGCCGGGAACGAACAGAATCCGAAACTTGAGATGCGATGGAGGGCGAAAAGCAATGAGGCATGTTGTTTATTAAGCTTTAAAACTTGAGAGCATTCAATGTCTAACCTTTTCAGCTTTGTGACCTGGGTTTATATTCAAGGACTTCCATGTCAAATTGATAACAGATATCATTGAAAGCTTTGTATTAAGGATTTGAGGTGCGTTCGCATTTCATTCACTGCGAATTACTCAATAAAACATATCTTATAGCTCGTGAGTACTCGGGCTGCCGTTCTAAAGCAATTTCGGCTACAGAGAGGGAAGTTCCGTTTCCGACCACTTTTAGCATATAAATGTAAATCTAAAAAATTTCTCAGCGCAACACAAAAGCCGCTTTCAAAATACCTGGCGCTATATCAAATCAAGACCGCAAGAGCCACGTTGTTTGGTCAGTTTCGGTGTAGGTCAGAATCCGGGAACCAAGAGAGACGCCATGATGAAAATCGTTGGTGATAGTGGAGGAGCCGAAGAAGAAGAGGATAGCTTGAAGAGTTCGGTTTACAATTCCGAGTGAAAAACTGCAGGAGAGAGGGCAAGCGTAGGAGTGCTCGTACTGAAAGGCGAGAAAGGGGATGAGTGAACTGGCGCAGCTCTTTCGAAAGGCCGTTCTAAAGAGCAGACGCCGCGTGGTTTAGGGAGTGGATACAGAAATTTATAACGAGAAGGCCGAAGGTCGAGAGTGAGAAAGGTATGAGGAAGAACGAGTAGATTTGAGCGGTTGGATAGTGAATTGCTGGCGAATCTAAGAGAGTTTTTAGAAGTTTTGAAGGGCGTTGTAGGTAATAGATATAATTTTGTACTGGATGCGCTCAGGCACCTTAAGTCAATGAAGTGCGCAGGATGTAGTGGAGTTTGCCACAGCATGGCGAGATAAATTTTTAAGTATCCATTTGCATTTATAGCAAAATTCGACAGAAAACAGCACACATAGCAAGTGGAAATATAGAAACCCGCGCTGTCGACCAAATGGTCTGTATCTTATGCGGATGTAATTGAAACAACACATGATTTAGACGAACAAAGCGGCAGCGAAGGGTACCCACAGAACATTTCTATTTTTTGTAAAAAAATTGCATCTTGGTCACATAAACCAATCACACTGTTTCCGGCACGGTTTTCGCTTGGTCCAGAGTTGGCATCACACCTCTATTATTGGTTAGCGAAAGCTGGAGGCGTCCGCTGCACAGCAACCATCGAGCCTGCTTCACATACAACGCGTCGATCAATAGAGGCAAACGATACAGAATGAAGCTATGCTGCTACATATAACCTTTTTTCTTTGGATACTAAATAGTCACGTAACGATTGGTAAGTCAAAAATGTAATTCTTTAGATAGACCTGTAGGTTTGATTCGATCAAATTAATTATTGGCACAAAAAGACTTGATTTTAATGCATTCCATATACCAGTCCTTGCCTCTGCTCGCCCATAAAACATAAGGCTATAGCTATAATTATGTAGTGCTCAATTTATTATGTGGTACACTAAATAAACATAATAATACAAATACTTAAAAGAAAATGGTAGTACCTGAAACTGTACTTATATGATACCAAACAGAACAAGTTTGTTATAAAAATTTCAAGTCATTCGACACCGAAGAAGCTCCTTTTGTACGATTTCCGAGTGTGGCATCTGCCGGAACAATCGCGCATAATATTCCAGCAATAGTCTGCCATCATGTGTGCATCCCATCTTCCTTGATATCGATTTTCCATTGTTTTGATGTCTTGGTGAAATCTTTCACCTTGCTCTTCGCTGAAGTCACCAAGATTCTCTGGAAAGCGATCTAAGTGACTGTGGAGATAATGGACTTTAATGCTCATGTTGCAGCCAAGCTTGTTGAAATGAAGAAGCATATCCTCTACTAGTTGTGCATAATTGTCTGCCTTCTTGTTGCCAAGAAAATTTTTAGTTACAAGAACAAAGGAAGACCAGGCACAAGATTCGATTTCATTCATTGATGGTATGAAAAGTGGGTCATTCATAAGTTGCCTGATCTGTGGACCATCGAAGATTCCAGCCTTCAATTTTTCCACTGTAATTCCTGGTAACTTGTGTACTATGTATTCGAAGCATGAACCTTCTTTATTCAAAGCCCTGACAAATTGTTTCATCAGGCCTAGCTTTATATGTAGTGGTGGCAGTATGATCCTATCTCGTGCCACCAAAGATTCCTTGATTACATTTTGAGCTCCAACCACCATGTCTTTCCTCGAAGGCCAATCTTTTCTTGTCCAATGTTCATGCTTGGCTCTACTGTCCCAAAGACACAAAAAGCAGGGATACTTTGTGTAGCCACTTTGTTGACCAAGGAGGAAATTTACTATCTTCAAGTCTACACAAATTACCCATTGATGTTCTTTGTATTTTATCTTTTCCAGTACTAAAGAGATGGCATTGTACTCTTCTTTCATCCTGGTGGAGTGACCGATTGGAATAGAACCAAATTTGTTGCCGTTATTTAAAAGCACACATTTCAGACTACGTTTTGAACTGTCGATAAGAAGACGCCACTCATCTGGGCTGTAATCCGACAGACCAATTTTCTTCAATAAGTTGCTGATGTCATTACAGAACACTAGGTTGTTGTCTTCGGTAAAGAATGGCATCATATCCTTTTCTCTGTTTCTATAAATTGTAATTTTCGTTACAGGCTGAAGTGCATTCTTTTCCTTTAGTCTGGACGCAAGCAATTCAGAGGACTCTTTGGAAAGATTTAAGTCCCTGATCAGATCACTCAACTCTTTTTGGTCAAAACGTTCACTGTGTGAAGTTGATTGGAAATCACTGTCACTGCCCCCACTTTCTTCACTTTCGTCATCTTGTCCGATATTGGACATGCAAGTGTCATCGTCTGAGAGCTGAGGTAGTTCGCGAAAAGGTGGAACTGGTACAATATCAGAATGCGGAACAGGTCTCCTGGCTGAAGGTATATCAGGATAAGACAACTTGTGACGATTATTTCGATTGATGCCTATGATATTAACCATACAAAAGTAACAGTCGTCCAAGTGGTTTATCTGTTCCTTCCAAACCATCGGTACACCAAATTTCAGGCAGCTTCTCTTTCCAATTGTCCAGTGGCGCAATTGTTCAATACAAGTTTTGCATACTGTATGAGGAGCCCATTGCTTATCTTGATCTCCAAGTTTGACACCAAAATAACCTACATATGCTCTTTTTACAAACTCAGAAATCGGTTTCCTGTTTGTTTTTAGTGTGTATTCTCCACAAATGTAGCAGAATATGTCTGGATAGCTAATGCAGCTCCGTCTGGAAGTAGCCATAACCTTAAGGATGTTCGCATCTGAGGAATTAAATGACTAACCTAAAAAATAGTAAGAACATGTAGTTATTTAATGCTCACATTCACAGATTGTTCTTGCGACCAACTCTTAATATGCCCTAAGACGACTGCGGTTGCTCTAGCTTTCAGGAGGCGGTTTATATAGGCTATAAATGCTGACTTCAGCATAATCTATTTACATAGTTCGAAACCATGAAACGCTGTATAAGCACAAATAAATTCTAAATGAGGCCATGAATTTAGTGCTGGGTAAGCTGTAGGCTACGGAATAGTTATTTCGTTGAATCAGCAATATCTCAGCACGCGGCAAAATATGCTGATTTTACATTATAAGGATGTAGGCATTATATGAATCAGCAAGAATTATAATTAGCCATGAATAAAGCTTATTATGACATTTTAGTTTTGCCAAAGACATCGTTTAAAGAGTGGACTGGGTTTTCTTTACAAAATCGACGATATCTCAGAAACTAGACCTGATGCACTCAATCCAATGACATTTTCTGAATCAGCGCCCAAAATTACCCCAAGAACAGGTCTAAAACCGAAGGCAACAAGAAAAAAAAAATTTTCTGTTGGCCAGTGTTATTGGCACAAAAAGACTTGATTTTAATGCATTCCAGCCAGAATGAATAATGGGTGGAAGGCTATTTAACCTGTATCGGAACAAGATGGCGTTGGTATAACCATGCTTTGGTTTCAGTAACTACTAGCCTGCGCTTTAGTCTGACACATCTGTATATTGATGTATTCTTTGACATTTGGTTTTATCGATCAATGAGAAGCTCTCAGACAGCCAATGCCAGCTTAAATAAATAAATGAATGCCGGACAGAAGGAATATTTAACTTAAAATTGTGTTTGTGTTATTTAATTAATGGCGTAGCACGCACATCACACATTTCTCTTGCATGTAGAACTGTGGTTTGCGAAATACTGTGGGTAGATATAATTCGATATTATATTATTATGATAACGGCACCATGCAAGTCATTATAATATATTAGAATAGGCAGACTTTTTATTTGTAATACATGGACTTACCAGATTTTTTGACTCATAAATGGAATCTGTGGTGTATGCTACAAGACCGCACAAACTACTTCGTGTCATTAGACAACACTGGATCACAACGATTTTGCTACTGAAAGTAATGCATGTGCCTTATATTGAATCAAATGTGCTGATTCCAAATATGAAGTCAGAATTTGCCCAGCACGTCTAGATTTTAAGTTATGCATGCATTCAAGTAATGACGTAAGGACTCGTTTTCGGTTATGTCTGTACATTCTGTTGTATGTGTCTCCACGATTGCTGCCAGTGATACGTGCATGCCTGCAAGTGTCGCCTGAAATATTCCTAACAGGAAGCCTGCAGCAGCCGCTAGACATGATTGGGCATGTCAGCGAGCTGACGTCAGCATCAATACCAGTATATAAGGCGAGATTGCGTAGAACGAAGGTGAAGTTTTCTTATATAGCTGTAGCTAGTGTGTGAGATTTAATTTTGAAATGAATAGGCGAGGCTGTGTTAACCATCCAGACAATTTTTGCTATGTTTGTGGTAAATGTACTCTTTGTGACCAGCGCAAGAAGTTTACTAAGAGAGTGGTGATTGCTTACAAGTATTATTTTGGATGTCAAATCGGAGACGAGGATAAAAGTTGGGCACCTCATGTCTGCTGCACCGTGTGCTACTCTGGGCTTACACAGTGGCTGAATGCCAAAAGGAATTCAATGCCGTTTGCTGTGCCTATGGTGGGGCGCGAGCCAAGAGATCATCATGCAGACTGTTATTTCTGCATTACTAAAGTTGCTGGATTTTCAAAGAAAAATAAGTCTAAAATCGTTTATCCTGATTGCGAGTCCGCTCTAAAGCCAGTTCCGCATGAAGAAGAGAATCCAGTACCATTTCCGCCTGCTGCGGGTGCTGATGAAACGGACAGTTCTGATGGTAATACAGAAGATGACGTTACTGTTTATGAATCCAGTGATCAAGATTTGGAAGAGGGTAGGCCGCATTTGATAAGGCAAGGTGAGTTAGATGATCTGGTGAGGGACCTATCTTTGTCAAAGGAGAAATCTGAACTGTTAGCCTCCAGACTAGGGGAGTGGAACTTGCTTCAGAAAGGTACCACAACATCACACTTCCGTTATCGTCACAAACAGTTAGCTACATATTACAAACTGGAAAATGATATCTGTTTCTGTACTGACGTGAACGGTCTCATGCTGAATTTAGGTTGCGAATACGTTCCTGATCAGTGGAGACTGTTCATAGATTCCAGCCAAGCGAGCTTGACAGCTGTGTTGGTGCACAATGGTAACGAAAAGCCGTCTGTTCCTATAGCCCACGCTGTAGGCCTCAAAGAGACATATGATTCAATGAAACTCATTTTGAAAGTGATCAACTACTCAGACCACAAATGGAACATCTGTGCGGACCTCAAAGTGGTAGCACTTATTCTAGGCCTACAGCTGGGGTAAGCAAAACATATGTGCTACTTTTTGTGCTTGTGGAACAGCCGTGATGACAGCAACCATTACAAAGTGAAACTGTGGCCTCCTAGATCTGAGCACATTGTTGGTCGGCACAACGTGCAACACGAACCATTGGTTGATCCATTGAAAGTGTACTTACCACCACTTCACATTAAACTGGGCTTCATGAGGAATTTCGTAGTGGCACTGGATCGTACTGGACAAGGCTTCCAGTATCTGAGAAATAAATTTGAAGCCGTCAAAACTGATGCTAAGCTGAAGGCTGGAATTTTTATTGGGCCAGAAATCCGCGAACTAATGCGTGATACTGTATTTAGAACCAAGCTCAACCCACTGGAATTTGCCGCTTGGGATGCATGTACGTTGGTGGTGCAAAACTTCCTTGGGAATCACCGAGCTGACAACTATGCTGAACTCGTTAGCAACATGCTAACAGCATATAAGCAACTCGGCTGCCGGATGTCACTAAAAATACATTTCTTACATTCCCATCTGGATTTTTTCCCACCAAACTTGGGTGATGTAAGCGATGAGCATGGAGAGAGATTCCATCAAGACATATCCACCTTTGAAGCAAGATATCGGGGCCACTGCAATTCCAACATGATGGGCGATTACTGCTGGTTTCTGCAGCGGGCAACAGCGGCCACTCACAAGCGCAAGAGCAAGTGTCTAAAGCACTTTTGAACTCGTATAGAGTTAAGCTAGAGACAAAATTTCGAAATGTATGCTTTCATCTGAGTAACATACATATATTTATATTACATTTTAAAACATATTTTAATTACAAGTTATAAAAGAATAGCATTTTGTTTCTTGTTATGAATACTCTGAGTTTGCATAATTACACAGTTATAAGGAAATACTAGTTCTGTAAAGAGTTTGCATAATTATTAGCATGTATGCTGCATATCTTAAGATCCTGAAAGTAAAAAGTAGCCTTCATTTAGCATTACTGTAATAAGAAAACAAACTGAGATGTTTTTATATTAATATTTGATGTTTTTTTCTATTGTTAGAATATATAAAATTTAATTAACCTATATAATTTTTTTCAAATATCCACCTACAATACATTTGCTTCTACTTTACTATAGGCTAGAAATGCACATGCGGCTTATTGTATCTAAATATTCTAAGCGGTTTACACAAGACGGAACACATGTAGAGCTCACTGTTATATGACCAGATGAAACCAACCAAAGATGTAAATAGGTGTTTATGTAACACGTTTTGAGAACCTCTAAAATGTGCTGAAGCTGTCCTATCTAGCAGATTTAGCGTCTAGAATTTAGTATATATAGTGCAAACTATATTACAACGCTGGATAATCGTTAATATATTGTTTTTACAGCGTATATTCTGACACTTGCGCCGCATGTTGCTGTAGTCAACGAATAACTGTACATGAACAGCGCGCTTTTTTCGGCCTCGGTCGTACTACGGCGCTCCATAAATAGTCATTTTCATCAAGACTAGGTCTACGAATGGAATAAGTTTTCATGGCTTTCGTTCAAGACATTTTTTAAATTGCAATTCCATTTATTTTGTTATAACTGTTAAGCATAAATAAATAAATAAACAAACAGTTGCAATTATATTACTTTAGGTCCAAAAGTATGGAATATAAAACAGGTGTGAACAGGTGACCAGCAATAAAGTTTGAGAAGTACTGGTGCTTAACTTTTGTTGTTTTACTTCAATTATTTCAATGGTGCAGCTGCTAATGGTCTGTTTTTACATTAATATAAGAATGAGATCCACCAAGTCCGATGCATGACTTCTAATCTTCTCAGTGACACATTCACCTTCATCTTCAAGTTCTCCCCCATCCCGGCAGGTTCAAACGTCCAATGGCGCCATTCCTGACGTACCCTGACACCCTTTCTTCTTCTTATCTCTCTCTGCTCTCCAACCCCAAACACCACCACCACCCCCAGTAGCTGCCACGCTCTCTCCATCTGACTTTTGGATCTTGACCTGGAACCGAACCCTTTTGCCTATCGATTTTGTTTTGACTGAGCGCCTGTGAATAAGCTGGCGTCCGCGGCGCGGCTTTTGTTGGGCGCTGTAGAAATCTCGGAATTACGATTACGATTGTTGGGCCTCCTCCTTCAGTTCACGCTATCCGTCAGCCACCATCATCTAGTCTAGTATCATATGTCTAGGTCTTTCTCTTCTCTTCTTTCCTTCTGTTCTTCCCTCTATGATATTTCTCATAAGGAATTCGGCTCTCAGTATGTATCTAATCCATTTCCTCTGTCTCGTTCTTATTGTAGCCATCAGAGATCTTTTCTCCTCCATCTATTCTGACACACACTACTAATTATGCAATTTTCCGGAACGGATTTGCTCCTGGATCTCATGTTCAATCACGTCCATGTGCTATACATATATGTCTGTCCTGGATCTGGCATTGTGCTTTATGGGTGCCAGAAATATCTCGGCTTACTAGCGCCTGAACATATTACACAGTTCAGTTGCTGTTGACTGCGCCACTACCCACTTCTTGGCCTGTCTAGCTCAGTGCTGGCCTGGTTAGATCATTTGTTAAAGCATACGCAGAATCACGTGCTTGTGCTAAGGATGCCGGTTCGCATATAGATCGTGGCTGTATTTCAGAGATTTAAATCTCGGGCTAGCATGGTCCGTATCATATACGGAAACCTTAATTGGCTTGGCGCCCAGTCAGACTGGCTGCAGTGGTGAAGTATCTCATCCGATAAATTCATCGAAGCACTATAGCAGGGTCGAAGCCAAACGGTCGCTTACATAAGCCATATATACCCTCTTACACGTCTATTTCTGTGAGGCACGATAGCTTATTGGTTAGAGCACTCGGCTTGTAACGCGGAGAGTACGGGTTCGGGACTCACCTTAGACGGTTTATGTGTAGGAACCTAGAACCATTCACTCACAATTACTCAACGCCATCGATTGATGATAAGCCATTAGATAGTGGCGCTTAATAAATTTGAAAATAATATGTAAAACCGTGTACTTTGCCGGTACAGGATTAACACTGTAATGCTCGTTTAGACGAAAGTAAACAAATCGCATGACCGAACAATGTCAAAGTCTCAGGTTCTTAAATCCAATATAAAAAAGTGAACAATTCGAGAAACGAACAGATCAAAACAACTGGCTAGTGTTGGAATTTCCTCAACTTTGGAGCCTTCTGCGTTCCTGCAGTTGAAAATTCATTTCGTTTGATCGTGGTTCTGTTCTGGCAGGTTCAAAGTATCACTAAAGATTTTTATCAGAAGGCTATCATTGCTATCATGTGTCTCAAGCCCCTCTAACCATCACTCCCTAGGCTTTCCGCTAAAAACTAAAGCTCCACCTATTAAATAAATCATACTCTGATCCATCCAATCCGCCGCCTTCCCATTTATTTCAACCTATAAACACAGCCTGCAAAAAAGCAGTTCCTCTGACTCCTTCTCTCTCCGATCTTGTGGCAACCCGATTATGGTCTTCGCAAGGTATCTATGGACAACCCCTCTGACTTGACGCAGCGCTCGTTACTTAAATTTCGAGCCACGATTACACGATAAAGCTCTGTTACTATTATGATTAGGAAGGTATCATAAGCTTTTTTGTTCAGCAAAACAGTAACGGGGTGTGAGTTGCGGATAGCAGTGAGGGCAATGATGAAAGAAGCCAATGCTATGGGAAACTAAAAGATAGTTTGAACCAATGGGAGAAGTTCCCCCTTTACCTCTAGAAGTCATACCTTGAACATGTAGTTATACCCAAGTCATTTCCTGTTGCCATTCAGTAATAAACCAAGGCTGTTGAATCATCTTCTCTCAGTCTATTACAGACGCAGTTAGCTAATCTAATCTGTATACTTATAAACCATTTAACATGTGGTTTTGGCATCACGATTTCTTAGAACTTAAGTTTGAAAACATCTTGAGCTGCTTAGCTTCTAATCGTTGTACCGTATGTGCTGTTTCTCGTAATTATCAATGACCTTAGTCGAAGCTGTTAGTGTCCTTGCCTTGGCCTCTGTGTTCCGGAGCTGTGCCATTATCAACCTGTACCAAATAAAGTTAACCGAAATGCAAAACTTTAGAAACGATTCCACTATCAGTGGATTCATTCAACCAATACATGTAATCAATAGCAGAATATTGTTTTCGCTGCCATGGTTGTTTAAAAGAAAACATGCCTCGACCATATGAAATCGTTTCATTAAACACTGCATGCGAACAAAACATCCCTGAAATGCGTTCTCGTTCACTAGGCCTAATGGTGGAAGTGTTAACTGAAGTACCTCCTGGGGTTTTAAGCGAAGTTAATAGGCTCAGCAGTTAGCCAACGAGAACGCATGCATCTGTATGTGTGTATGCGTGTATGTATATGCATGTATATGTACTGTATGTATGGATGTATGTATGTATGTATTATGTATGTATGTATTATGAATGTATGTGTAATATATATGTATATATACATTATACATGTGTATGCATGCATGAATGGATGCATGTATGCATGAATACAAGCATGTGTGTATAAACGTATGTTGTACTAATTCTGTTCAACCTGTAGATTAGACCAGGATAGACTATACCTGAACAGACTAGACACAAAGTTAGTCGCATCATCCTTGAAATTAATATAGCAGAATACATCTTTGTAAAAGAACATATCTGGAACTTTGAAAGGTTTTAAAGGCCCTTGCAAATAAACCAGCTGACTTGCTCTAGAGTGCGTGCATACAAACTTTGTTCTGCAGTTGAAGAAATAAACATCTAAGATGATTTTATGAGATTTTTCATTCGTTTACTCAGGACAGTAACATGATATAGCGATCCTTTGGATATTGAAACAAAAATTCTTAGCATTTTAATTGCCCTTGGTGGCAGATGGCTTAAGACATTTGTCTTTCGTTCACTTTTATGACACTTCATGCCTCTGTCAAGATGAGAAACATCGAGTCCGAGTATTACTGGTATGGGTGATGATTAGTGAAATAGCACGTCATCTGGGGCCTACTACGCCCTCCATCCTTCATTGGTCAGTAAGTGAGTTCTGCCCATGAAACCTTGCTTCTCAAACTTTATTGCTGGTTACCTGTTCATTGTTTTATATTCCCTATTTTTTCACGTAAAGTAATGTAATTGCAGCTGTCTATTTATATGCCTATGAACCCATGCTTCTGAGGAGCTTCTATATATAAACGTGTAAACGTGTTTTGCATCCATGTTCTTTTATTTTCTATCAATAGGCCCTACTTGTACACAGCAATAATTAAATTCTGTTCATTCGTAAATGAGAATTTCTGCCAATAACACACAATATCAACTGAGCTGATATCTGAAACGTTTTTGCAATGTTTTATTTAGAGGCTTCTGAGTGCTTTGATGGGCCAGAAAACGTTGCAGTTCAGATTGGGCAGAAGGTGAAGTTTACCTGCAAGATAACGCCTAACTCGAGACTACGATGGCAGATGAAACACCCTGGAGAAAACGGCGAAACATATATAACAAGAGAAGGACAAATTTTACCGAGTTTCGCGGGAAACTACTCCTTAGAAACAAGCAACGGTGAATTCAATCTTATCATCGACCATACGAGTTTGCAGAATGCCGGAAGATACACTTGCCTCGAGCTATCTACATCAAAGACAGCCAGCGCTGAACTGATTGTAATTGGTAAACGTTTCGTTAGCCTCAAACAATTTTATTATCCTTGGTAAGCGATTCATTAACATCAAGCATGTCAGTACTTTGCAACTTGGAGAAATTGCGCAAAACCAGCAAAAAATAGACTTATAAACGAATTAAAAGATTTAATTAAGAAAGGTAGTTGGGAAGTAGCTTTTCAGCAATACAACGCAATAAGCATATAACTCAAGCAATTGGGACCCTTAACCCTTATCCACATTGGTCATGAAAGTTGCATTATTGCATATCTGAAGCCCTTTTGGACCCCAACATTTGCAAATACCTGTTACGATTGCTTTGTGCTTTACGACACAAGAAAACAGCGTAAGTTCTTTGTCAAGCATAATAGCTCATAGTTTTAATTAAATAACTTCTAATAGAAAGAATAGTTTTACTACACCAATCAGGTTGATTTTATGTAATGAATGTAGCCTCTTATACTCATCAAAGCAAGATGATCAATGTAAACTTTGTTTAATTTAAAAAAGTAGTTTGTAAGGAGACATTTATGAAGCTGAAACCAGTAGTACCCGTGTGTATGTGCTAGATAATATACTGCAGATAATGTTGACCTAAAATACAGGCAGTTTTTGATCGATGAAGGGCTGGAAATTACATTAAACAATGAAGTTGTACAATCTATCGAACAAAAATTACACATATTCAAACATGAATGGGGTCGCTTGAACCTCGAGTATGTGGATGAGAGTCAAGGCACACTATTTTGGTGCCCATTTTGCTCGGTTTGGGCTAAAGCCTGAAGAGTCTGCTAGGAGTAAAAGATGAAAGGGAGTCATCGAAATAGCGTGACAAGCTGCATTCTTAGCAGAAGGTGTGGGAGGAATAACGTAAGAACCCCGAAAAGCAAAAAAATCATCAGAAAGTTTGGAGAGATTTGAAAACGGTTGTCTAAATCTCGACGGCTCTAGGAGCTCATCAAAATTTTTGGGACATGAAAATTTTCCTTATTTGCTTTCCTTCCGAAACTTCTACACCCTCCAGTGGCCATTGGCCCCATTTTAAAAACTGAACCGATGCCATTGGGACCAATTAATATTCATGCTATATAAGCTACCATATACATAGAATAAAATATACAATATTCATAGTCGAACTTGCTTATTTTTATAGAATCGGCGCCCATATGTAAAATACATCAAAATACATCGTCATCCGCCCTTCGATGCGATGTCAAATTTAAAGGCAACTGGTATCCGGACATTGACCTCAGTATTCGAAACAATCGAAAAGCCATAGCCCAGGATTCGCCAGATCATATAACCAGCGAGCTTATAGTTCCTCATGTGATAAATCACACGGATTTCTACTACACGTGCTCAGTCAAGTTCAGCAAGAACGGAACATCAGCGAAAACATTCGAAGCCGAAAATGTCAACCATGTAGAGGGGACCGTTGCCAGAAATGTCCCAGAATATAGTGCAGAAATCTCCTGTAACTTCTCACCTTCTATAAGTAAGTAAACATTAAATTATCTTACTGTTTTAAAATAATGTCTGAAAACGCATGGCAGATGTTAATTTTACCTTGACACGTCGCATAATGTTCGTTAATTAACATTTGTCAACATGGTCTACAGAAGCACGAATCAAAATGACACGTTAAACCTGTTCATTTAAAACAGGTAAATGTATATTATTTCCTTATTGTAAATGCAATCGCAAATTTGTATAGCGCCCTTTCAAGAGAAACTCATCATAGGCCACCTCGACCTAAAACACAATACTGAATTGTTGTCAAGCTCTTGAATTTTGTTTTGTAAGAAAATATCTAGCAAAAGACGTTCACAGCAAAGCATCAATATCATTATTTCACCTGTCAAAAGTGTCACTCTTGTAGTGTTATGTAAAAATAAGACCAACTTTGAATGTGTAACTATGTTGTTGCATCTCTTCTGTGTAGTCCTATAGCCGTCAATATAGCTGATAAATCAATGTTAAATTGCATAATGACTTGTGCAACTTTTAGGTTGTGGAATACTGCATCACATATCATCTAGTTTGCTAGCTGTGGCTTGTGCAATATTTGGAATCTTGTACAGACAGGTATGCAGCTTTTCGTGCAATTTACTTCGATACTATAATAGGCTATTTTATTTTTTTCGTATTTTATTCGTATTTTTGTGAATTACTTGATCACAGTTCACCAGATGGCACTGCTAATAGTTATCTATGATCACAATCAAGGGACATCAGTGCGAGGGCGTCACGGTTTCGATGGGAAGATAGAAGGATGTACATGCGGATGGATTGTCGAATGGATGGATGGGTGGATGAGTGAATGGGCGGATGGATGATGGGTGGAGAGATACTGGGTGGGTGGGTGGGATGGAGAGATACTGGGTGGGTGGATGGATGGATAGATGGATAGATAAAGCCTATTTTATTTTTTCGTATTTTATTCGTATTTTTTTGTGAATTACTTGATCACAGTTCACCAGATGGCACTGCTAATAGTTATGTATGATCACAATCAAGGGACATCAGTGTGAGGGCGTCACGGTTTCGATGGGACGATAGAAGGATGTACATGCGGATGGATTGTCGAATGGATGGATGGGTGGATGAGTGAATGGGCGGATGGATGATGGGTGGAGAGATACTGGGTGGGTGGATGGGATGGAGAGATACTGGGTGGGTAGATGGATGGATAGATGGATGGATGAAAATTACAGAATATAAGAAGTCCTTTAAACTCCTCATTTAAATGATGAACGTCGACAGTCCTTTTAAAGGAAATTTAAAGGATTATTTGTTTATGGTTTCTGTAGGAAGCACGTTGTGTTTGATCCACACATATCGTCAACCGAACCTAGTCTACCGAACTTCATATGTTGACTTCAAATATGATTGAAGTACATCTGGTCGCAAAGCATCACCTTAAAACCTAGCATGCTGGGCTTTAAGACAATCAAATTAATCAAATCAAATGAATATTTTGTGTATGTCATCGGATTTTTTGAACCATATCAATAAATAATTATGAAATTATTTTCGAAGAGAATAGTGATTATGATCAACATTGTGATGTGTACCTGTGCAAATAGTAATCAAAACTGTGCTGTACTGCAGAAAATGAATTACTGCCAGTCAATTTACTGACCAGCATGCTAATATTTTTCTGGATTTATTTGTTTGTGAAGTTTTCAAATAACACTATATATGTATAATACCAAGATGCTTATTTATATGTTCTTTGACAGTCTGAGCAGGAATGTGCAAAAACTAGAAACGACGGTCTAACTACAGTAATGAATTATGGGCGGGTATTGGGTTTAATATCCGTTTTCTGCTTGATGATCCGTGGGATTTTTTGCATAGTTAATTGGACACCACTTGTATAGACTATACGATACGCAGCCTATATATCAAGAGACAACTTTGCTGACAGATGCAGTTAATTCAAGCAGAGTGAGTCCGATTACTATTTGGATGGCACCCGTCCATAATATGTCAGTCATTTCATCGGGCCAAATAGTCCTATTTTTCTTTTGAAAAATGAGTACCAACCCAGTTAGAAAGCGGAGTATGCTTCTTCTTGTTCTGTTACTGTAATCGAGACCACGTTGATGAGGGAATTTTATTTAGGAGGTTAAACAAGGTTTTTCTCAACCCTTTATCTTTATGGCGATTCGAAGTATCTGTGTAACAGGCATACGAGCTTAAAATGCACTGCACTGTACACTATGAAACAAAAACATAATAGAATCATTATGTTAAGTGTGTCGCTGTTTATTGCACTTTTCTTGCCTTTTAACATCCAACTGATTGTTGGCAAAGAGGTTTTGTTTTAAAATAGTGTTTTTGCGTTGTTTTAAATGTTACCTCCTGCTACATGTATTTGAACGTTTGCAATATTCATAGTAACAGCAAATTTTGTTGTTTAATATGTTTTTGAGAGAACCCTAAAAGGCGCTATGAAATTTTCACTGCCATCCATGGATATTTTGTGCATCGACTTAGTAAGGGCTGTTACTGTATACAATGCGCGTTTGTTCAAATAAATGGACTGAACTAAATTATTTTAGTAGCTTCTTTGTAAGCTGACATAATTGGTACTTTAACACCCTAGCCAGAATATGATCTTTTTTACATGTTCAACAAATGGAACATAGAGTAATATAGTCTTTTTCTCCATTCAGACATAAAACAATCCTTTTTAGCGACACATGTCTACAGTGCAGTGAAAACCATCTCACGACGACAATGGCAGGACACAGTTTCCATAAACGATGTTGCACAATGGGACATACATTCTTAGACATCGAACTGCTTATATAACGGGCAATTAAAACTTGTTCGCTGTTGATTCCTGTACTCAAGTTTGCTCTTCAGCCGATATATTCTTGAACCCAAAGACTGTGCCTTCTGGAATTATTACTACTATTAAACGTCAATGATGCACACAATTATTAAAACAACAGTCTCAAAGACGCGAGCAGCCTATCGCATAAAACATCTTAATACTCAATCAAACAGTGTTGCAACGGACATGCAATAAATGTGTTATTATGTAACCATACATTACCTTAATACACCATATCATGATTCAACTCCCGACCCAGCAATGAAAGACCGGCAAAATGTATAATAGGAACATGTCATCACCCTTTTGCTACCCAACCAACCTGATCTTGTGTAGGTTAGTCTGCATGCATTTGCTTATAGAAATGCACTCCAGAACGATAGCAGCTGTAGATAGTAACTTGTGCTTAGTAGGACATTTCTTTGACTTATTTTAGGAATTGATACGGTTCTAATTTCCAAATTGGAGCTCTATGGTGTCTTTCAACTGGTTTGCATACTGCCTTAGTAATAAGAAGCCGTATGTTATACGAGAGCGATGCTGGTCGAACGTCTTTCGCTGTCCTTGGCGTTCTAGACAAATAACGAGATTACTTCCTAATATGATAGATGGCGAAACATAAGGCGAAGATTCGAAACGCATTGTGAGAACGAAAACGAATGTAATGTAATCAATATTTCCTCTAATTTCTTCGCCATGAACACATTGACCTACCGAATGGGCAGTAATATTTGAGACCTGCGCGCTAGTCCGTGTATAAAAATGCACATCTTTGTTTGATGCAGCGATATCAAAATACAAAATACCCCACCCTGTATCACCATTAGCCGCAAAACATAAACAGATCGCCGAATGTGGGCCTTATTACTCACTTGGGGTGCGGATGTCGGCAACTGGGACGGAGTTCGGAGGGTAACGCAAAGTGTGGATAGATGCAGACAAAGGGAGGTAGGGGTCCAAAGTAGATAATTTTTGCTGACGTTCTTTTTGGACGACCCCTCATCAGTAATCTCCATTTAAGTTTAAGTAAATTTATAGGTAATTTAGGCGTAATTTAGGCGTAATTGCTTTTTTAACAAGCTTAGGGGATAGACTAACAATAGCTATAAAGGCAAACTGCACATATCCACCACATTCAGTCTGCTTGCGGAGTCTGCAATTAGAAGATAGTAATTAAGAGGAGCTGTTTTTATTGTTAATAAATTGTGTAAAAGCGAAATCTAGGTCTCGGGTCATACAGTCTGGCCGAGACTGTAGGCCTATGATGTACATGCAAGATAATCGTGTACAAAATAAATATAAGAGAGACACTGTGCTGTTTTGACATATGAGGCCATGCGATAGACGCCAGCGATGCGGAAGATATACAAGCCCGGCCTGTGGCTCAGTCGAGCCAGATTAAGTTCATTAATACATCTCGGCTGTGGCTGTTGTTTCAGAACGCCTCACAAGAAGTATACCATTACAAGTGTACTGTTGCACTCGAAAAGAAAGAAACTCTATGCCGAATTAATCAACATATGATACTTAGGTACGGGTGAGTGAGTGAGTGCGAGTGAGTGAGTGAGTGAGTGAGTGAGTGTGAGTGAGTGCGAGTAAGCGAGTGAGTGCGAGTGAGTGAGTGAGTGAGGAAGGAGGAAAGAAAGGAGGGAGGGAGGGAGAAAGAGAGACACAGAGAGAGAGAGAGGGAGAGAGGGAAATGGATGAAGGGAGAGAGGGAGGAATTGAGGGTGGAAGAGAGGAGAGAGAGAGGGATGGAGGAAGGAAGGGAGGGAAGGATAAAGGAAAAAGTAAGGGAGGGAGGAATTGAGGGAGGGATTGAGCGAGCGAAGTCAGTGAAGCGAGTGATTGAATAAGAGATTGAGCTTGCGAGTTAGTGAAGTGAGTGAGCGAGCAAGTGTTTTTGTGGTTGCGTGAATGAGTTAGTGAATGAGTCAGTGCGTTCATGCGTAAGCGTGCGATTAATTAATTGTAACTGTAATCAGAAATTCGCATATCTCCTCTTCAAGACAGACCAACCAGCGGCGCTATCTGCGCTAGTCTTACCAATGTTAAATGTAATTAAGAACAGAACATTCACCCATTAGTAAACATTACTCAGATAACTAGGAGTCATCAGTTGCAAGCTATCGCACACACGCAAAGCCCTACCAGCAGATTGCCAACGAAAGATGACAGCAATTTCAGAGTTCCTGAACCACGTATACCATCGAGGATTAGGAAAAACGATATGCCGTGTGATCTGCCGCCCATGGTTCACGGTTATCTAATTATCTAGTAGTCGCAGTCGTAATCATAATCGTAAACTCGACATTTCTACAGCGCCCAAACGAAGCTAAGTCGCGGGAACCGGCTTATTCACAGGCGCTCAGTCAAAACAAAATCGAAAGTCAAGAAGAGTTCAGGTCAAGATTCAAGAGGCAGGCAGGCAGGCAGGCAGGCAGGCAGGCAGGCAGGCAGGCAGGCAGGCAGGCAGGCAGGCAGGCAGGCAGGCAGGCAGGCAGGCAGGCAGGCAGGCAGGCAGGCAGGCAGGCAGGCAGGCAGGCAGGCAGGCAGGCAGGCAGGCAGGCAGGCAGGCAGGCAGGCAGGCAGGCAGGCAGGCAGACAGACGGCTACAGGAGCTGGTGTTTGGAATTGAATTTCGTAGTTGAAAAACAACGCGGCTTCCGGATATCCCTTGCACTGCCTGATATGCGCTGGACAGGCATTCGTCGCCCGCAAGTGAAATGAGTGAATAAATGAGTGAGAATGAGTAAGTGAGTGAGAGTGAGCTAGAAAATGAGTGAGTGATCGGCATTCGTAGCCCAATGACAAGAAACAACATGTAGGTCTATAGAACAACGGGAAACGTGATACTTCAGGCACTTACCCGCTGTCAGTAAGAGTCAAATGACAAAAATAATCTCTTCGGCACAGGAAAAGGATGTCTGCAGACATGATTAGTTACCGGTCTTTCTAAATATAGCAATGACGCGTGATACAAACTTGAATGAGTCACACAGTATCTGGCATAATGATATCAGCATTGCAAATAATCGGTCTGCGATAAGCCATTGTGACAAAAAATCTTGGAAATAAACTCAGGAGCGTGATGTCAAAAGTGGCGGATCTTGTGATTGAGTTTCAAACTCACCTCCAGCAATCCAACGAAATGGTAGCATGTTTAAATCTCCTAGTTGTTTTGGTACTCACATATCCATGCAGGTTAGTTGGTACCAAATAGCTGATATTTCACAGATTGTCAGTGGTCACCCATCCCCACACCTACCATGCTAGATTCTGTTTAATTCCACTGCAAAAGGGCAACTGTATATATCCCTTGTAGTAAAAAGACTAATTGACCAGTTGTATATATCGTTCTGGGACATATATAGGCCAGACTTGGTTCTGGTTTGGCAAAATATGTGTGCGTTGTCCTAAAATCCTCTCCTTATTACCCCTCTTCTATTTCTCTCTCTCGCCGCTCCACTTCCAAACATCATCCACCGTACTAGTCTGCCTGTCTGCCTGTCAGAGTTTTGGAGATGATCTTGAAACCTGACTTCGGAACACCGAAACCGACCCTACCCCTCGTAGATTTTGTTTTTCATTGAGCGCCTGTGATTAAGTTGGTTCCCACGACTGAGGCATTTAGAGGTGCCGAAAAAATCCCGGAATTTCAATAATCTCAAAATTTAATAATAGTAATTACCAGTTTTGCTGTCACGACAGCATTATAGACCTAATGTATATAATGAGACCTGGGTTTAATAAGATAAGCATATCAATGTACTCAGGGCACCAGAATTACAAATTATCCTAGTAGCAAATAGACTTAATGTCGGTTTGGCTATCATTGTGAAGGATGTGCAAATATATGTGCAATATGTGCAAATATATATACAATATATACAATATATACAATGCATACAATATATAATATATATATGTGTGCAAATATATGTGAAAATAGATGTGCAAATTGTGAAAGATGTGCAAATATTTCACGCAATCGTCTGCTTACAAACTGTTATTAGTAAGCAAATAGGGGGAAAGAGGACAGTCGTACACAGTTGATCACATCACTTAATTTACAACATACTTTACCTGGGGACAAAAAATAGGTCAGCAAGACAATTATGTGTCGCTTCATCCGGTAACATTGTGCGAGTTCTTTATTACAGTTAGAAACTGATATTTTAAAATTTTAATGTTTTTGGTTCTTTAAAGTAAATTTTTGATAATCGCGTGGCTGAATTTTTCACAGAGGTATGTATAACTTAGGTATTTACGTGTATATAAATTAGTCTGAAAACATAATGTTATTGAGTATTTAATGACAAAAGGCTAGCATGCGCAACGGGTTTATCACTACGTGCCTTTGGATGAACATCGTATGGTGTAGTACACAGTCGATCAATGCTCTGTAGTACACAGTCGATCAGTGATCGACTGTGTACCCACCATTTTTTTAGTTTTATGAAATTAAATGAAAATGTTTTCAGAAATTGCACTATAGTCTATATAATAGCTATGTCTTGTTATATATTTCTAGTAGTGTATCCATCACCTGAAGTATGGGAAGAAAAAAGTCGCAAAGAAAAATAGGCAGTGTGCCACCAGAAACAATGAAAGCCGCAGTGGCAAGGGTCACTGACGACAATAAACCTATTAGATCTGCAGCCAAAGAATTTGGTATATCCTATTCTACTTTGCATCAATATATTTTGAAAGCAAAGGAAGTTGGCTTAGACGCAATGAATTTCGAAGCAAATTACTCTATTCGCAAAGCTTTTAGCCCAACAGAAGAGGCGTCACTGCATATTATTTTATTGAGGCATCTAAACATAACTTTGGATTAACACGGAAAGAAGCAAGAGTGCTTGCATTTGATTTTGCAATAGCAAATAAAAAGACATACCCACCATCATGGGATAAAATCAGATGGCAGGAAAGGACTGGTATGCTGAATATATGAAAAGGCATTGAGACCTATCTCTTCGAAAACCAGAGGTACAAGTCTCTCCAGAGCTACAAGTTTTAGCGAACACAATGTTTCTGAATGTCCTGAAACTGATAAAACCACTGGAGAAGACAGACCTGACAATCAACCAGAATGATCAGACTAAAGGCTGAGCTTTTAAAAACGAATAGGGGTGTTGAAAACAACTTGTAACTGTAAAAAATTTAAAAAATGATCGAATGTGTCCTCCTTCCCCCATACCAGCTTCCATAGTATTCCAATTTGTTAGAAGAGTGAAAGATGAAATCGGCTTCACGATTAGCACAACAAAACATTAATTTAATTTGGCCCGTTTTTGGTGTGGGGACTGCACCGGATTCTAAAATCTAGGCATCGCCTGACTAAGAACCGACCAGTTTTTCTACCAGTATAGGCCAGTTTTTAAAAGTTAGACTATATTTGCTAAAAGCGAAGCCACTGTCACGTTTCTTTGATGTCACCGACAGAGGCTTATTGGAACAATTCTATCGTAAAACATTGTATCAGTTGTGATTTGAGATTCTGGCTGCTAAATGTGCATTTACGCTTTAGAAAAGCACGGAAAAGGAACTACATTAAGAGTCTTAACATATTCAAAATATACATTTTATTTATTGATATGGCATATACAGGCATGCTTTTAAGGGCACACACGCATCATGACCCCGTAGTAGATGGTTGCTCATCTCGACGTAATATAGTGACGTCACTTCAAATTATGGCCCTCTTCAAACGTTTAAAATGGCCATGCCAACTTTGTCGAGATTTTCACTCCAAAAATTAGCTGTAAGCCTATAGAAGTGGTTAACATATTATTATTGTTGTTGTTATTATTAATATTGTTATTATAGATAATAATACGCAGCATTTTTCTTAGGTCGGTGACTATTGTGTAAAAATCATCAAAATCAGTTGGATTTAAGTGATGCACCTGGAAACAAAGAAGTGCAACACTCGAGCATAACTTGATCACAATGACAAGGATCTAGTGAAATAAACTTAGATCGTAAGCTGTAATCAAAGCTGATATGAGGCTGGTTATCGTTTGATAACTGCATCCTAAAAGTCACAAGGACTAGGACGAAACATACGACAACTGAGTGCAATCCTTGACAGTTCAGATATGTTTATGCAAATTCCATAAATCTTAACTCTCTCATTACCAAGTAAAAACTCTAAGCTAAAACAATTATTGGTCACTCTGATGTGTGTATGTATGTATGTATTTATTTATGTATGTATGTATTTATGTATGTATGTAATCATGTATGTATGTACGTATGTATCTATGTGAGGTATTTAAAGACGCTATATAAGTGCTTAGATGCATGAACATATGTATGCAAGTTTGTTCGTACCTTGACACTTTATATAGCGCCTTTATTGCGCCTTTCAAAAGCGCAGACCAAGAGACTATCAAACTGATCTAACAAGTGCATTTTAAAGTAGTTTGAATATATATTTTATATCATAGTAAACTTTAATGTGTACATAACACCCGGTTGCATATAATATTCAATTATGCCACTCGGCCTGTAGACAGTGTATGACAAACAATGTGTTAATGATGATACAATACGGATGAATAATAAGCCCCATATTAATATCATATGTTGTGATGAGATGCTGCTCTAATGATCCAGGATGCTCTTAAATTTCAGCTAGCCCTATCAGCAGCTATTATAGCCGTCAGTCACCATGCTGGCTGTGGCACGAATTGACTGCAGCGAAGTCTGACATACTAGTTTAATTGTGCGCAGTCGTTTTAACGTGTTTAAGATGTCTGTTAAGTGGATAAATTGAAATTCATGCACGAATGCGTTTTAGATGAAAAAATAGACAGTTCAGCGTTTACTTGAGTGAAATAAGCCTATTATTCATTGAATTAATTGAATAGCTGGATTTAAATGGGAAACGATCAGTTTAGAAGCTTCCTTCTATGTGAGTACATGATGTATGCTTATCATTCAATTACTATTTCGGTGAAGCCCAAATGCTTATTGATTTCGAATATATTTTTGTTTTCGGCTCTATTTCTACCGTAATCGTAATCACGAAATTTCTACAGCGCCCAACGAAAGCCACTTAACGGGGACCAGCTTATTCACAGGCGCTCAGTCAAAACCAAATCGATAGGAAAAAGGGGTCGGTTCTAGGTCAAGATCCAAAAGTAACTGCACAAGCCCTGCTTACTTGCTACATTGGTTAAAGCGTTCGTCAAGGTGCCTCTGCGCGTGAGGATGCCGAATCGCTTACCCATAGTGGCTTATTTCAAAGATTTTAATCTCGGGTTAGCACGGCCCGTACACAAGGACCTTAAATGGCGTGGCGCTCATTTAAACGGGTGGCAGTGGTGAAGGATCTCACCCGGTAAAGACATTGAAAATGTGCAAGGTCGAGGCCATCCTGTTGCTATAGAAAGCCATGTACATTCTGTTTCTTCCTCTGTCTTTACTGCTATGATTCATGCCATGATATGTGGTTGCATTGATTAATGCAACTCTGTGCTTGCTGGTTTGCCTAAGTATCTGCTGTCCTCGCTTCAATCAGTACTAAATTCTGCGGCCAGGCTAATATCACGTCTTCCCCGTTTCTCTCATATCTCAGATTATTTCATTCAGCAACCTCATTGGCTCCCTATCCTATCTCGTATTCAGTTTAAACTATTGCCTCTGGTAATAATTAGAGCTCGCATGGGCCAGGCTCCAAATATTATTATGATTTTATTCGGCCTCCACACTCTAGTACCTCATCCCATGCTCTGCGTTCTCTAGATCGTCTGGATCTATTTGTTCCTCGTGTTAAGTCCTCTCTTGCGCAGCAAAGGGCTTTTGCTGTTGTTGGCCAATCTCTATGAAATGGACTTCCGCTATCGTTTCGTCCTAGGGTCACTGTTGGTGATAGAGCTCAGTCAGCTCGTGATTTCCCCGGGGTTCTTATTCTGGAAGCGCTTCTGAGTAGTTTGTTCTGTAAGAAGAGCTATATAAGTTATTAAATACAAATACAAAATATGTAAACAAGCATGTCATCTTCTTGGCCGATGCATATAGCCGAGTTAGCCGGAGGGCAACAGTATATTCTAATTGCTATGTGACTGTAAAAACGATAATGCCTTGAAATATCTGCCAGTTCTTGCATTATACTGAATTGCCAGTTAAGGGCATTAACTATGTAGAATCCTGCGACTCCGATTCCACTCATTAAAATACACCTGCCAATCTATGATACTCAAATCGCCTTCGGAGCCAAGATTAAGTAAATTTTGATGACAATACAAACACGCATAGGTCTACCATTGGAATTTGACTGATGATTACTTCTTACTGGTCAGCAACACAGGTTAATCCAAATGCATTAAGAGGAGAAGGCTATTAAAAATTATTCAGATGTAACTAAAAGTCATGCCTTTTTAATGTCAATCGCTGAGTCTTGATAGAATATAAAGAATAAGACATTTTTTGTCTTTACTTAAACATATATTTTCATGTTTTTATGTATGAAATAATGAACTTTGGAACGGATTTTCTGTTTTAGATGTCCTCTTGCAAGCTCTACTCCAGTATGGTATAGTGGACACAATATCATTAGAAGTAGTTTTTGAAGGTGATCGCAGTGAAATGAAATGCAGCATAAACTCGTCCTTTGGAGTTGATTGGGATTTCAAAACTGTAACAAACAAATACGAACTGTCTAGAGAGGGACTAGTTACAGATCCATTCAAATCGGACTACAAATTGTCAAATATCAGTGAGAGTTCGTATAAAACATTCTATCTTTCATTAAGACAAACCAAAATGTGGCATGTTGGAACTTACATCTGCAAAAGTGGCGAGAATCAGCATAACATTCTGACTTCAGTAGAACTGGCGCTTCTAAGTAAGCTTCAGTCTTATAATTATATTGTTATTACGTCATTGTCAATTTACGCAGTAAAACATTTCGATTTCTAAATTATGACAAACGTATTGTTTAAACCAAATGAGCAAAAACTTGACATTCTGGCACTTAATGAAACATGTCTGCGTTCTGAAAACACACAGTCTTTCCTTTCTGATATTACTCCTTCATTCTCACAGCTACACAAAAGACAGCCTAATGGAAATGGTGAAGTATTATCTTTCCTCTACAAGTTCCACTTGCATTTGTCTCGATCTGTCCTCCAAATACCATCACCAACATCCTTCCAGGCGATGATGGCTACTCAGGTAATAAACACATCATACTTTTTAATATATATATCGATCTCCATAACTGTTGTTAAAAGAATTTTTCATCGAATTTTAGGTCTTTTGCAGGCTATAATTTCTTCTTCGACCCATGTTATTATAACTGGTAACTTTAATATTCACGTGGACACAAATGATCATATATCTAGTGCGTCTCAGAAACTCTTGCTCTTGACCTCTCGATCTAAACCAGCATGTTACTGTGCTCACACATGCTAGGGCCACACTCGAGCTCACAGTGACAAGATCCTATTGTAATATAATCCAAAACTTCCTAATTAAAGAATCTTATCGTCCTGACCATCTCGCTGTGACCGCTTCCATTGATTTTCCTAGCAAACCACGACTGAATGACACTGTTATCACTTTCCGGACTTGGCATAAACTAAATATGCAGAGCTTCAAAAACGACATTTGTTCAATACTTTCTTCTTCTGACTCAAACCTGGTGTCGAATGGTCTTTTTTACCAACTACAGCCTACCCCGACAGAAGCTTATAAGCACATTCCTCTTAAATCTCCGTAAAGGTTGTCATTTGTGACCTAAAGCCTTGGTTTAGTTTTGAAATTACGTCGCAGTAGCCAACTTGAAGGCAGTTGGAGTCTCTCTCGACTACCCTTCTATCATGCGCGATTAATGGAACATTTCAAATTCGTTTGAAATTTGGTTTTCAAGGCCAAATCCTCTTATCATATAAACCTGGTCTCAGAAACTTTTTCTTGTCATAAGTCTCTTTGGAAATCTTCAATGAGGTACTTCATAAGAAAACACCACCCATGTTACCTAAGACTTTCTCACCATCCGCTCTGGTTGATGCTTTCATTAACTCCTTTGATGACAGATATGTAATATTAGACTGAAATTATCTGATATTCGACTCTCTATATGTTTCTTATCTCATGATTCTCTACCACCCACTCTTGGCTCTCTTGCTCCAGCAACTTTGGGTGACTCCAATCAATCATCTTCTCTTCTGCTGATGAGCAGTATATATGTACGTATATATTCCTAGACTTCCTAGTTGCAATTCCAAGTCATCTCCTCAAAAGCTGCATCCATAACACACTATAGCATAATTATTCCAAAATCTAAATAACGTAATGAGTGTACATCTAATATAGTTTAACCTCACCATTAAACCTAACTGTCGTCATTTTTCATTAAGCAATTCCAAAATGTGAGCCGGACGCAGATTCTAACTCAACTATAAGAAGTTATGTCTGCAACTTCACCTCTTTTGGTAACATATCGTCACGTTTAGAATGGATTCGAGACTACTGCACGAACTCCACATTAACAACATGCAGCAACGAAAGCGAAGAGAACGTGTCTTGTGAATTTCCCATAAATGGCAAAAATCGAACATTTCTGCCACTTGCGCTTAACCTTGCGTCTCACAGCATAGATGTATGTGAAATCAGCTGCATGCATTTTGGTAAGTTCGAATCTTGCCACTTGCGCTTAACCTTGCGTCTCACAGCATAGATGTATGTGAAATCAGCTGCATGCATTTTGGTAAGTTCGAATCTTGCCACTTGCGCTTAACCTTGCGTCTCACAGCATAGATGTATGTGAAATCAGCTGCATGCATTTTGGTAAGTTCGAATCTTGCCACTTGCGCTTAACCTTGCGTCTCACAGCATAGATGTATGTGAAATCAGCTGCATGCATTTTGGTAAGTTCGAATCTTGCCACTTGCGCTTAACCTTGCGTCTCACAGCATAGATGTATGTGAAATCAGCTGCATGCATTTTGGTAAGTTCGAATCTTGCCACTTGCGCTTAACCTTGCGTCTCACAGCATAGATGTATGTGAAATCAGCTGCATGCATTTTGGTAAGTTCGAATCTTGCCACTTGCGCTTAACCTTGCGTCTCACAGCATAGATGTATGTGAAATCAGCTGCATGCATTTTGGTAAGTTCGAATCTTGCCACTTGCGCTTAACCTTGCGTCTCACAGCATAGATGTATGTGAAATCAGCTGCATGCATTTTGGTAAGTTCGAATCTTGCCACTTGCGCTTAACCTTGCGTCTCACAGCATAGATGTATGTGAAATCAGCTGCATGCATTTTGGTAAGTTCGAATCTTGCCACTTGCGCTTAACCTTGCGTCTCACAGCATAGATGTATGTGAAATCAGCTGCATGCATTTTGGTAAGTTCGAATCTTGCCTTTAGATGCTATCACCATTCAAGCATGAGCTTAATCATTTAGAAGTGCAATATAAATCATATATTTAGCTTATGAAACTATCATAAAATATCGATATTCCTGTTTGAGTCAGTTTAAGCCCAAAATTAAAAATACTACATCATTTACTGTAATTATTTCCAATGACACTTGGGGCCTTTATATAGCGCACTTGCTTGTTTCATTGATTCTGGTTCTGAGACTTCTAAACATCAAATGATCTCGAGGAAAATTGTATGCTGACATTTTTTCTGTTGTCTCATTGCAAGGGATATTTCGTCATACACATCTGTATGCAAGATGGCGTCGACATGCCACTCCCCTATCGTTAAAAGTGCTCATGTTTCCCGATAATATAAACAAAGTTCGCCATGACAATTTACGTTCTATAGCAACAGATTGTCATTGCACAATTTAATTCTTGTAAAACTGAGGAGAGCCACACAAAATACGACTGCCGTGTTCAGTGCTTACACTTTGAAGCGTCACCTTTCATCAAGGGCAATGATAAGCATTATTGCGTACTTGCTTCGAACTCTACAATGTCTCTATTTATTCGAGGAATTGTGAAAAACAGTTTTAAATATATTTTTCTTCAGAGAACACATCAACTGATGGTGCTCAGAATACAAATGTTGATATGTCAATTCAAGTTAGCGTGCTTCTGCAGTGCTCAGTGAAGCCATTCTCTACGACAAAAACACCTAAACTATTTCATGATGAAATAGGTATGACTCATTTATAATAACAATAATATGAAGGACTTATTAATACTAAATGATTATGGCAATTAGGCTTCATTTCGAGAATTACTTTGGCCATTAGAACTAATGTCTTGTCTTGTTTTCAACCGTCCTTGAGCCGATGATTGGCTGCACCACAGACAATTTTGTGCTATCTGCTTCTCTCGCTCGTCTCGTGTAATAAATGTTCGAACGATAATTCAGTCCACGACTTGACCTTATAGATCCATGTCACCTTGGGCCTTCCCCGTGCTCGGGATCCAGTAATTGTGCCTTGGATGATCTCTTCTTCTAAGCAGTCTCCACTCTTTCGTAGCTCAAGCCCGAAGTATGAAAGCTTCCTCTTTTTGATTAACCTAAGCATACTCCTCTCTACTCCTAGAACTATATGAACTCAATTCCATCAATTGAACCAGAACGCTTATTTAGTGTACTTTTGATAGCTTCTTTATATAGGAATGAAGATTTAAAAGAAATAGGTTTTAAAACTCGATGTTGAACTATTTCATACTGTCAGTAGTCCTGACATTAGCCATATAGTGTTAATAAAAATTGATTTTGAGCACTGACCCAAATAAGGCACATGAAAATTACATTTACAATTAAAAAATCACCATCGATGCAACAGGTTTTATAAATGAAGTTTGGATGTCGTCAAGCTCTGGAAACACATGCAACATCATGATTGGTTTTGAAGCTTCCTGGGGCATGATTTAAGTTATGATATTGAACTGATCGCCAGTACATGGTACGTAAGAAGTAGTTTGGCACTAGTAAAAATTATCTCAGCTTATAGTCTAAGTACATAGCTAATATTGCAAGTGATGACTTGCATTCAATGTTTTATTCTTCGCGTTTTAGTGCAAAAATTGAAGTTGTATGGTTCGATCGCTGCCTCTGCTATTGGAGTACTACTTGCAATAATAATTATTGTCATCTTTCGGAATACCGGTAAGCATTTTCATGTTTATCTTTACGCTATTAATCCATTATTACATGTTAGCCCTCTTTGCCTTCGAAGCGACCATCAATTGATGCCTTGAGCATTATGCCTTGGGTATTATGATAAAGTTGCTATAGAAGTCATTAGATTATATTGTCTTTTGCATATGCTAAAGACTATCTATTAGTTGCCTTCAATTGATAATTACTGGTCGTTTTGAGAAAACTGATTCATATAAGTGTTTGAAAATGGTTTTTATATAATTAATGTTTAATAAATTAAGAGCTATACAGTACATATCAAACCCAAGCTGTTCCAGCAGTATTACTGGCCACGTAGTAGAATGAACGAATGTATGAATCATTTTCTCTTTAACGACGATGTGTCATAATGAAGTTGATTAACGTCGCCCCTTCTTCAACCAGGCATGACATTGGCTCCACCCGAACAATGGTGGAATTTTAATGGTCACGTAGTAGTGATTGAAAAGTTATACTGCGCCTTTTCAGGTTAATTGTGGTGTGGTTTCACAATTTATATATAGCATTCTCATCGTTCTGGCTTTTCTTTAGACTTCTAAGTTTTTTTAATTTTAACTGTTTATAATCTTGTGACGAGTATAACGAATTCAAAAGAACTGTTACACAGTCATGAGGTTTTTTATTTCTAGCACAGCAACCTAAAACATCTTCTACTTATAATTCCAATTTTGACTTCTTCTATGAATGTCAGTTTGATGTCAAGTCTTGCAGTTTCTTGATAAACGTTGCTCATATGTGGGCTTTTCATTAATTCAAAGCCTGAGACAATTTTGGGTTCAACTGATCCTTTTGCCTTAGTTATTAAATTATACTGTTTGCCTAATCATTACAAAAAAATCATTACACGGCTCAGTGTTACCTCATAGTGCACTAAATGCCTTTTTTCGATTACGACTTTGACTTTATTCTGAAATGCAAAATAAACGAACTTCTTCTTCAGAGATCTGTATCCCCTCGAACCACTGTACAAATGAATTAATCTATGAATCACTTTACATGCGAAAACATCGTCGTCAAACAGAAAATGATTCATACATTCATTCATTCTACTAGGGGGCCAGTAATACTGCTTGAACAACTTGGGTTTAATATGAACATTATAGCTGTTAATTTTGTGTTGTAGGTGCATGCTGTTCAAGGAAAACAACACGTGGAGAAAATAAAATGCCTAGTGAGTAAACACAATCATCTCTATTCAAATGCATTTATATAAATATAATTTATTTCCTGATCATGACCCAAGAGCGAAGCAAAAAAATCTGCTTAAATATGCTAAAAATCAGTGATACAACACGATACAATGAAACTCGATATGATAAAATATAATGCAGTACAATACAATATAAAATAATATAGTATAATAACAATACAGTGTAACACAATACACTGTATTAAAACTATATACACTAATAATAATAATGCACTATATTACAATACAATACACAATGCAATACATTGTGCTTCCAACCAACACTTATGTAACGCACGTCATCTCGACCTCAACGTTTCTTCTTCAATCTAGGACTTTCTTTTCGGAACAGTCTTCCGCTGCACATACATGCTGTTGTATTTTACTCTGTTCAGCATAAATTTTCAAACTGCCTTAAAACGCACTTGTTTAGATCAGCTAGATAGTTAAGCGTGCAGCACATTTGTGAGGTATAAAAAGGCGCTATATTAAGTGTCTTTATACATAAATACGTGCAAAACAATACAATGCAACGCATTACAATACGCCACAGTACAATACAACACAATTCAAAGAGTTTATTGGCTTTATTCACTGGGTTTGTGACTAGAGCCATCATCATTTGCATTTAGCTCGTTACATGTGTGTTGGTTTGAATCGTTACTGTCTAGGCCAACGTACTGCTTTATTGCTCAAGCCTAATATGTTGAAACAACCATACTACATTTTTACATTTGATAATTAGACATATAAACATTATCACGTGGTTGCACAACATCAGACTAATTAATGACTGTCAGTTACTTTCACAGCTATGCATCCGGATAACGAAAAATGAATGTCCAATGCAATAATTCCATTGGTGATTACAAATAATTATTCTAATTGGTTCGTTTGTTGATAGAAACTTCATGGCTGACTAATAGCAGTCGTAAATAACTGATCGATAATCTAATCTAATCTATTAGCTTCTGTGGTGCAGTTATCAAAATGTACAAGGCATCAATCAGTGGAACCCTAGTCAAATACCATAATCCATTGCAGAAGTGGTGTATGTGAACTCCGGTAAGTCGGAAAACCATAAGTCAGGCTATGGTGTGTAAACAACTTGAGATAGGCAAGTCTTAAGTTTAGACCTGACTCACATTATAGTTCTGACAAAACACACATAACTAGGCAGTGAATTTTAAAGTGTTGGACCAGCCACAATCCAATAGAATGGTCTTCAACGGCTGGCGAAATAGAGGCAGAGAAAGGAGAAAAGCTCATGCCGCAGATTGCAATAGCATTAATAGCCTAGTAAGTAATATAAAGGAAGCCTATAATGAAAACACCCATAAACACTTTAGAAGTCCATTAGGCCTCCTGACAAAAGGTGTATCAGAAAAACTCTTGCGTAAATACATTGTGTTACATGCCATATCACACATTGCAATGTACTTATCATAGTATTTATATATAATATATGTTAATGTCATACATGCCTACATATGCAACATATGCTACATATGCTACATGCACACATACATACATGCCTACAGTACATACATACATACAACATTCATACATACACACACATGCATACATACACATACATAGATATACATACATACACATACAGACATACACATACATACATACACATGCATACATACACATGCATAAATACATACAAACACATACCTACATACGCATATGTTCGTCATATGCTGAATTTCCTCGATAATCCTCATATGTTCGGACGTGTACAGTGTCCGAGTCTGCATTCCAGAGTTATTCCTGAAAGTTGTATATAAATTGCAGAAATAGCACAAAAATTCTAATGCACCCAAAAATCAAATAATTTATGATTTATTTATATTCACCTGCACGTCAAGAGAAGTCAGACATTTATTAGATTTCCCTTATGAACACTGCATCAGGTAATTCAGTTAAAGTTCAGGCAGAGCTCAGTGTCACTACATACATACATACATACATACATACACACATACATGAATACATACATACATACATGAATACATACATACATACAAACATACATAAATGCATGCATGCATACATACATACATACATACATACATGTACATTCATACATACATTCACATAAATAAATAAATAAATAAATATGCAGGAGTAATGCATCAGTGGTGTTTCTTGGAAATCCGTCTGGTAATGAGTTGCATAGTTTCATAATACCCCATATGGTAATGGAAGAAAATTTACAAGTATGTGTTATTACTATCCAAATATGATGTATGTATGTATCATTTCTAATTTATGACTAACACTGAGATAAGACTGACACACAATCAAGGATTGTTCTAATACCTCCGCCTTCTCTTCGTCGAAAGATGAAACCATTTTGCTTTGCTGCAAATTGGTGGCCTTGAATTTTGAGGATGTTTCCGTAGAGTCGATCGGCCTTAATTTCGCTGTTATTATCGAAAACACTCATATATTAGGAGATGTGGCTATAGAAACGTTTTATTAGTAAATTATGTAGGTAAATTTAATTAGTGTAGACAAGATTCGATTAGATTAGATTGAGAAGAGTAATTTCATCATACTAGTGAGAATGACGAGGTCATGTGGAAGGATACAAACTTTCAGCTTAAAGTCACAAGCCCACCCTTTTAACTAAACCTTGGCTCAGTTGCTGCCATATCTGGTTACGTGACTCAGTATAGTATTGTGAAGTCACTGTGATAGCGACCACTGCCATCTATGCATGTGATACTTAAACAGCAGGCTTGTAAGGCTACATACCCCTACTACAGGCTTTAGGCCAACAGACTAAAAGCCATTTGCAAACAAGCCATCTCCAACGATCTAACCTCCTTGGATGCCCTTTTCAAGCAAGCCACCTCCTTGGGGACATCTCTTCAGTCATTTTCTTTTATTTAGAATGCTGTCTGCTTTTATGAAAAACATTCTTGTTGCTATTACGTCGTAGCTGTTTACGAAATTACATATAGTTATATCTTATCTAGATGTATGGAAAAATTACATAGCACGTTACATTTGAGATGATTATTGTTTATCGGTGAAATGTAGGATTAGCGCCAGGAGGAGCACTTGCTACCCCTCAATTACTCTGTAGTGATGCACACACATATCGTAACAGTAAACTAGCAAATACTATTGTAAAAAGAACTGAGTTCAAGAATGAGCAATACATTACATTACAAATAGCAAATGTGAAGCAGCACAGATTGAACGCCAAAACTTTTTAAACCTTACTGTTGATATGTTTATTTTTAAATTGCAGTTTTTACATTAATGTAGCAATCATTTAATCTTAACCATCTAATTTACACAATTTTTTATAGTTATTTCGTTTCACTGGTCTTATAGCTGAATGGGTATAAATGTGTTTATATTAACTGACCCTCGTGGCTGGAATGTACTAAATATTTTGTGTTGTGATTAATTTTGCAGATTCTTGATGAAAAGTCCGTAAATAATAAAAAAATTTCAGTTTTGACACTTGACAATTATGGAGTTATGGCTGTATTAATCATATTCTTTTTACTGTATTTTGTGAAGACTCTGCAGGGACTCGAACAAATAATGGAGATCCAGTTTACTATGAACTAGGTAAGATAAAATGATTAATATTCACTGTCGATGTCATTTAAATTACAACAGTCAAGTCCTAAAGGCTAATTAAGCTAAAAAGCCTATTAAGTCAAGTCCTAAAGGTTAAACAATATATTATGTTCCTTAGTAGGCTAAATGGCTTGAATTAAAAGATGACAGATAACAACGTACTTCCTGTATTTCTTCCTTTACCAGACGGAGGTGTTATGCTTCCAACTCAAAAAGTTGCAGCTAAAAATATTTTTCAATTGTAATTGTAAATGCAAATTTATTTAACGCCTCTTCACAAAAATCATCCAAGGTGTTTCGACCTGACATCACAAAACCACGATCAAAGTAGAACAATCTTCATCCGTTGACGAAATAGAGACAGAGAATTGGCAGAAAGTGCAAGTCCCAGGCTGTAAGGAAGTTTGTCCCAGAATGAGAAACCGACCACGGCGAAGCTATTCTCTATAATAGAACTGTAGACAACCTGCATAAATAGGCATGTGAGTTCCCATCCTTCGCCGATGATTTTAAAGAACTTATTTACGTTAAGTACATTATACAGAATGCATTTCCTTTGTGCAGTTATTATAGTTAGACAGAGCTAACACTGGCCAACAGAAAAATTTTTTTTTCTTGTTGCCTTCGGTTTTAGACCTGTTCTTGGGGTAGTTTTGGGCGCTGATTCAGAAAATGTCATTGGATTGAGTGCATCAGGTCTAGTTTCTGAGATATCGTCGATTTTGTAAAGAAAACCCAGTCCACTCTTTAAACGATGTCTTTGGCAAAACTAAAATGTCATAATAAGCTTTATTTATGGCTAATTATAATTCTTGCTGATTCATATAATGCCTACATCCTTATAATGTATAATCAGCATATCTTGCCGCGTGCTGAGATATTGCTGATTCAACGAAATAACTATTCCGTAGCCTACAGCTTACTCAGCACTAAATTCATGGCCTCATTTAGAATTTATTTGTGCTTATACAGCGTTTCATGGTTTCGAACTATGTAAATAGATTATGCTGAAGTCAGCATTTATAGCCTATATAAACCGCCTCCTGAAAGCTAGAGCAGCCGCAGTCGTCTTAGGGCATATTAAGAGTTGGTCGCAAGAACAATCTGTGAATGTGAGCATTAAATAACTACATGTTCTTACTATTTTTTAGGTTAGTCATTTAATTCCTCAGATGCGAACATCCTTAAGGTTATGGCTACTTCCAGACGGAGCTGCATTAACCATCCAGACATATTCTGCTACATTTGTGGGGAATACACACTAAAAGCAAACAGGAAACCGATTTCTGAGTTTGTAAAAAGAGCATATGTAGGTTATTTTGGTGTCAAACTTGGAGATCAAGATAAGCAATGGGCTCCTCATACAGTATGCAAAACTTGTATTGAACAATTGCGCCACTGGACAATTGGAAAGAGAAGCTGCCTGAAATTTGGTGTACCGATGGTTTGGAGGGAACAGATAAACCATCTCGTCGACTGTTACTTTTGTATGGTTAATATCATAGGCATCAATCGAAATAATCGTCACAAGTTGTCTTACCCTGATATACCTTCAGCCAGGAGACCTGTTCCGCATTCGGATATTGTACCAGTTCCACCTTTTCGCTCTCAGACGATGAGACTTGCATGTCCAATATCGGACAAGATGACGAAAGTGAAGAAAATGGGGGCAGTGACAGTGATTTCCAATCAACTTCACACAGTGAACGTTTTGACCAAAAAGAGTTGAGTGATCTGATCAGGGACTTAAATCTTTCCAAAGAGTCCTCTGAATTGCTTGCGTCCAGACTAAAGGAAAAGAATGCACTTCAGCCTGGAACGAAAATTACAATTTATAGAAACAGAGAAAAGGATTTGCTGCCATTCTTTACCGAAGACAACAACCTAGTATTCTGTAATGACATCAGCAACTTATTGAAGAAAATTGGTCTGTCGGATTACAGCCCAGATGAGTGGCGTCTTTTTATCGACAGTTCAAAACGTAGTCTGAAATGTGTGCTTTCAAATAACGGCAACAAATTTGGTTCTATTCCAATCGGTCACTCCACCAGGATGAAAGAAGAGTACAATGCCATCTCTTTAGTACTGGAAAAGATAAAATACAAAGAACATCAATGGGTAATTTGTGTAGACTTGAAGATGGTAAATTTCCTCCTTGGTCAACAAAGTGGCTACACAAAGTATCCCTGCTTTTTGTGTCTTTGGGACAGTAGAGCCAAGCATGAACATTGGACAAGAAAAGATTGGCCTTCGAGGAAAGACATGGTGGTTGGAGCTCAAAATGTAATCAAGGAATCTTTGGTGGCACGAGATAGGATCATACTGCCACCACTACATATAAAGCTAGGCCTGATAAAACAATTTGTCAGGGCTTTGAATAAAGAAGGTTCATGCTTCGAATACATAGTACACAAGTTACCAGGAATTACAATGGAAAAATTGAAGGCTGGAATCTTCGATGGTCCACAGATCAGGCAACTTATGAATGACCCACTTTTCATACCATCAGTGAATGAAATCGAATCTTGTGCCTGGTCTTCCTTTGTTCTTGTAACTAAAAATTTTCTTGGCAACAAGAAGGCAGACAATTATGCACAACTAGTAGAGGATATGCTTCTTCATTTCAACAAGCTTGGCTGCAACATGAGCATTAAAGTCCATTATCTCCACAGTCAATTAGATCGCTTTCCAGAGAATCTTGGTGACTTCAGCGAAGAGCAAGGTGAAAGATTTCACCAAGACATCAAAACAATGGAAAATCGATATCAAGGAAGATGGGATGCACACATGATGGCAGACTATTGCTGGAATATTATGCGCGATTGTTCCGGCAGATGCCACACTCGGAAATCGTACAAAAGGAGCTTCTTCGGTGTCGAATGACTTGAAATTTTTATAACAAACTTGTTCTGTTTGGTATCATATAAGTACAGTTTCAGGTACTAACATTTTCTTTTAAGTATTTGTATTATTATGTTTATTTAGTGTATCACATAATAAATTGAGCACTACATAATTATAGCTATAGCCTTATGTTTTATGGGCGAGCAGAGGCAAGGACTGGTATATGGCATAATGTTCTATATCTCGAAAACTAGACCTGCTGGGAGAAAACTGGTGCCTTTTCTGGAATCAGCAGGTCAAATATACCCAGAAACAGTTCTAACATTTGAGGCAACAAATTATGTGTTGGCCAGTGTAATTAGCTAATGACCACTGATTTTATTTGTACTCTAATTATAGACCTATATAAGTGGATGAAGCCATTTGATGTGCTTTAGAACGATACAACCATTCATCTCTTTTTAGAGCATCCATATGCTGAAATAGACGAGACTGTTCCCTTGGACAATAATTACACATTCGCATCCGTTCCAACTGAGAATGCTGTTGTTGACAATGCCGCATTTTCCTGGGTTCCAAGGACAGTTGGGTCACAACGACACCTTGGAAATACCAAAGTATTAAATAGGGTAAAACACCAATAATTAACTTGTCGTTAAGTAAGAATAATTGATTTTGATTAGCAAATCGAATTCTAAAGAGACAGTAGTCTCGTGCGCAACAATTTCTATTATGTGGTTATATATTAGGTCTTCAGAACAGTCGGTTATAACCTATGATGGCCAAATCTCCTTATAGTGCGAAAGAAAGTATAGCGCTGTATAATAGGTTCAGGTTATGTATGCATGTATGTATGCATGCATGTATGTATGTATGCATGTATGTATGTGTGTATGTAAGTATGTATCACTAAACTTGCATAACGCCTTTTAGGTAACTCACAAAGACAGGTTCATCTAATCTGAGTTGATCTAATCTAACCTAATCTAAAGACTTATATAGAGCTGTTATCATAATTCCAAAGCATCAATTGATGGTCGTTGTAAGTGAAATCATAATCAAAATCATAATACATTGGAGAAGCCATGTAGCCATGTAGAATTACAATGTTTCTAACAGTGCATCAGCACTTTTTATGCTAAACTAAATGCATGCATGAAGCAATTTCGTCTTCCAATAAATTGCCATAGAATTTAGTTACGGATCCACACTTATGAGGAAATTACCTGCTTCAAAGCTTGCAGCAAAATTACGATAAGGTCGGTTTTTACTTTACTTTTGCTTAAGCTACTTTGAAGTAAGGTTCTGCTTCTATCACTCAGCAACACTTAAGCTCACATGTAAATGCTTTAATTAACTGACTGCAATAAATTTGACACATATTAGATTAGGAAAGTAATCGCCTATTCGATAGGAAAATAGTTTCAAAGATAAAATAAATTTGCTAAGAAACGTGTACCATGTTAGTTTTTATCATTAAATTGACATATTTTATATTGTATGCTATGGAAATAGAACACATATGACGATGGTAGATCTATGGTTTGCCCGGGATATGTGGAACCATACGACTCGGTGCCAAAATCGCTGTATGCCGAGGTCTACCAGGACAAACCAGAAAATCTTTGCTGAACGCTCAGGAACATGTCGCAGTTATCCATTGGGATACTGGAGAGCGGTTTCGTTGTTCACCGCATTTTTTATGTTTAATGCCGCACTGTGTTGGATATCACTTGACAACCTGGATTTGTTTGTTGAACAGGCTTATAATAATCAAGCAATCATGTTTGCATGAGTTGTGTTATGTAAAATGGCAGGTTTTCCACTCTACAGAGACACATATTACGAAAAACATTGTATGCAGACAAGGAAACGTTATGTGATGATTGACATTTTGAAACGATTCATTGGCACTCATTTACAAACCCTAGTTACTGTAAATTCAAAATGATTCATGCAACTGGACTGAACTGCTTTTAACTGAGCACAAAATTTCTTTATTAACACCTTATATACGTGTTCATTGTTTTGCAACAGTGGTGTCAAAGGGTAAAATCCTGTAGGGGACAGATTGTCTTGCCCATTGGGCCACCCAATTTTGGCCAAATTTTGATGAAGAGGAGTATTTTGAACTGTGAACACAAGATGCCAAGTTTTAACAGTGCAGAACATTTACTGGACAAGTTTAGAAGCAATTATTCCAGAAGTTACAACTACGCTTGGTGACAATTTATTCGGACTTAAAATCTGTACATTGAAGGCAAGTCAGTGCTGTATAAAGTTACGAGTTTCACAACTATGTTCAACCGGTTTAACGGAGAAAGACAACTGCTTAATACCAACCTAATTAAAATGTTCCAAATGTTCACAGTAACTGTAATAACTTCCGCCGACAATTCTATACATAGGCCCTCATTATGCAACCTTCTACTCTAGTTTTAAATAGGCCAATTCAAGGCCAATCCCTTAATGCTTTTTGTCATGAAGTTCCCTACCAGTGATGTAGTAATCAGAATGCAGGCGAGAAAACTGTCTCCGATATATTTCGTCAGATCTGTTGTAATGGTCACCTATTTTCGAGACTCGTTAGAATATTTGGCAAACGTTATTGGTAATATTTTATTTTTAAACATGTTTTCGAAGAGAATGACTTGCGGTTAATGTATCCCATAAACTGTCAGTCTATTCTAACTAATGCTAATGCTCTCCTTCTGTGATAAATTATTTATAGCATGTATAGCATATTTGTTGAAAGTGATTACTTGAAGTAATGGGTAAATGGACTTTTAAGTTAGTCTTCTGTGAATTTACTCAGCTTGATATCTCATGTGTTGAAGTTACTCTGCTTGAGGAAAATCCTGTTACAGCCGTAGAAGCTGACTACCCAAGTAACGGCTCTAGCATTTTGGTATTAAAAGCAACCATGTATTCAGAACATTGCTTGTAATTTATTTAAACAGAACTGTAAAGAGTTCCGTAAACATTTAAGATTACGTTGTGTACTGTGCTTATGCATTTGACAGCTGTGGTCATATATATTGCAGTTTTTAATACGACACTAATGATCCTCATTGGGCTTCTTTAATTTCTATTTTTCTGGGTACATATTTAATGTCATACGAAGCTAATTTCCGTTAATTAACAACTTTGGTCTATTATATGCAATTGCATAATTCTCGTGACACGTTTCACTTTTAGTGTTACCCTGAACTGCTTAGGCCCACTTGAAGCCTAATGCAAAGGAATAGGAGACTAACGACACGCTTTATCTTATCTTTTCTTAGCCAATCTCGCCTTTCTATTTTTGTATTTTATTAAGCGTCACTATTTAGTGACAAAACATCAATCGATGGGGCTGAGCAATTGCGCGTGAAGGAGCTGCTTGAGGTTCATCTACAATAACCGTCTCGGGAGAGGCTTCAACTCGCACACTGCGCGTTGCAAGGCGAAACCGATCTGCTACCAATCTTACAATATCTACCTTACCTAAATCTACCTTAACTTATGTCACGTCCTCGATTCCCCTCTAGTCTAGCAGGAACAAGACGTGATGGGTTCGCTTAGTACGAAGCGATATTTTAATAAAGAATATACTGATTAATGAAATTAGCGGAAAGAAAGTTGGCAATCGATTCAGTCAGTTCTTCTTATCTCGCGTTCACTGCTGTATTCTGTCCGATCTTTGTTCGAATCTTAATCTCCTCTCGCATGAGCGCAACCCCCTTTTATCGAAGTCCGCCGAACATGGTCCCCTTCCCCTGGGATCGTTGGATGTATACGGGGTGTCTATTCACGACTATACCGCTGTCTCTATACATGTCCCTCGCTGTCGCTGTCGGAGTCTGTGGGAGATTCACGTCTCTATCCCCAGGAAGGCTCATCGAAGACCCTCGTCTGTTCTCCGATGGCATAATGGCGACCTCAGGCGGGTGTTGTAACCGCCTTCATGCTGACTGCTGATCTTGGCCGTGACAATTTACATTACAGACTACTCGTGTGAATACTGAACTATGGAAGTCTAGCCCTAATTAAGTTTCATTCGTCTCTCTTCTGCTAATAGTACTCCGAAATATCTTTGTATCTTATTCGGCCTCCACATTCCAGTACCTCATCCCGTACTCTACGTTCTCTAGGTCGTTTGGATCTATTTGTTTCTCGTGTTAAGTCATCGCTTGCGCAGCAGAGGGCTTTTGCTGTTGTTGGCCCTTCTCCATGGAATGAACTTCCGCCTTCATTTCGTGCAGGGGTCACTGTTGGTGATAGAGCTCACACAACTCGTTGTTTAAAGAGGTTATTATTTCCCTGGGGTTCTCATGCTGGAAGCGCTTCTGAGTAGTTTGTTATGTAAGAAGCGCTATATAAGTTATCAAATACAATACAGTATAATACTTTCGTCGGTAAGCTGTCGTTAAATCTAATCTAATCTAATGACTTCTATTGCGCCGTTATCACAAGGTTCAAGGCATCAATCGATGGTTGTTTCAAGTCAAAATCGCAGTCAAAAATCATATACCGTTGGAGAAGCCGGGTCGAATTCCGATGAGTCAGATAAACCAGAAGCCAGGCTACGGGGGTAAGCAAGTTGAAAGAGATGTGTCTTTAGCTTAGACCTGAATGACATCACAGAACTGACCGAACGAATAGAACTTGGGAACGAATTTCAAAGAGTTAAAACGTTATTAAAATGCATCTAAAAGTTTTGTGATCTTAAGTATTGGCCGTGAGATGGGGCTTTGATGTAGCGCTATAGGGTTGTGTCTAGATATATAATAAAATATTCCTCATACAATTTTACAAGTTTTAGATTGAAATCGATAATTTGGCCCACATGTAGCGAAAATGCAATGAAAATAAGGAAGAGGTATTTCGAAGGCGTATGACATAGGATAGGGCGTTTATAACAGTTACCTCATGAGTGTTTGAAATAGCGCTATAAAATGACTCTCTAATAGTAAAACGAGAATTTCTCATAGAACTCCGACATCTGGCCTCTACCACATCGTAGTTAGCTGTTCTTCACCAGAGGGCCAACATGAATGTGCATTCAAGTTGCAGTTGAACCTAATTGTAATGACGACAATTTACATAGCATCTAAAGTAGCGAGCCTCTTCTGCGGTGCTTTACAGTGTAAAGCAAAAACATGCAGCGAAACAAGCAATCTGATACATAGATACAATGAATGAATATTGGAGTAAAGGCCAGAACTTGGACTACGTCCAGCGACGGTGCACCGTAGATGGCGTGATAGTTCGAGGGCTTATGGTATACAATGGGGCATTTATAACAGTTAGGCCTACCGTATTGGTGTCTAAGTATCGCTGTAGAAGTGGTATCTGTGGTTTGGGAGCGCTTCTGAGTAGTTTTCTTGAAGGGGCGCTTATAAGTGTTCCGTATAAATAAAATCAATACATCTGAAGATATAAAGAGGTTTCCGACAGAACATCGTTATTTCATTTTCAGATAGTGAAGGCCGGATTTCGAGTATTTGTAGCAATTGCTCAATGATATAGTGGTGGGCTTTGAAGGCGTGCGACACAGTGGTCTACTGATAACGCATTTGGTTGATGAACATGTACCTGTGGGTTCGAAACCGTGTAACGACCCTAGGCAAGTTGTTTGCGCAATCCATGCCTCTGTCACCAAGCAGTAGAATTTAGTACGGGCGTGAGCTGGGAAGTAAACGTCAAGTCGGGCGATGCGCTGGCCCCATGTTCAGAACCTTGGGATTCGTCCATTACCGGTTTAAGGACTAAAAGAAAAGGAAATGAGAGACTGCCCTACGTTCCTCAAGGGACTGGGCGATTTAGGTTTTACTTGCTTCAAAGGCGCAAGACAAAGAATGGGGTATTTGTAACAGTTGGCTAATAGTCCTCCCTTGAAACGTGTTTGCGGACATACATCGACAGCTTGAGTCATAGTCTAGACTGCGCCACAGTTGCACGAAGTATCAGTGGCTTGACCCCATTTGACGAGGGGCGATTGGACGATCAACCCTGACCCGTCCGAATTCTGATCATAGCAGACCAGAGTCGTCGAGGCAAGGGGAACGCCTGGAGGACACAGACAGACGGATCAACAATAAGCGAGAGATCTATTTAGTTACATTAAACAACAAACAAAACGGGGTGAAACCGAAAATTGAGTAGTAGTGAATTTTCCCGCTTTTGATGATTAAACTTACAGCAGAAAAGTCCGTTAAATAATTGTTTGCGCACGTCCTATACTGATTAATGCCCCAATTAAGCCTAATTATCAGCCGTATAGCCAGCCAGTGACAGTGCAATTATCTTGAGTTAAATTAGTAATATTTGCAGTGTCCTATAGCTGTCATCTGCTAAGAGCAAAAACAGCTAACAGCTGACTAATGGCCAAGCATTATAACAGAGGCAATAAAAAACACTTCAGTTGTCAAAACAGGAAATATATGCATGCAAATATGATTGCATGTATGTATGTGTGTATGTATGTGTGTATGTATGTGTGTATGTATGTGTGTATGTATCTTTGCATGCATGTTTGTATATGTGTATGTATGTATGTATGCATGTATCTATGTATGTTTGCATGTATGTATGCATGTATGTATGTATGTGTGTATGTATGTATGTATTTATGTATGTATTTATTTATGCATGCATGTATGTAAGTGTGTATGTATGTATACATGCATGTAAGTTTGCACATGTATCAAGACACTTAATATAGCTCTTTTCAAGTATCTGCCAAATTCGCTGCACACAAAACCATAGTATGTTGCTGATTTAAGCAGTTGTATTGTAAAGCAGCTTGAAAGTTGTGCTCGTTCTTCTTTGCGTGGGATTGCAGTGTGCTAGAAATGTGTCGGTTAATACTAAACAAAGAAAACAGTATTCCTATAATTTTTCAGTACAGATTACAATATGAACATGATAAACTATTTTTGTCCTTAACTAATGATTTCATAGCGCATATCTTCAACTTCAGATCGAGGTGATAAAACGAGGAAGTCAGGCTAGACTATATTACTCCATAGCATTTTAGTTTCCCGGCTTTTAAATAAATTTGGAACGATAAACTTCAAAATAGCCCCAGGCTGAAATGCAAAAGCAATCGAAGTTTCAGTCATCTGAATGCCTTGTGACATGGTAATTACAGTCAACTACCGGGCCACTAGGGCTTAATGGTTTGGTTATAGTGTTTCGTAATTACGCCATCCACGATAGGCCTAGCCATAGCCTCGCATTATATCAGCAACAGTAACACGTGTACCGTTATGATCGTGTGACAGTCGCAATATGGAGCGTGTGATTCAAAACCTCATAATTGGTAAGTGTGTGTGCATAAGAAAAAGCAGTTTTAAAGCGACTTGCAAAACCTATAAAACATAGAAATGTGGTTATTTAACATATAAAAAGTAGGCGACTTAAAATAGGCCAAAATGTGTCTTCAGCTGATGTTAGAGTATACATACTTTCGAGTAGAAGCTAGTTCCAGTGCACGAAAAACCACTGAGTAATCTCAGTACCAATAGGTCCACACGGAAGTGGTACGGAAACCGAACCATGTGGAGCACCAAATGTAAGAAGCATTCACGTCGAGGTGTCCGAGTCAATAATTGGCCAACTATTCAGGAAAGAGCAAAACCAAGACTATGAGCAAGGTCGAGGTCATACGGTCACTATATAAAAACTTGTACATTTACATTTACCCAACAACTCTATAAATGGAACTATAAGTCGAGTAAGATTACATAATCTAGGGTTTATAACTCGGGCTCTCGACAAGAACGGGTAGTAATCTGACATATCCGGTATCGATATAGTGTCAAAGACGTTAGCTATATTGAAATGACTAGGTGAATGACCTTTCCTGGCAATGGTCTGTAGGTAGGGTTAGCATTCAGTTGCACGTGTCCATACAGTTCAACTTCTATCTACCAGCTACTTTTTCAACAACCTTACAGAGGATGAACAGGTTAAAGATAGGTTTTATGTCATCCGGATCCGTTTCAAGCTTCCGTGTTGATAATCTTTTTATAACACGCTTTCAATATATCTACGCAGCGGATGTTCGTTTCGTATAGATCGAAATGTGGCAAGCCCGAATCTTGGTTAGGTGCTGATGGAAAGCTTTCCTGTCTATAAAGGTCCATCGTCTAGTAGTGACCTTTGTGACTGATAGAACAGGATGCAGGACCGCAATGTTGTAGGCAAAAAGAGGTCTGATAATGGGTTCAAGGCGATTGCATTTGGCCCGTAGTCATCCCTAACAATGACCTGATCTGGAAAACCAAAGTGAGTGGATACAATGATATGCTGATGAAAATAGACAATAGACTTGATCTTCATCACTTGATCAACCTCGGAAAATTCTAGATTGACCGTGTGTAGTGGTCAGACCACCAGTCACGATAAGTGCTCAATTTATTCAGATATTCTAACACCAAGAAGTAATTTTTAACTGGAAAAAACGGATTTAGTGTATGATATTCTCAACGCGTGGATTTTACCGCTTATATGAGTTTTAATATATTTACAGTAAAATGCGAATCTTTAGACAAGAAGCCTCGAGCCCATTGAGCTGGTTAAATCTTTAATATAGAAAAAATGCGTGAGATGTCGCAGCTTCAATGAGCGGGTTGGTTCCTCAACAAAATAACAAGATCATACAGTATATATTAAAAATTTGAAGTTAAATTTACACATTTGTAAGTCAATATAACTGTCTCCTTTCAGTGGCTACTCTCTGTCATCTGTTGGAGGCGTTTCAACAGAACGTTTTATCGGTCGTTGGAGATAATCTTGAGATAAAGTTCAGTACGAATGCAACGAATTTCGAAAATGCTGTCTTGACTTTTATCCAATACAAAGACTATAAGGAACGGACTATTCCTGTCGATGGCAAGAAGTACAGAGTGGAACAGAAAACTGCGCAGAGTCTATCGTTTAAAGTGGACTCGGTGGATTCCTCAGATGCCGGAAAATACGTCTGTACTTTCAGCTCGACTACAATTGCTGTTGTCCGGGTAACAATTCTAGGTAAATGAATAAAGAGTAATTATGATAGCCTTTATTCTCCGAGGAACACAACACTATTGATACATTCCACTGGTAAAAATATTGAGCTTTTGGGCAACGAATATTTGAAAGGTTAATTAAAATACCATGTTGTATAATTGTAGTATAATTTACTGCATCCAGACGAATTAATATATCGCGACTCTTATTCAGTTAATTAACTACATTTTGGCAGAATGTGATTAGACCTTACAGATTAAGCTTAAACATACACAGGTCTTGATACGGTTGTCATACCTCTGTATCAAACATATTAGATTTCATTTTAGGCACATGATGTTTCACGGTGGTCTATCGGTAACATCAATGATCATGCGGTTGCGGGTTCGAGTCTGTGTAACAACCCTAGGGAAGTTGTTTGCGCGCACAGTGCTTCTGCACCAAGCTGTATAATTTGTTAAGGTGTAAGCTGGGAAGTAAACGGCAAGTCCTGCGATGCGCTGGCCCCCTGTCTAGGACCTTGGGATTCGTTCATTGTCGGCTCAAGGGCCAAGAAAAGGAAATGAGCGCCTTCTGTACGTCTCACTTGAGGGATATGGGATACTTTGCTTTAACATGATGTATTACTTCTTTCAGATCCGAAGCCTAACTGCACACTGAGCAAGCAGACAAATGGTTCCATTTCTACATCCTTTGAGTACGTCCTCCTAGATTGCGTCTTCGCTTACATAGGAAGCCCTGTACCTGCGCTGAAGTGGACTGAAGACGCACCGATCGACATTGGAGTCAGTCCAAGTTCATGCAAAACCTATGAACAGAACGTGCAGTGTAAAATTCCCATTCGTTTTGTTCATACAGTACACAGTGATGCTTTAGAAAATGCTTTGCAATCCGGAAGCAAGAATGCTATTGCAACATATATTGAAGGATGCAACCAGCATAAATGCTATTGGGGTAAGTCGACATAGGTCATAACATAGTTCATGCTAACATAGATCAGTGATGCATGACCTCAAAGGTTAGTTTCCGCTCATAAGAGCCAAGTTGCATACCACAATTCAAGCATGCGCAATCATTATTGTTGTAAAAGTGAATGTAAAGTTTTTACAGTACATGACGTAACCAATCATATAGCTTATAAATTTACCGTGTGAATTTTAACACAGAAAGGGAATGGAATATGACTGGGTTGAGATACACCGTTCGTCTGGACAATTCAATGGGAAGGTTTCTCGGTAGTTTCCAGTGCTTCGTGTTTCCCTGCAGATTTCTGAAGAGAACAATTAGAAGCAGCTGCGATGACGCCCAAGGTTACTTTCGTGTATTAATAACTTATTTAAGACATCATTATGAAAATTTTTGAAAACATTTTCGTTTCTTCATCGCTGCTTGAAAACTAAGCCACCGAGAGCTGAGCCTCTTACAATAGAAAGCGTTCAATGCAAGGCAAACGCAAACAGAACAGAACAGAAGTCAGAAGTAGAATCACTCATAAAAAGTAATTTAGCGACTGCCTTCAAGCCAACAACATCATTGGTTTGAGAAGAAGAAGAAGAAGAAGAGGAACAACAAAAACAACAACAACAACAAGGACAGGAACAAGAACACAAAGAAGAATAAGAAGAAGAATAAGAACAAGAATAAGAACAAGAACAACAGAAAGAGAAGAAGAACAGGAAGAGGTTCGTGACATGAGGGCGGGTGAAGAGTCCTCTCCCTTGCCGCCTAATTTTCCCGCCTACACTGTCGTCAATATCATCGTTTTATAGCTGTTTACTAGGAGGCGCAAATGGAGCAAAAAGTTCAAAATATCTTTCCGCCCCGAGAAGGATTTGAACCCCGACATCTGGATTCACAGTCCAGTACATAACCAGTAGACTTCAGCACCATCTTTTGTCAGAAGAAGCAGTTATTTATACTCTAGACGTCCGAACAATAAGTCCATGAAATCAAGAAATGTAATAGCCTCCTCAAATTAATACTAATATTGAGTCTGAAGCAACCCTGATCACTGTATAGTTTTAGCACAACGAATTTGTTTCACTTGGAGATCATTTAGTTTTATTCTGAAAGGCGTTAAAATCTATCTAGTGCATATATCTGTAGAAAAAAATAGAGAGCTGCACATCGAGAGGGTTGGACTCATTGGAGCAGTGGTCGCCTTGTCAGTAATCGTTGTCGTATTTGGTGTATTAATGGTGTCATCATGTGTCAAGAACCACTACTTGAAAAGACGAATAGGTAAACTCTCTGCTGCTTTGTTTATACTCTATTTACACACGTTTTCGTTTAAACGGGTCAACCATTAAGGGTTTTGCCGGATTTACAGTTCCTTGCCCTTACTTGACAGGACATTTCAGGACATGGACTTGGAGTACTAAACTAATCCAACTTTGCGTTTTGGTCTTGATAATGTAAAGCCTTGACGATGCACTATGCTGTGAATTGTGGATTGAATTCTGCCACTGAGAATGCCAATACCTATGTAGTATCGTGAGTAGCAGATGTAGGACTAATGTCTTCAAGAGGTACTTTTGAAAGCGCTATATAAATATAATTCAGTTACATAGCTTCATAACATTAAGCCGTTACGTTTATATTTGACCTCAATTATTCTGCCTTTACATCCGTAGTCACAGTTTTTACAGATTATAAATGAACAAATAATTGCTGCTGTCAGCTGATTGTTGTTTGCTAATACTGCCCCAGATGTGATACTGTAATTATGCTAATATTATATCTATTATAAGAATATTTGCTAGTGAAAATGAAACGAGAACTGTTACGATCAAATTTCATTTTACACTGAAAGCCAGCATTACATTTGAAAAAGCGAAACGAAAATCAACAGCTGACGGCCATTGCTTCAGTAAACAGCAATTAAACACTCGATGAAAAGCAAAGCCCTAGACAGAAGGATCTTTCGGATAAAACGAACATTTTGCAACAGGCTAATCTTTCCCTGCAGCAGATGACAAAATGTAATTTTCAAATGATGCGCGGGGATTTGAATTCGAAAGCAGTAGTGTCTATTCGGGGTTCTACTCGTTTAGCGGTCTGGGTCTGTAATAGAAAAGTATTGGGTTCGCATTTCCTGAGCGAACTCCGTGTAATGACCCTGAGCAAGTTAATGGGCAAAACAATGATAAAAACAGTGATGATATACGGGCAGAAGCCTGGACATTGACGAAAGAGGAGGAGAAGATGCTGGATAGAACGGAAATGAGAATGCTGCGATGGATACTTGGAATCTCACTGAAAGACAAGAAAAGGAATGAGTATATCAGACAGAAATTTGGAGTGGCATGAATATCTGACAAGGTACGAGAAGCCAGGTTGAGATGGTATGGTCATGTGATGAGGAGAGAAGAGGAAAATTGCATTAAAAGAATTATGATAGTAGAGGTTTATGGACGCCGCAGTCGGGGAAGATAAAAGAAGAGATGGGGAGACATGATTCAACAAGACCCCAAGCTTCTCAGACTGAAGAAAGAAGATACTGGAGATAGAAACAAATAGAAAAGAAGGATTCGTGTGGCTGACCCCTCCTCTAGGAGGGAATTAATTCCAGCCAGAAGGAAAGAGATCTGTAATCGAAAGGTGTTGGGTTCGCGTCTGCTGAGCATAATGACCCTGAGCCAGTCGTTTACGGAAACGAGATTCTGTCACCAAGTTGTATAATTTGGCCCCGAAATAAACTAGGAAGTAAACGGGAAGTCTCGCGATGCAGTGGCCTAGGGGGCCCAGGACTTTGAGATTCGTCCATCATGGGTCGAAGACCGGGAAATGAACGCCTCCCATAGTCATATTATGGGACATGGGAGTTTTACTTTTACTTTTAGTAGTGGTACGTAGCAAATGGCCAGTTTTTGTAGCATATTTAAACAGCTGTTTTAAGTAATCAATGAGAAATATGCCCACAATTGGATGTCTCGTATATTTGTGAAGCATTAGTGTGGAGAGACAGGTGAACAGTTGATAGTAGTATGTTCTGTGTTAAAACCACCTAAGAAGAGGCTATCATCAGCTTCCGCAGTGTAAAACGATGCTTCTATTTATCAGTAAATATCGACATTGATGATGAGATCCTGAGGAATAGTGCGTGGCAATAGCATGAACAATTTATCTACACATTTAAATGAACTGTAGAATAGCATAGATATAAGAACGTAATAACACAACAACAACAACAATAATAATAATAATATTAATAATAATAATAATAATAATAATAATAAGAAGAAGAAGAAGAAGAAGAAGAAGAAGACTAAAAATAAGAAAAATAAATAAATAAAAAAATTAAGACATTAAAGATTGTAATTGCGTCATGTCTATTATAATGGACATGACGCAATTTATATAACTCAATTGCAGCTTTTGCCCGTAAGTAAAACATTACCTGTTTGATGATTTCAGATTTCTACATAGACACGAGACATAACAGGCTTTCACAACATGAAATTAGGCTGACTCAATCGTCGAATCCTCTACATGTAGACGAATCTGAAAATAATGCTCAAGTCCGCCTGGTGTCTTTCCGCGCAGCTGAACAACCGAGCGGTTACATTGAAATGGATTTTCCGCAAGCAACACAAGAAGTTATCCGTAGTCCAGTCAATCAGCAACAGAGTATGACTTTCGAACCCATCACGTTGCCTCCAATTCCTCAACCTTTAGCAGAAGTAGCAGCAGCAGCAGCAACCAGTCACTCACAACAAACACAAAATGTTTATGAACCAGACCGCAGAGGGGAGCAATCATCTCGCAGCAGTGAACCACCATTAGCGTCTGCTGAATATATAAGGTTGACCCAGAGACAGCCTCTTCAGTTGCCAGCCTATGCTGCACTATCTCAAGAGAACAAGGTCGAACACGTGGCTGAAGACCAAGACTTGGATTTGGGTGCATACGTTAATGTTCCCCCAAGGACCCGAAGTCGAAGTACTTACGCCAATCTCAATAGTGTCGTTTGAGCGTCTGCAGCTATTTGTATTAAGGATTTTTAATAGGAAACTTATTAATTCAAGCAGCATCTCAGACTGAGTTGCAAAATAATCTGCTTAAGTTTATGTATATTTTAGAACCAGTCAAATGTTACTGAGAATATTGGAATATGGTTATGAAGTCATGAACATATGTTACTGAGAATATTGGAATGTGGTTATGCAGTTATAAACATGACATTTGCTTATGGTTTAGTGAAATTTTGATAAAAACTTTCGATAAATATAATCACAGAAGCCAACGCATATTCACGGATTTTCAAAAACAATTTGTCTTTCATACCTCTTAACTATGCATGTAAATATTCGTCTTAATGCATGCAGATCCTTAATATCAATTACCAATCCTTTGAGGTTTTAATGCTGCAGTAATGCCACTTACAACTTGATGATCTAACTCATAATCCCAGGCAATACTGCAATCATGAATACATAGATACATATACATATACATATATATATTCGTATGTACTTACGCATGTATGTAAATATGTATGCATGTGTGTGTGCATTTGTATTTGTATGCAAATACGCATGTATCATGACACTTATTATGGCGCGTTTTAGGTAAATCACAAAAAGCTGCAAGGATGACTATCTAACTTATCAAAGCAAGTGCTTATTAAGACAGTTAAAAAGTATACATCACGCTGTAACTGACATATACATCAAGCTACTGACCCCGAGTTAGCCGACAATCCATCAAAGGTCGGTCAGCACGAGTTAGGAGGTTAAAATGGTGACCTTTTAGCGTTACCTTTTTTCTACAGACTACACGAACTTGCTAAAGTTCCATCACTAATTTGTGTAGATTGAGTAGCTGTGCTTTTTATTCTTCTCATGAATACTTCAATACATGAGTACTTCAGTAAAAACGATTGCAGATCAGTTAACGCATCAACTTGAATAAATACACTGAAAGCAAGTTCTGCATATTCTCTTTGTTGGTCTTTAGGAACTGTGACTGTTTAGCCAGTAGTTCAATATTTAAATTAATCAGTGCATATTGAGAAGGTTAAAACTGTCAAATCCGTTCTGTTTATATTGTATATAGAGCCTATGTCAGAACTTGAACAACGGCAAGAGTTTGTGCAGTTGGTCACTCAGTGGCTGAAAACCAGTGGATCTACCCACAACAATAAGTCAAACTGATTGGTGTCATTTGCTCTGCCTCGTTGTAGCCTGCATGACACCTTCACGGTTTTTGTTCCGGGGGTTATATGATGTCAAATGGGCTTTGACTGAACCCAGCAAAACTCAGCATCTAAAGCGTCACACATGCCAGGCACAGTTAAAGGTAGACGAAGAAACTTTACTTTTCGCATTTGTTGACTGGGGGTACATAGTTTTTGTCATCCATGATCTGAGTGTGCTATTGTACGGTGAACTATCAATGGAAGAACATATCATCCCACTTTGTATATCTCCATCTGCTACGTTGTACATCGGGTCATACGACAATAAGTCTTTAAACCTCTTTGTAACCCTTGATCAATCACTCATCCTGATGTGGATTGACTACTGCAACTCTACACTATCAGGCCTGACGAATGAATGAATGAATGAATGAATATTAAGAGAATAACGTGCCAGGCATTAAAAATAATTTGAATAAACACAAGCCACATACACATCAAATCCAGTTGGTCCTCAGTTGTTCCGCCCTACTTGTGGCCAACGAGTCTGTTAAACAGTTAACAGTTGCTATTAGGTGTAAACAGAGAGTGCATGAAATATTAATTAGATGGATGTGTACGTTCTGTTTCTGATATGCTCATAAAAGTGCTATATATGCTTTGATAACATTCATAGCGGAAATGTGAGCTTATAATGCAGTACAGTTTACATGTTTGCAGTTGACAAATAGGTAGATGTCCAAAAGAACAAAGAAGCCGAATATTTTTTGCAATTGACAATTACATGAACACGCAAAAAAGCAAAGGAGTCGAGAGCTTACAATGAAATATGAGAAGTTTTCGTCCAACACGCTTAATAAAAAAAAACTCAGCATGTATATTTGCCAATTTATAAAGCGATGTATTCTGAACACATACTGTATTGATGCCTGCCTGTAGATATTATGATAGTTAAGTGTGTATTTGATGCATATCTATTTCGACCGAAAGCGAATACTTTTTCCTACGTGTTAACGTATAAAGCGAACTTGCCTTTTCATTATCTAACTAATTAATAATGCTACCGATAGTTTTATGGCTTAAATGTGAAACAGGTTTTTAGCTACTGTTTCTCCACTGAAGGATAGCGGTTCAATCATTATTACAATAAACCGAGAAATACGTTTTTTGTCATCAGACCTTCAGAGTATCAACACAGAAGAAGTACATTTTTCGAGTAGATCTTCAGAATATTTTGCTTCAATGTCTCAAGGTATTCAGCGCTAAAAGTCTATGAGCGTTTGATAAAAAAATAAGCACGCTTTATAAAGAAACAAATTTTTTTAAATATATCAATAACCTTTAAATATGCATTGAATAACGTTCTTGAGTAGTCCTTTAAAGGTCATATGTAAATAGTGAAATGTTGCTGGATCACTGTAACATGCTTACTTTATTATTAGCCTGCGTATACAATAATCTGAACGTCGTAAGTTTTCGCTCTAGCTTTCAAAATTCAGCACTGTACCTCTGATATTCATTGGAGTTTGCAATAATTTTGTGGTATATGAAGTTAATTAATTATTGGTTAATGTACTTGTGGTTAGATAGGGTTCCGTGTTTTCAGTGGATCATCTTTCTGACTGACTTTTCACTTCTTTCAGTGTTTTATGTTTTAAAAGATTGCGTACAATCAAACAAGGCCGCTGTTGTGACTCTCGCCGTATTGTTCAGTCTAGCAGTCGTGTCTTCAGCTGCGATTATAACGTTCATGTACTTGCGTCAACGTCGCATCTGCAAAGAATTAGGTAACATCTTTTCACAGTTGCGTCACTTTTGAGACGTATCAGAAGAGCGCTATATTAAGTGTCCTGAGGCATACATGCAAGCATACATAAATGCAGCCGGGCTTTTTCTGACCCTGGCCCAAGGTTCTCGAATGTATTTTTATAATCAGTTCGTTCTGCTGTATCTTTGGTATCTTTCCGCTTTCAGCTTAAGACGTTTTTCATTCAGCGTGACTATCATTATTAGGCATCCTTCCCGTTTAAGTGAACGTTGGAATTACTGAAATTGCGATTCTCTTTTGGAGTGTCATCGACTGATGCCTGATGCACCATAATATTGGCGCTGCCGAAATTCTGAGATTAGGTTAGATGCATGCATGAGGACACGGCAGCCGACTGGTTAGAGCGCTCGACTTGTAACGCGAAGAGTACGAGTTCAAGCCTTCCCTGAAAAGGGTTACTGTGTAGGGACCTTGAGCATGTCCTTCATTCACAATTGCTAAGCGATATCGATTGATGTTTAGTCATTAAATAGTGGCGCTTAAGAAACAGCGGTCAACGGTATATGCATTATGAATCTTGCGCCGTGACTAAAGTCAAAACGTTGGTTTAAATGCCGATTAACATGTCATTCTTTGTAATTATATTGTAATCTGACATTTATAAAGCGCCACTTCAAGAAAAACTCACCAGGAGCGCTCCCGATGCGAACGAGTGAGATCACTGTCAAATAATACAGACTTCAGGCTCTTGCGAAACTGCAGAAGGAACAAAATGAGGAGCTCTAGCCGCAACTCTCGGAAAAGCATCTGTGCGTGAAGGACTTGCTCAAGGTCCCTACACAGTAAACGCCTGGAAGCTGACTCGAACCATATTCTCCGCATTACAAGCCGAGCCCTCAAACCATTCGGCTACCCGTGCCACACATGTGGCAGACGGCCAAACTTTGTATCGTATATTTGTACGCTTTAGAAGACTACAAGCGTCGAATTCACAATGCACTGATTCAAGTTAACCTTGGAGACCAACGAACTATCGATACGGGCGTCTACCTAACGCCCATCAACCCAAGGCGTGATCTGGTCGACGAGCCAGTAGCGATTGCTTACGAAATAGTGGCAGACGGGGATGCCATCGCGTCAGGCAGGAGCGAAGACTGTAAGCCAAAGCCTTTGTCGCCTACTGCAGTCGAGAAACAGAAAGGGGTTCCTTACGAGAAAAAGCCGATCAGCCATTATATGAATCTGCATGAAAGTCGTACCGTTGATGGGTCCGACTACACCTTTCTGCGACTGAAACCGGCTCTCAAGCAAAAACCACATAATCGCAAGTCGGTTATCTAAAGCCTGAGAGCCAGCGAACGCCGGTTATATGATGTGGTGCAACCGAATGGACAACGCGTACAGGTTGCATGACTAGCATAAGAGAAGTTGAACCTGTTTGTGTCCAAACGTATGTATGCATGCATGTATGTATGTGTGTATGTATGTATGTATGTATGTTGTGTGTATGTATGTATGTATGTATGTTGTGTGTATGTATGTATGCATGTATGTATGTATATGTGTATGTTGTGCGTATGTATGTATGCATGCATGCATGCATGTATGTATGTATGTATGTATGTTGTGTGTATGTATGCATGTATGCATATATGTGTGTATGTTGTGTGTATGTATGTATGTATGAATGTATATGTGTATGCATGCATGTATTTATGTATGTATCTATGTGTGTAAGTTTGTATTTTATAGTTTGCAAGTGCACTTTGATATACCGCCTCTTCAGGAAAACTCATCAGAGGTGTTCCCAATCTGACAACATAAGACCACGATTGAATAGAATGGTCTTTATGATGTATGCATGTAATTATCATCAATGGATGGATGGACGGATAGATGGATAGATGGATGAATGGAACGATAGCTGGATGGATGGATAGGTGAATTGATGTGTGGTTGAATGGGTGGATTAGTGGGTTGATAGAAGGATGGATAGATAGATAAATGTATATTTCTCATACAGACAGATAATTGTACAGACAGAAAGTTAAACACACAGACAGACATACATATAAAAAACTTATGCATATTGAAAGTCGAAAGGAAAACTAGAACTAATATGCTTATTTCATTCAGACTGCTGCTTACTGGACCAAGCTGCTGCGGTATAGATCAGGAAAATAATTACTCAAGAAAGCTACGAACTTTTCATCTTGGTATTTTAAGAGATGAACGCAGTAACATGTTTAGATTGGATAATTTATTTAAGAACACTTTAACTGCATGTTAAAAAAGAAATGGTATTGAATATGAAATGTCGGGCTATTGATAAGGAATGCAAGCGCAGACTAGAGTCGTTCATAACTTTCTATGTGGTGAATATACATCTACCCAGATCAATCGGTGTTATAACTTTCACACTGTATCAATCATTTTCCGTAGAAGTTACTTCTAGATTTAAATGAAGCCTACATGTTCTGAAGTAAAATAACGTAGCATATTCCAAATATTCGCCCCTACACGTAACACACTGTAGGTCAGTACCGCATTGTTTAATGGCTTCATCAAATATGATAATAATAATGTGAACTTCTATAGCGCCACTGTAATTATGCACAAGGTATCAGTCGAGTTGCAATACAGACGCTTCAATGTTTATCCTATAAAAGTCACTTTATCACTGTCAGAAGAAAATGGCTTTATCGTCATTGCCAGAGGAAAATGGCCTTACCTTATGCATGACGTCATAGACAATGGCGAACTGCTGGAAGTCTTTAACATCAATACTGTCGCATAATATTTCGTTACTTATGAGTTTTCACAGCAAAGTTTTTTAGAAAAAGAACGGTTTAAGAGTTTCAATGCATCGATGTCGTTACTGCTAACCGCACAGTAGCTTTCTATTCAAATTACTGCTAACATCGAACCAGTCGTGACTGTCTCATCTTAATATCAGAGTTTTCAACATATTTGAACGATAACGTCATTGATTAACAAATATGCCAACTTGTTCTTGCGCTGGAAATGCTACTGAAACTCGGGTTTACCATGCGGTACTTTTAAGCACGATGTCGCCAAGTTTCGTGAAGCTCTCAGAAATGGATTTGATGCATGGCATATTTTCGTCTTTCGATCGCCGGAATTCCATTACTACAATCTTCTGCAGCACGCGGTTAAGAGCAACTTCCGTGAAGGCATCGAGATTCTTTTACGAGAGACAAGTATCAACACTCGGCTGGGGTTTGTAAAAGCCTGCGTGAAACGGGACGACGATGTGATACGATTGTTTCTTCAGATATCGTGTGAAAGACGACTCAGTTGCTCAGAGTATCTGTTCGTTCTGCTAGACTATAAGATCGTCGATATGGCTCGGGAGTTTATACAGATGGATGGTTTCAACGTCAACGACAAGGAGCTATACCTTTCAGGCAGATATATTCGAAGCTCTCTGGGACGATGGGGCCAAAGTCCGATGCACGTTTCGGCTCTCTTCCATAAGCCGCGGTTTCTGAAGCACCTGATTAAACGCGGCGGGAAACTGGACATATCGGACATTGGTCACTGCACGCCTCTGTACATCGCCTGTCAGCAGGGAAGCTACAAATGCTGCGTCTACTGAGACACGGCGCAAATCCCACGATCAACGATACTACGAAGCAGGACAGGGCTGCAAGTCCCCGATCGCCACTCTGTGCACTGTGCCACTTGTCAGAACCACCGGTTAACGAAGAGATCGTTGGCCTTCTGCTCTCAGCCAGGCTTGACATGAATAAAGAGAGGTGGATTCTGCAAGGACGCTATAGACACTCTGCAGATGACGCTACTTTCCGTCTGCTGACGTCATTGTGTCGGGTTCCATCCAGCCTAGAAGTACTGTGTGTTCGAGCAGTACGACTCCACCTTTCAAAACTTACCAAGGGTAGGAGCATTCTAACAAGAGTTCAACAGCTTCCTGTGCCACCCATACTCAAAGCACGATTGATCGTGAGCGACTTCGACCAGAGCCTGTGGTTTAGCTCGTCCACTCTGTGAAGACTTGAGCATGCTTTAAGTCAGACAAATGTCAAAGTAGCCTATAGGGTCATGATCAAAAAGCAATTACATTACGACTCCGATATTGGAATTATTATAAAAAGTGGAAAATAAAACGCCTTAAAAATTAATATGAGCGAAACATTTCGAGTAAAGTAAATAATATCCGATTATTCGTGTAATTCACAGCTCAAGAAACTAAATGTGAATGTTAATGTCATAATTTATCAGCCTCAAATGTGGATAGGTTTGATCTTCTATCCGTAATTCTTGTTTGCAATTCTTATCAACTATTTAAAGTTCATTATTGTTGACTGATCTCTCACTAGCAATTATGAATTAATTCATTAAAGGACTTCGCTACAGTGGAAAGTTTTCAACACTACTTTATGATAACAATACAGGCCTATCCGTCCAATGCCCTCTTCCTTTGCTTTAGTCATCTTCTTCTCATATACCAAAAAAAAAAAAATCGGTTGTTCCATAAAAGATTTCCAAGAGCTACAAGTTCAAGTTTGGACACAAAACCTTCCCTTGGAGTCAGAAATATTGTGGCGATGATTCTGAACAACTTGCATATTCAATGTTGTTTTTGCCATTCATCAGCTGTTAAGATTTAGCTGTTATCCTGGATCAGCTTCACTCTTGTCTTTGTGACATCATTGACAACATTTAAACGCTATCACGAATTGCAATAAAGCAAAACAGTTATAGTTTTCATTCCAGTATTGTGCTATCGAAAATATTTTTCAAAAGCTACTAAGAAAAACAACATTCTTGCTCTAACGAATATTTAATAAAGCTTCAAACTCGTAATCTTTTGATTGATATTTAGATTTAGATTCAAACTCTGTTTATATTTTCTTCACTCTTTTTATATTATACACACATTTTAAACTCATCCTTTTACGAGCCTATCATCAAACTGCGTACATGGCTACATGGCTGATCTAAGCGGATATATACTTAAGGTAAACACAGCATGCAGGCTGAACTGAGTCATACAATGTTGATATAATCTCTGGAAGATTTTCCAAAGAGAAGGTCCGGTACATGAAAAGGCGACGTCATCGAATTTATTGGTGTGCGAAAAGCGAAGCATCCGCAACTCTCCATGGGCGGTAGATGACCAGGATGATTGGATACTGTGACACATATCTCTCTGATGCATACCCTGACAGAGCCGACTAACGAGGATTGTGGAACAGAAATATCTTGAATCGGTTCCCTTCCTCGACAGTAACCAGGACATTGTACTTTGTACTGATTCAGCGATATGCGAGATAATTAATTACTTAGATTTATCGCGAGTAATCGGTGGACACACTAATCATTGTACATATCTGATTTTTATGCAGCTGCTGTTTATTCCATCCCTTCTGCAGAGTTTCTCTTCGTCAACAAACTATCGTAGATGAAGTGTGTATTTCAAATACTGTGTATGTGTGCATGTACTAATGCATGTATGTATGTAAGTATGAATGTATGTATCTGATTATTTATATAGCGCCTCTTATACCTGTCAAAGGCAATGTGTCTATACCGAGCGAAAAGTTAGAACATGAATCTTAATATTCGTGTTGCGAAAATGCTATAACCGAATAGAACCAGCCATATCTTAACTATGTGGCATGATGGTCTATTCGGTTAGCGCGCTGGGTCTATGATTCAATGATTATGGGTTTGGGCCTGCTGAGCGGACTCATGTTTCGACCCTAGGAAAGTTATTCGGGAACACTTGTGTATGTGTTTGTGAAATGTGAACGCATGTTTTGCATCAGTAAAGGCTATTCATTTGCTACTCGTTTAAATTACAACGAGTAAGAAAACTTTGTTTGGAATGATGTCAGAATAGTCCAAAGAGGGTCACAGTTTTTGTTGCACCAGTATCAAAAATGATCCGCTGTTAACAGTCAGGCACTTTGCTCCAACAGTGAATGGCTAGTAAGAGCTTTAGCTGTGCCTTTAGGCCAAAACAAATGTATTTATTTCATAGATAATTGCTCTGATTATTAGAATGTACAACAGAAACCAGAAACTATGTTAATATTCTGCTAAGTAAAAACTTATAGATAAATGTATATATGTATATAATACTATGCATATGTATGTATATATGTATGTACATATTCATGTATGCATGTTTCTATATATATATGTAATGTATGAATAAATGTATCTATCTATGTATGTATGTGTATGCCGCTATAATATATGTAGTTGGCTGTTTATACAGCGCCATTTAGAAGTTCACAAAGGTCAGACGATAAAGCGATTGATTTGAGGGCCTCTAAACGCTTTCGAAACTCGACGATGAAGCATTAGAAGCTTAGTTTTTGTTATTAACCAGTGCTGGTTAAGCTTGAGAGAGTGTGTCCGTTGACCAGCTATAGCTGAAAAGTTGATGCCGACCAATTCAACCCAGTATGCATTTACACATAACGCATACGGGCTGTGTGTTGCCAGTGACAAATATCCTGTTTGGCACAACTTATTGCAGCTTTTGTTTTAATATTGTGGTTTGCCACTTTAAATTCTCAAAGCATTTAAAAAGAAATGTGAATGATGTTTTTGCGTTATTATCTCGTGCAGAGGTATCTGATGGCAATTTTGTTGGTGTCTATTTTAGGTAGGTACAGTATTCAAGTTTGGCTTTAATTTCATAATTTTGTAGTTAATATAACTAGACGATTCGAAATATTCGAGCAATGTAACACTTATACTAAAGCAGCTGAAAATGCATTTTGTGGCAATCGAAACGTGTAGCAATCGAAACGTGTCGGGGAGTTTTAAGTATAGACATGTGGTGAAACCAACAAGTTTCGTAAATTACACCTTTACCTTTTACGTGCACTAATCCAATTAGTTGTTTATTGGTTAATGTAGGGTAGTTGCACAAATCTCAGAAATCACCTGGCATGTAAGCATCTCCCTAAGCTTGTTTCAAATCATAAAGTTGTTACAATTACTCCAGTGAGACATCTTTCAGCATGTCTAGTCATTTAAACATCCATAAAAGGTCATTATGTATACTGTTATAGAAAGGTATCCAAAATAAGTAAATAAAAGTAAGCCTTTATTTGCATCTGACAAGTCCACATACATTACATGGTATACAACGATTGCACACGCATTTAAAATAGACTACAGCACGAGCAAATATAATCGACTGGCATGCACAGCTAAATATTACTAAGAGACAGTGCACAAAACTGCGTTAGTATAGTATGGTTTAATGTTCAACATCCGTGAATGTAATGTATAATCTTGTAGGTATGTTTTGATACATTGTATGCGATAGCTAACCGAGTGGTAGGTGAACGGCGACCGTAAAAATATATAACAAGAACATTCGTCCTATAAAGATTTGGGTTAAATAACGCAACCGTAGCTTTTAAACGAGGAGTTAGTTAGGTTTAAGCAAAAGCGAAACAAGACTGCTCACGTGCAAAGACTGCACTGGAACATCCACGTTGATTAAATCAGTAGTATTTAATGTTCTATGTTACTCGTTCATATTACATTACGTCATTACTCCGATAGTATAGACTTCACTATTTGCTACCAGGACATGATTTGGTTAGCTTCAGATTAACGTTTCCTCTTAGCACGATTATTGACATTTTCTTCAAGTTCTCTGACTCGGGGCAATTTTGAAAGTCCAATAGCGCCATTCCTGACGTTGCTGGGCCTCCTTCTTCAGTTTACCGTATCCGCCCTCCATCATCCAACCTATTAGCATTTGTCTAGGTCTTCCTTTTCTTTTCTTTCTTTCCATTCTTCCCTCTATGATATTTCTACAAACGTCGCAAACGGATCACAACTTGGTAGCCATGACGGTCTATCTACGATTAAAATTCATGAAAAAGAAAAGAAAAGAAGTAAAGAAATGGGATCATGAAAAATTAAAGGTTATGAGTAAAGAACTATCGGAAAAGATCGAAGAGCACATAGTTGAAGAAGTACAGCCACGATAGAAGAATGATGGAGAGGGGTGAAGAAGATTATTATTAAGGAAACATTAGAAACTGTAGGATATCTAAAAGGATCATCTCCTCGAAAACCTTCGATTACGACGGAAATGCTTCAGGAAATAACAAAGAGGCGAAAATGAATTATTGACAACGAATGTAATACTAAATATGTGCGGGGCACCTTCATCACCATCACTGTCATCAACGTTGTTATCGTCAACTTCATCACCAGCAATTTCATCTTTGGCGCTCGTTTACACGGCACGTTATGGCCATCAATTTAATTTACGTCACAGCTGCATGTTTGCATCGGTCTAATATCCATTTTAAAAAGTCGCCCGTGAAATCCGACATTCTCGACGTTATCAGGGCGTTCATGTATTCATGTTATCTAAGAATAAAGACACGAAGAGGCACATCATTACACGGCTGCTACTCCTCGCTCAGTCGATGGATATATGGCGTGTTACTTACTTACTTACTTAATGAAATATAATACTAATCATGATTTCTGGTCTTTTGTCTTCAGTCGATGCCAATGAACCACGTGGGCCTAGTAACATCGCGTGTTTGTCTAAAACAAAAGTGATCATAACATGTTTAGCTCCTGAAAGTGATTCTTTAGAAATTAGCTGGTATCACAAAAATCCTGATACTCCTTCGCCTCAAATGCTAATCAATAGCACAGGAAGTAATATTTCTACAAATTATTTGATGATCAGGATAGAGAATAGAGAAGCTCTCGTTATAAACTCTGTTCAGCTTCGGGATGCAGGAATTTACTACTGCGCAACAATTAATTCGACTGCACTAACAACAGAGGAGTTCGGCGGTCATTTGATAGTACTCGGTAAGTGCTAATTTCAAATTTTTCATAATTACAAAAAAAATTCATTCGGCTAGCATATGCGCGGCACTCCTTTAACTCATTGCCATCTTGGTGCTGTCAATATACCACTGGCATGTGCAGCGAAGTATGTAGAGTGAAGTATGCATAGGATCGAGCCCGATGATTCCTTTAATTAGTGACCGTTCGTGTCCAACTGGAGCCCAATCAACTCTTCATTCTCTCGCCCTCAGTAAATGAGTAGGTTGGGAGGTTAAAAATGTTCTATCGCTGCATTGCTGTGGTCGCGTTTGCGCCTTAGCCGATGATTCTTCGACGAGACCACACTTATGAAAAATATCTATTAAGTTTTGTAAACGTTATTTTTGCATGGGTTCACTTCCTCGCCTTATAAGTCGTTATACTAACTGCCTACAGCGGCGCTACCTGACTGATGGTTTATTACTTGTGACATCCAATGCTAATCTAAAATGCGCTTTTGTTACGACTGACAAGCCTAACCTAATAAGTTGTTCGATAACGTGCAGTGTTTATGGAGCTAATACATAATTATGAAAAATGATTTTCATATTATCACAGCTTCTGATCCAACCTGCGGTGTGGAAAATATCACGGTGATGGAGAACGATTTTATGAGGCTACAGTGTAGTGTTACGTATGGCGGATTTTGGAGACCATTCATTGAATGGACACAGTTTGGACTTCTTGGACAAGAGAAAACCAATAACGATGGCATTTCTATTAATGTTACTGAGTCACAACATTATACTAGCCTGACTGCTTCTCTTCGAATTTTAGCCACACCATATCATAACAATATAAGCTTTGCGTGCAGTACTTATTTTAACTACAGCGAGGCTTTGGTAAAGAAGAAAGTGAGCAAAATCACACCGGATTACAATCACACGTGGAAATCGCCCAAAATCAGCGTACTGTGTGAGTTTGATTTCCATAATTTTAGAGAGTACTGCTGAAGTATGGAAAATCTAAAGGTCTTAATTTAGTTAAAATAATAAACTTGTGAAGAATAAAATATTTTTTAAATATTGTATAAATTAAGAGTCAGCAAAAACGATACTTTAGACTTTGTCCTGAACATTAGGATTTACCATTAAAATTTGGGTCTGCCTTAATCTTAATGATATAATGCGTGATTATAAAACTTAACGCTTAACTGTTTACGTTTATTTACATGAGTTTGTATAGGATTGAATATATTTAATGTCTTCAAGATGGTCCGAGAGATGTATCAATAAATCCAGCAAATGACACTCTCTATCCTGGCGATCAGTTGACGTGTTCTGCAGTAGGAAACCCGGAACCCGAATACAAGTGGACTAATAATGAAACAGGTTACAGCCGAGCCGGATCGGAAATTGAAATCGTTCAATCGATGATACGCGAAGAACCCTATGTATTCAGATGTAGAGCCCGAAATGATATGTCTGAATCTTATGCTTGCATCACATTCAAAGTACAAAGTAAGTCAATTTAATTTTACCACTATGTGTAACATCAGCAGTCACTGCCATAACACGTGACAAATAAACACCCTGGCTATAGTTATATTCCACAAATACTATAAATTACTAACCATGCCAATAAAGGCTTTATAAACCTATCGTTAATACCAATGTCCTGGTTCGCTGAGTCTTTGAAACCGACAACGTGGACAATATGTTACGTTTATACAACAAGTATTTTTAACAAATAATGATGAAATGTTAGCCTAGAATATTAATTTGCATATCATTCAGGATGTGTTATAATCTACTCCCTCTGGTACTGTTCATTCATTCCCCAAATATTTCCATTTAAACGAACGTCTTTAATCCTTTTGTTCACCTGTACACATATATCTTTATGTTGCCTAAGAAAATTCAACATTTAAATTTTGAAAATTTTGAATTGAGTTATACACAAACATCATGAGAGAACCTGGCTATATATTCATTAAGACTTTGGACATCTCAGAGTTATCCATCTTCGTTTATGTTACATATTTACTTGTCTTTCGCTGCTTTGTCTTTTGCTTGTCTTTTCAACGACCACAACATTCATGTCCATTTCTGATTAGTTCAGAAACAAATTGATGGCTAGTTCTTTCATTCATATGATATAACTTGGTATTTTTTGTTTTTCTTTGCATTAAGCCCGATTTTCTGTCCATGTTGGGTTATCAATATCCGCCGGAATATTGAGTTTTCTTCTAATTGTCGCAATTTTTTCAGTCTATCATTGCTATTCAAGAGGTAATATCTAAGCGTATTTGTCTAAAACAATACGGGAATGAGCATACTAGAATAGAAAAGGATGAGAAGACAAGAAAAAGTCATAGTTGCTTCACATGTCTTATTTCCTTTATATGTTAATAATCTATAGAATCTCTTAGTACCAATGTAAGGTGCTTATCATATGCCCCCCTCTCACGTGTCGTGTTAATAAGAACAGTTTGTGATTTTTAGCATCGTAAGTAGCTCGTTACTTCAAGGGTGCTACACAATGTCAATTGTCAGTGCTAATTAATGTTAAGAGTAAAACAATAGATAGAGTTTTGATTGATTTTTGAAAGCGTAAACAAACAGCCTTCTGATAAGATACGGGAAGGCTGTTGCAAGCACACGGGCCAGCAACCTAAAAGGCGCGCTAACAAGTACAGTAACTACATTACGATAAGTTTGCACCTGAGACTTATATGAAGATATGAAACTGCTACTGCATTTAAGACTAATACGAAAACTAATATGAAAGCCACTAGCTTTATTCAGAAGCCATTTTTCTTACGAATACATTGTACGTTATTGACATTCTGGGACCATGATTTACATTTTATCGAAAATATCATTTTTTTCAGCTTAACTTTGTGTTTTAACGTTGATTGGTTTGGACTTATCTATTCTTTGTACTCAGTTTTGGACTATATTATTTGGCTGAGCGATTATTAGTGAATAAAAAACCTGCGATGTACGTTATTTTCAACTAATATCAATTTTAGGCCAATGCGCACAGAGGATTCACCATAACCCAGTGTTGAACATCGAACAATCAGAAATCAGAACGACATCAGCTATGCCTCAGTTTAATGCAGGGCCTGGGAATGAGAGCGCATATGAAGAAATCAAAGATATCCATATTTCAACCAGATATCAAGAATCTGATGAATCAAGCGCAGCTTATACGGAATTACGTGACAGAAACCTTCCTATGCAGAGTGTGTACGAAAGGCTACGTGCATTGTAGACAAAAGCGGTCTAAACTAATATACTAGGTTCTACCGCCATTGTCATGACTGCTGGTGTAAGATTGCCAGATTTTAAGTAATCAGACCAGCTGTTCTCTGTAAGCAGTACAACTTTTAAGCCATCATGCATCAATCTCAAAACCTAATTTGTAACCATTTTACTATAAAATTATATTCTGGGATGTAAAGTTGTGCAAGGTTACAATATCATGTTTATACACGATTTATCGTCATCGGAAATACCAAAGACTTTTTAAAAGACGATTTTAAAAGTATGGACCTAATTGTCATTACAAGTATAATCATTTGCTACAGACAACAAGTGATGAAACCATAAAATAAGATGAACTTGCAACAGTAAACCTGTTTTCACCGTTGCAATATAAACAATGAAACGACACTGTAATGGTAAGCTTAAGTGAAAAAGACACTGTGGATAGGACTATTTATTGAATATGAGGCTAAAAGAACTTGCCCTAAGAGCAAAATGAAACAGAAAGTATTCATAATTATGAGATAAATATATAAAATGTCTTTTCTTTCGTGCATATATGTATCACAGTCGGATACTTTGACTGAAATAATATACTGGAGTGATGTTACCCTTTGTAAAGAACAAATGTAATTGATGGAATTCGTAGCGGAACATAGTTAATTATGGGTTTACACATTTACACCTATGCATGTTAATGTCATGTTAATATTAATATTGTCTTATATGGCAGTGCACGATATTCTAGTAGTTAGCGTTCTGGACTGTCAACAAAGAGGTCGGGGTTTCAAATCCTCGCCATGGCAGAAATTAGTTTCGAGATTTCGGCTTCACTTGTGCCCCTAGCCAACGTAGCTATAAATAGTCAATGTCAGTGGTACGATAATATGCCGAGGCTAAGAAAAATGACACTACTCATGGACGCCTCTCAAGCTCGCATAAGTGACTGCTCTTCTCCTTGTTCTTGTTCTTCTTCTTCTTCGCATTCATCTTCTTCTTCATGTTCATCATCTTCTTCTTCTTCTTCTTCTTTCCCCTTATCTTTGCAGGCACAGCAAGTTCCAGTTTCGGTAGTCCCACTCCGCCCTCAAGCTGGAAAGGAGGAAGGAAGGAAGAAAGAGAGGGGAGGCAGAAATAAAAGCAATAGAAAGGGAGGCATAGGTGGAGGAGAGGATTGAGTAATATTTGCTGGGCAGAAGACAGACAGAGAGGGAAGCAGAGAAATAGGAAAAGAAGTACACTTGCAGCTGGCAATTATTACTCCGTCTTTCTTTCTCTGATTGGTGAATTGCCATCGTCGTATCTGCCCCTCAGCCGTGATATTCTTCACCCAAGAACAACGTATGTGAAGATTAATGTGGATGGGGTAGTAAATTAGCCAATGACTTATTCAAAGCTGACAATTCTATACATAAATAATAAATGTGAGAAACAATGAACGGGCTTTCTTTCGTGGAACGAAAATAACACGTCTTTGAGATATTCAGTTACCTTCTTTTGGTTTCTGTCTCTGTCTATCTCTGACTCTCTATCCTGTTCTGTTTTGCTCTATCTATCTATCTATCTATCTATCTATCTATCTATCTATCTATCTATCTATCTATCTATCTATCTATCTATCTATCTATCTATCTATCTATCTATCTATCTATCTATCTATCTATCTATCTATCTATCTATCTATCTATCTATCTATCTATCTATCTATCTATCCATCCATCCATCTATCTATCCATCTATCTATCCATCTATCTATCTATCTATCTAGGCCTAATGTTAGCATATTCGTCGATGCAAATATGGTTATGCAAAATTTACTTTATGCACCATGCTTGGTAGTAGGCTAAAAAAACACGCTTGTTATACTGCAAACTCAAATATAGGCCTATATAACATTATATCGAGTGTTCTCTGTATTAGCAGACTCGACGTCTAACCCTTGAGCTTGGGCTCAGGCTCGAGCTTGTTCAGCGAACTAAGTATAACGACCCTGGGCAAGTATTTTTACGCGCACGTGCCTGTATAACTTTATCACCAAGCAGTATAATTCGGTTTCTGTGCGAGTTGGCAAGTAAATAGCGCTTCATGATTTACTGGCCCAGTGTCCAGGACTCAGGGTTTCGCTCATTGCCGGCTTCTGGTAGAAAGGAAAAGTAAATTAGCATCTGTCTTATGCTTTCACCTATAAGATATTGGCGATTTTTTCAACAGAAGCCTATTGCGTGCTTAGATCACATTCTTTCAAACTTTATAGCTTTGTAGCTGATTGGCCAGAGCGCTTGGCTTGTAACAGGGAGAGTACAGGTTCGAGCCTCGACGTGGCAGTTGCGTGTAGGGACCTTGAGCAAGTTCTTAACGCTCAGCGTAAATTTCTTTACGTAAGTTCTTTGCGCTCAGCGCCATTGATGTTCTGTCGTATGGTCGTGTATGCACTTCTAAACTTTGGAAGGAGGGCAATATCAGAAATACTGTTGTATCGTATTGCATACAATATTTACATTTTGCTCCATTAGCTTACGGTATTTTCAACGGCCTTAAATTGCATCTAATTATTATTAGTGGTTAAGCCTATTCACAGTGCCGGCCTAAAAACAGAGACACAAATGATGAAGTCGTGACTATAGTTTGCCTATAATTACTATCGATATCACAATAAGTTTTGCTGCAAAGACATATGTAGGTCGGTTTCATGTTGTAGTAGACTTTAAAAAGCCTAAGCTAATAAAAGTACAAACCGGATGTACTGTTTTCGTTGGCCTATTTTCCTGGCGGTCCAGATAATTAATTATAGTAGCAGATGCATTAAGTGCGTGTTTGAAGACGTATTTACCATGCAATTGTGCATGATGTTTTAGAACCATTACAATAAATGCGACAATTATGCGGTATGGAATAGATATATGAGACAGGACACTGTATAGAACAGATCTAATGGTTTGATGCTGCAGTGTCATCCGTGTTCTGAATTTCCGGAAACAGCAAGTAACTATTTAGCAAAACTTGGATTTTCTTCAACTTTTCAGATACATTAATTTTCAATGTGTTTAACTAACAGGTTTTACTGTGCTAGGAATCAGCAAGGCAAGTTCTATCAGTGGAGTCTTTAGTAGAGAAAATATTCAAGGTTGACTCTGAGTCTTCATAACTTCAAGTGCGTTACAAATATTTCTCATCGGATCTGACTTAAATATGAGTAATGTCAGAGTGTGTAGCTGACGCTTAGAGAATACGGCGGCAGCACCCGACTTGTATTTTTGTAACATAATTGAATTACCTGACTTTTATGCTTCTACCTTTGAACTGTTGCTTCTTCAGTGTATAATGAGTTTTCAGGAGATTTTACAGGTTTGATCTATTTGACCCATATTTACATTAGGGGGTTTCTCACAGTTGTAATCGATATTCTGCACAATTTCAGGATAATCGAAATTTGCTTTTGTTAAGGAATTTTTTCTAAGAAAATATAACCTCTATAGGTTTGATAAAATGCATGCACTATAGGTTCTTCCACCAAACACCTAATAACTGACAGTGTGAATCTCTTAATACAGATGGAATGATTGTTATACACTTATTTGCTAGGCGGGTATGCCTCTGAAACAAAATGAAACGCCCTTCAGGTTTACTAACGATGTACACAATGCGCCAACAATATTTTAAAATGAAAAATTTCAGTCCAAGAGCATAATGAAGGAAGGGTAAGTTAAACATTAGGGTGTCGCGTTTTATGGCTATTTTAATGCCTGTTTGAAATAGCGTCTGAAGTACCAGATAATTAACTGATATGCAGATCTATAATTATGTAAATGAAGTTTGCCTAATCATATCATTTTAGATTCTTAATATAATTAGCGAGCAAGATTTTGATTTTAGGTCAGGTTCGTCAGTGTTAATATAGACCACTGGTTAGTTATATTTTCATCATGATGTTTATTAGCTTTTGGCTATAAATCACATACTAAATTATGTTTTGACCAACGTTGTTTTTAGGCGTGGTTATAAATCAAAGACCTAATATACCCATCCGAGTTGATACTCTCGACATACAGAGACTCAACCTTTCAGCGTAAAATTGGTTTAAATTTAACTCTCAACTTACATCAAGTTTGGTGGATATGAATTCCATTGTCTTCGCATTCTGCATTCTAGCAAAGGTTCTTTCAGGTTGGTAAACTGGATTTGTGTGTGTCTAACAGTTCATTTGCGTTATGATTAATTTATAAGATTTTACTGACAAAATGCAATACATAACTTATTATGTGTTATTTAGAAATAGATAACGATTTGTATGTATCAGAAAAGGATTAGCGATAATTTAGGGAAATATTATGACAATTCACCAAGGGTGAATAAGTGTAGGTTATAGCTTAACTGCAGTCACTATCAGATGACTATTGCATGAGAAACTATCAAACTCAGTACGACAATTGAAACAATTTTATTACCTTTTACCAGCTACTCAGGGCATAGAGACATTAATGTTCAGTTAACGGGGCCCAAAAGACAATCTTTCTCATACATGCTCATAGTCTAAGAGTATTCTAAGAGTATTCTAAGAGTATCAACGTTAACCACAGCTAAATACTATGCTAAACAGGAGAGAGTATGAGACTCAAGAATTAAAAAATCATAAATCGACTCCCCTTTGCAGACCAACCCATATTAAACCGATTTGTTCTAAATCTGTTTTCAGCTGGTGCCAATGAACCACGTGAGCCTAGTAACATCGCGTGTTTATCTAACACAAAAGTAATCATGACATGTGTAGCTCCTGAAAATGATTCATTTGATATTAGCTGGCATCACAAAAATCCTAATACTTCTTCGCCTCAAATTCTAACCAATAACACAGGAAGCAATATTTCTACAAATTATTTGATGATCAGAATAGAGGATAGAGAAGCTCTCATTATAAACTCTGTTCAGCTTCGGGATGCAGGAACATACTACTGCACAATATTGAAACCGACTGCAAAAACCACAGAGGAGATCGGCGGTCATTTGATAGTACTCGGTAAGTGCGACTTTCATTTTTTTTTAATAATTAGGAAAAATCAATCCATCCGGCTAGCAAATACGCGGCTCTTCTTTAACTCAGTGCCCGTTTGGTGCTGTCAGTATACCGCTGGCATGTTCAGCGAAGTACCTAGAGTGAGGGATGTATAGGATTGAGATCGGTGAGCGCTTTGATAAGAGACCGTTCGTGTGCAACTGGCGCCCAATCAGCCCTTCATTCTCTCGGACTCAGTAAATGAGTAAGTTTGGGGGTTAAACGATATCCTATCACTGCATTGCTGTGGTCGCGTTTGCGACTTAGCCCAATGATTCTTCGAGCACAAGACCACACTTCTGAGAAGTGTCTATTGAGGCTTTTAAACTTGTTTAGATCCATCTGTTCATTTCCTCGACGTATAAGTCTTTATACTATCTACCTAACACGGCCCTACCTGAGTGATGGATTATAATCGTGATTATTTTTTTGTTTAATAATTTTGCATAATTTTGTATAATTTTGTATTTTTTGTATATTTTGTATTTATTTTTGTATAATTTTGTTTAATTTTTGTATAATAATTTTTTTGTATATTATAAACTTTTGTTGCGATTGACAAGCCTAACCTAATAAGTTGTACGATAACATGCAGTGTTAGTGGAGTTAATACATAATTATGACAAATGATTTTCATATTATCACAGCTTCTGATCCAACCTGCAACGTGGAAAATGTCACGGTGATGGAAAACGAATATATACAGCTACGGTGTAGTGTTACGTATGGCGGCTTCTGGAGACCATTCATGGAATGGACACAGTTTGGACTTCATGGAATAGAGAATATCAATAATAATAGCATTTCGGTGAATGTAACTGAGTCATATTATTACACAAACCTGACTGTTTCTCTTCGAATTTTAGCCAAACCATATCATAACCATATCAGCTTTGCGTGCAGTACTTATTTTAACTACAGCGAAGTTTTAGTGATGAAAAAAGTGAGCAACAACACACCGGATTACAATTACACCTGGAAATCACCAGAAATTAACGTACTGTGTGAGTTTAATTTCCATAATTTTAAAGAGCACTGCTGAAGTAATGGAAATCTGTAGGGCTTAATTTACTTAAAACAATAAACTTGTAAAAAATAAAATATTTTAAAATATTGTATAAATTAAAAATCAGCAAAAACGATACTTTAGACTTTGGCATAAACATTAGGATTTACCATTAAATTTATATCTGACTTGATCTCAATGATATAATGCGTGATTAGGAAACTTAATAGAGCTTAACAATTTTCGTTTATTGAGATGGTTGTCTTTTAAGATGGTCCGAGAGACGTGTCAATAAATCCAGCAAGTGGCACTTTCCACCCTGGCGACCATTTGACGTGTTCTGCAGTGGGAAACCCTGAACCTGAATACACGTGGACTAATAATGAAATCGTTTACAGTCGAATGGGATCGAAAATTGAAATCGTCCACTCGATGATAAGCGAAGAACCCTATGTTTTCCAATGTAAAGCCCGAAATTATATATCAGAATCTTATGCTGACATCACATTCAAAGTAGAAAGTAAGTCAACCAACCCTGAATCCGCAAATGTTTTAACGTCAGGTACTGATAGCGAAAAGAATGAAGTATTTTATTCGTCGCAATGAGGTGGCATTTAATATGCTTACTTCCATCATTTCTTCACCATTCGATCCTGCAATCAATGTACTGAAATTGGACAACACATTTTATTGGGCCTGGATTTTTGTTCCATAAGTTACCTATTGCAAAAAGTCAAACGTATGATAATTATCGGACTTCTTAATATTCGCACTTGCTGCATAGGTTTCCAAGAGGTTACAACGGTTTGATGAAATGTGACGTGTCTTGTTAGTCTTTGTTCATTAACTTTAGTGTCAGAGCTACTTTTTATGAGTAAATATCTTGAAAAGACGCCACATAAATCATGTACTACATTATATTAGAATGTAATGCATTGTGCTTTAGTATGCAGGCTTATTGTAAGCCAACGCTTATAAATAGAGGGATTTACGTTAAACTGGCATGCTGCATCAGCATTGAGATATAGCTTTAGTAGACCCCGATTGACGGAACAATAAACAGGATGTTAATATGAACTTTCAGTCTATTCCCATCACGTGAGTGACATATATGTAACAGTAGCTGACGCGTCTGTTGAAAAAACCTAAAGCAATGAGTAGGCCTGGTTGCTGCGTAAGAATAATAATGTTAACACAAGCCAATTGTTTAAGCCTAATCCAAAGTCTAATGTTTATCGTTTAAATAAAAAGTGAAATAGTTTCTCGCATCAATTTACAAATCAGCACGAATCGTGCAACAACTAGCCTATTCTAATTGTATTCAATTGCTACTTGGTGATTTTTTACAGGCAGAATTCCGCCTATCTACATTGCGAGCATAGCCATCTGGTTACTCTGTTCTTTCCTTCTTATAGCAATTGTTCTTGTTGTACGGAAATGTGTTAAAGGTTAGCCCCGTTCAGATTATTGGTTTTTTACACAACTTTGCTTATGTCATAGTTTTTAGTAAAATGCTAAATAATCCACACTATTTAAAGATTCGTAATTTCTTAACTATAAAATCAAGTAATGTTGAAGAAACAAGCCTATTCGCTTTCACGTTTAACGAAATAAAGTTCTTCGGTGAGTTTAATGCAGTGACTATATAACCTTGGGCAATTGGAATGGTCCGATAGCCAGCAGGACCACGCTAGGCAGCTCCGAACCATGATATCCGGTCCATCAAGAAGCTAGAAGAGACCAATCGGATGGCAGACATGGACCCAGACAGTGGAGGAGGATATTCATTCACTCATTTGTTCATAATTTTTATATAGCGCCCCTTCAAGTAGTAAACCCAGAGGCGCTTCCAGACCAGCTTCGACAAACAGTTTTCAATTGTTGGTGAAAAGTTCGGCTACTCGTAACTTGAAGATGGGCCCAAGACCGGGACGGCGGGAAAGAGTTGTGGAAAAGGGCAATGTCCCAGAGAGGGGCACGCCATCGATGTTGCTAATGATGACTGTTGCCCACGAACCAGTGCGACGCTAACGCGGAATGTGTCTATGCAAAAGCTTGCCAGTTACGTGCTCGGGAACAAAATAATCAAGAAAGTTCCATGCATGGTTCTGTGTGTATGTAAGTATGCAAGTAACTATGTGTGTATATATTTATGTATTCATGTATGTATATATCTATGTATGAATGAATGACAACATGTACGTATGTATTTTATGTATATATGTATTTATGCATTTATGTATGTATGAATTTTTTACTGTATGTTAGTGGGTATGTATATAGAGTATATATGCATGTATGAATGTATGTATGTGTGCTCCATAATGCATGTAGTGGCTAATTTGCAACAATAGCCTATTAAATGTTGTTACAACTCCGAATATTGCAAATGGTGAAGTGGAGTAAAGTGTTTCCAAAACACTTCAATTAGGCCCATAGTAACAACTGTTTGGGCCAATAATGTTGCCTCGCAGTAGAGAAAGTAATTTTAAATAGTTCATATAACTGTATATGCAACGACATAATTCGGTAAGCTGTTTATTCTGCCTAGCCTAAAAAATTAGCTTTAACACTGTGTTTAATAGTTTAATATAAGTCTACTGAAACATGTAGGCATCCATTTTCAAAGGTTTTAATGTTGAAATTGCAGGTCGAAATGAAAGGTCATATGCTCTGCCCGATTTGCGTGAAATCCGTAACGAACCAAACGGTCACATTATTCCAGATGGTTAGATTCACTGCTTCATCGTTTCTCTGATAGTCGAACAACTAACGTTTGTTATTCCTTGTTTTAGCCGATTGCTGCATGGAGTTTGAATGCTGTTTAGATTGAATCCCAGATTTGAATGTAATTCGTTGGTCATATTGACTATTTGATGGGACTATGATTCGCCCTGTGTTTATAGCACAGCCATCTTTTAGGCAAACATTCAGTAATTTTATGGGTTTGATTGGCATTAAAGTTAGCACTAAATTGATAATAATATAGGAAGATGAGGCAAAGTAGTTGTTTCCCATTATTATCCACCGTTATCAAGAACTAGATACCTTTTAAGGCCCAATCCAAGGTGTCGTTGAGTGTCATTCTGTATGTATGCCTTTGTGGATGTGCATCTTCCTTTATATTTGTTGTGTCATGTGTTTAATTGATTGTGTGTATGTCCATGCCTACGATTCCTCACTCAACCGATGGACATATGGCGTGTTAACAAATGCATCACTTGCTTACTGTGTGAAGTAGTTTTGTTTTGACCTAGAGTGTAAATACACAATAGAGTTCTGGTTTCTGGTCTCAAGCCATCCAGATAGCCAACTCTGGCAACTTCGGCCCTTGGGCATAGCTTACTTTCTCTAGTGTTGGACAAATAAAGCACCTTGTTCTGATAGAAACAGTTGAAGAAATTTTGCAAGAATTAAAACCCTGGGCGCAAATATGGGTGAAATGCTGATGTGTGTTACCTTAAGTTAGACGCATATTGCCTACGCTTAAACTTGCGAATAGTGATTAATATCCTTCTTAATGATGTACATGTACTTTTTTCTATAGAAAGGGTTGGAACGTTGAACAACAGTGACCATGGAGAATATGTGAATTTGTTAGAAATTGGGCCAAGTAAGAGCTCATGTAAATTCAATTTTCGAATGATTTCACTCCCATATGTGTAAATATCTTAACTAGGCTACTCTAACCAAGAAAAACAGCTACAAACAATGGTTTTTGTCGATTAAATGCAGTCATCTGGAAGTGCTAACTTCAAGCCCGAAAACCACGCAGTTGAGAGCTTTCTATTTGATTTCTAAAGGTTTTGCCTCCACGGGTTCATTTCCTCACTATATAATGCACAACAATAGACTAACTTACAAATAGAATATGTTGTATTACTCAGTAAAGTCAATGTATTGCAGATCGTATTTCAGTGGCTGTCGTCTAGTTTTGGATTTGGCAAAAGAGCTCTGAAATTCTATCTACTTTTCCTTGCAGTTTAAACTGTAGAATGGCTAATTGACAACGAAGTCACATACTGCATTAGCGCATTTCCGTAACAGAAAAGTACTCAATCACATATCAATCACTCTAATTTGTAGCAAAAATTAAGCTGCTGGTGTATTTCCCTAAAGGATGCTTTATAATACCCTAACTTATTTAATCAAAATCTAAAGCTTTCTATGAGCAAAAGCTCTGAGGAAAGCGAAAAACTTCAGGCTATACTATAATAAGAAATAGATCTTGACCCTTAAGCTAAGGTAAACTATAAAATTTATGATTTATTTTCAGAAAATGAAGCAGGGGATTTAACTACAAAGCGAGCAGCGGAAAATAACGCATACCACAATCATGAAACTAACTCGAAGGTATAGCCTTGAGTTTCTTTCACCCGGCGCTCAATTTTAAGAATTTCTAAAACTCGTTTAAAAGAGAAAGGGCATCAACAGTTTTCGATAGTGTCTTGGGACTATTGTATGCGACGGTAGACACGCATGTTTTCATTTTTAGGTTTTGAATCAAGCTTTTGGAATCTGTAACTATATATGTAACTACATTTATACAGTACAACACAACTTAAATATGATATTGTCCTTTACAAAGTTCAAAAGCGCAGATCAAGGCAGAGCCTTAGGAAACATTAAGAACTGTAAACATACTGGAGTACTGTAGGTAAGTTCCAGTTTATACCAAAATATAGTCTCAAATAACAGAGTTGCGAACATGAGGAAATAGAGAGTTCCAGGTGTTGAGATTTTCAATTGTGAATGAGCTCCGACCAAAGACAAGACGTGTTGAATTTCCCTACGAAGCTATATAGGGGTTATGCTGTGAAAATGAGCAAGCGCATTGCTAATTTTCTTCTGTCTTGGCTTATTCAAACCGTTGCATAATGCCCAATGACCAAGTGAAAACGGCTTGCACAACACACTGATCTGCTTTGCTGTACAAGGTAATGTAATTTATTAAAACAGTCCATATGGCATCATAGGTGGCATCGTAGGCCAGCGACTGAAAGGCCCGATCACCAGTTTTGGTGCCTCGAAGACATTGGTGTATTTTGAAGCCGCTGTTGAAAAACATATGCACGTTGTTGCTAACAACAACATTGTATCATATGTGGGTTTCAGAAATTGCGTGGAAAGTCTGATTTTGTGAGGGTTTCCTCTTGCATGGTCACATGCATGTCCAAAGGGACCCAGTTTCTGCCCTGTGATCACTTGCATTATGTGCCATTCTGTATGTCTGTGTCTTTGGGGTTGACTGTCATTCTGTATGTCTACCTTTGTGGCTGTGCATCTTTCTTTATTTGTTTGCTGTGTTATGTATTTAATTGTTTGTGTGTTTGTCCACGCCTACGATTCCTCGCCCAGCTGATGGACGTATGGCGTGTTAACAAATGCATTACTTACATACTTACCTACCTACCTACTTATTTACTTACTTTCTTACTAACTTGCTCATATGTTGTCTAGTACGTTGGCGCTGATGGAACACAATACGTGCAGATGAGCACCCGTCCAGACATTGATGCGCCAGCCACAGGACCAGTCGTTCATCATTCCACGATCCAAGTGTCACAATACGCTAGCATTGACCACACGCTCAAGGTTCCTAAAATAAAGAAAATAAACCGATAACATACCTACCATTTGCATTCGAGTTTCCACTGTTTGACTTTTTCTGGTGAGAAACATTGTAATGCAATGCAGTGCAATGTAATCTAACTAGACATTTATATAGCACTTTCTAAGCAATTTTTCAAGGCGTTTCCCACCAGCTTATATGGTGGTAGAGTTTGTCACAAACGATCAGTTCATCTACGGGTGAATAATGTTCGAACAGGTGGAAAAGTCTCCATTGACACACAGTTGCACAGAAATAGAACCCAAACAATGGGCTCTTATCCAGATTGGACAATTGAAACCATAATCAGAGTTCTTAGTCTGTGCTGCATTGAGGAAAGTCACATGAAGCGCTCGCAGCACGCAGTTTCATTCACCGTCTGGCACCCACTGGTGGTTGAATGCGCCGCGTCCGGATATCCCGCACCCTAATAGGCATATGCAATCATTCATTGGCAGCGGCCTTTGGGTCGCCGAAAGACGAAGTAATTGTAATCGTAAATTCGACAATTTCTAAATCGCTGGTCAAAAGCCAACGCCGGACACCAGCTTATTCCCGAGCGCTGCGTCAATTGAAACGGGTTGTCGGGAGATACCCTGTGAAGACCAGGAGTCACCCTGTAGCAGACGGTTCCTACCACCACCCTCTGAAGACCATGGCTCGCCAATGATTCATCAAATACTTGATTCTGCCTTGCCGACAACAAATAAGTGCGGGCTAGACATTGTTCAATTATTTAGAATGGCCCTACATGCATGTTACCCGTAGCAACGTACTACATAAAATGCAAAAACTGTATAAATAGTTTTATAAGTAGTTTATGATTCCGGTCTAGCGTTTAATTTTTTTTGTAGTCAGCTACAAAACTAAGACTGATATGTAATCATCGACACTCATAGAAGCACCCTATATTTGAGGAAAAGAGAAAGATCTAGTTAGTACTGACACTAGATTTGGCAAATGTATGGAGATTTGGTAAGACGTTTTCACAGGGAACCATTACACTTGTGTATATCGTTAGGCCTATCTGTTAATTCCTAATAAAATCGCTAAAAGCCGGTTTTAAAAGAATCTAAGACTCTTATTGCTAGATGTTTCATACCATTTACGTTTCCGTTATAATATTATGTAAACTAGATTCTACCATTTCCAATTTTTATGCCTCTTATTATCGTGTCTGATTTCATGCAAGTTCGTGTTGAACGCTGAGTGATTGTTTGACAGCAGAAAACTCCCATACCATCACCGTTTGTGCAATTTCCATCATGCTATAGAGTAAAACATGTGTTAGCTGAAACTAAATGTAGCTGGAAACAACCAGTTGTTTGGCTGATTCAACAGTTAGGCGAATGTATCTTGTTACAGTCACTAAACAACAGAGCTACAATCGCAAGCAATTGCGCTCTGATCGTTTAAGGCTCACTGGGTTATGAGTCGTTTAAACTTTCTGGGAAGTTTAGCATCAACAGGGTCAAAGTTTTTTTGTGATTCTGACAGTTACTAACAGATGCTACATCAAATATATTCACACATTGTGAGTTATGCATTATATGTACCGTATGTGTATGTGTGTATGCATGTGTATGCATGTCATACACACATACACACATCAACGACGTGACACTTGCCGTAGCACTGCTGTTCAAAGGACGCTTTCAGTCACGGTTTTTATGACTTTGTCAATAGAACTATGACAAAAAGAAATCTAGCTAAATTCCCTGTTCGATTCAAAAGGGGAATTTCCATGCAAGTATGGCTAAATTTAGCACTGCTTGACACGTTTGTTTACCCTGGGTAAGTAACGCTGATATAACTTTTGATGTATAAACGAGCCTTTACTACAATAACCCTGGATTTACACTTAACTGTCATTTAAACTAGTTACAATATTACACGTCAACATAATATTATAGGCCTGTTTTAATCTAGGGTTGCAAAATGTACCTAAGTAAAGACTTTCGCCAACTTGACAATATCAGCGTCGGTAATGGCGGCGCGCTTCCTGTGTATGCCGGCGGTTGTCTATGTCGCCTCTCAGACGCCTTAGCACCCTGGTCGTTGAGCGCCTTCGGTGTTGCTGGGTTACACTTTACACTTTCACGCAACATAATATCTGTCTACTGTACTCTAATCCAATTCAATCTAGTCTAGTCTAGTCGTACTGTTCCGTTACAGGCAGTTCCAAAAAGATTTTCAACTTATGTTAAATCGTCTCTTTATTTCTAGCAGGTAATTGTATTTTAAGCTTTTTTGAGGTGCGTGAAAAGCGCTATATAAACACCCAGATACATTATATCCGTTAATTTTCAATGTGCTTCAACGTTTTAATTTGCTTAGTGGGCTTGGTCTCATTCTTGGCGTCGTAACTTCGGTTTCCACATCTTGGGTCTTGGCTTTAGCCTTTGCCTCGCAGGCATTACACTCGACCCTGTAGGCCATCGATCTCTGTATTGATAACCTTGTTCGCGACCTTGTGGGCCTTGGCTTCGGCCCTGCATCGTAGGTCTTGTTTTCAACCTCGTGAGTCTTGAATCTAATATCACAGCTGGCTGTTTACCCTTGCAAAAATTGTCCAACTATCAGCATGAAGTCTTCAAAATTTCGTTTCGCTTCAAGGATGGATCTCATCATTAATACCTGGTTAATATAGTTGATTTTCTGACTAAAACCGAATTTTTCATTGCCCATAAGGGTCGCAGTGAAGTTGTAGTTGACTGACTAGCTCTTAGTAAAGTCGGAACAGCTCAGGGGGATTTGGTTAAGTTCAGCAATTGGTCTATATCCATTGACTATTTGACTAACATGTGCGATATGCATTTGATGGAATTCAGAGTCGTAATGAAAAGCAATGGTGGTCTTAATCGGGAATTTAGATAGCACCTCCAATTTGCCTGGATGTTGCCTGTTGCAAAACATTTTTTGGGAAGATGCCTGTGGTATTAAGCGTTTTGTCTATAGACAGGTTCTTATGTATCCTATCATTTCAGCAAGTGGCTGCATTGAATTTAGGGTTACCATTCAAAAAATTAATTCGCTAAAACTTATGCAATCTCGTTCACTGCACATACATACTGTTGTATTGGACTCTGTTCAACAAACATATTCAAACTATCTTAAAACTCACTTTTTTGATTAGCTAGGTGATCAAGTGTGCAGCACTTTGTGAGGTACATAAAACGCGCTATATCAAGTGTCTTGATGCAGTACATGCATACATACACATACATGTACTGCTAGATGTCGTAACCGTAATCGTAAACTCGAGATTTCTAAAGCGAAAGCTAAGTCGGGAGAACCAGCTTATTCCCAGGCGCACAGTCAAATCAGAACAGCTGTTACACAATGACTGCTGGTTATTAATAAACGTAATTTTACAACAGGTCTTTCTCCTGAAACCACTTGATTTTATCGCACGATTGTCTGAAAAATCTTGACCTATACACATAGATCGGTCACTCGCTTAATTTATGACCGTGTTGATAAGAGTGCACTGGAGGTTAATACTGGACTGCAAGCACGTAATTGTAATGAACAACAACACTTAGAGCACTAAGGATTAGATTACGGCTTATGATTAAGGTTGAAAGAAAACACTAAAGCTGAACTAACTTAAAATCCTCAATGTATTTACAATAATAGTCACAATGAATCTTGTTTTACTTAGGCGGCATATGAAAAATGGAACAAACCAACGAGGTCATGAGAAGTTCAAGAAGTTTGCGTGTTGCAGGACCTAAATTTTGAAATTCTCTTCCTTCATCTGATCTTTTCTGCTCAGTCTCTTGTGTCACTTCGAAAACAACTGAAGCTCACTTTTCAATTGGCCTAACCACGCTAGACAGCCCCTCGGATTCATTGAACTGACTTTCTGCATATTGACCTGACGTCGGCTTGATTTTGTGCGTCATCGGTTGATGCTTAGTGCCTTAGACACGGGCGCTATAGAAGCTTCTAATTACAGTTACAATAAAGTCAACATCTACAACACATATTAACAATAAATAATGCCCAAAAGATATTGCATAAAAATTTGTGCCACCTCGATATGTGAGAACTGCTGCCTTAATACAAAAAAATCTCAGCTTAGAAACAATGTCTGACGTAGTCCTATGTGAACTGCGAATTAATGTTGATTGACCGATGTAGTACTCCAATAGGCGTCAGAGTCGTGAACCTCGTTACCAATCCGTAGGAGACAGACAGTAATTGTGGTCCATTTTTGTAATAATCGCGCCTATGTCATAAACGAGCTGTGTTAGATGAAAGTAAATGCAACCTAAAATAACCAGTAGTGTGGCTGATTCATACGAGTTCTTACTTGTTACGATCACTAAACAACAAAGCTATGATCGCCAGCAATATAGCTCTGATCGTTTAGCACACCCTGAATTATGAATATACAGTCGTTTAAACTCTCTATGACGTTTAGAATCAACAGGGTGAAAGTTTTTAGTGCTTCTGACAATTACTTAAAAGGTACTACATCAGGTATCTTGACACATTCTGAGTTATGTGATATATGTATGCGTTTTGTGTATTTATGTGTGTGCCACTGTCCGGAGCACTGCTGTTCAAAGGACGCTTCACAAGCCATCCCGATCTTGGCCCTGTCTCCAGGCTGCATATAGCCCAAATGGGTCTGCATCCACCTTCTCGACTTTGTGTACCTGGGCCATCCCACAGGTCTGGTCCACTCCTCGTTTGGTTGAATATCATGGCTCGGAACTCCTTTGCGTGGCTCTGCCCGCGACTGAAGTGTGCGAAATGGCCGAACATCCGGTTTTGAACTTTAGGGATAAATCAATTCTGCTGAAGGAGGTTATTTTTCTTTGGCGTCTGTTTGATGCTGGTTGCATCGTTGCCGAAGATGTTGATTTGCTTCGTTTTTGAGTTCTTTGTGAGTTAAACATATGGTTCTACAAAGCATGTTAAAAGCATTTAGCTAGCCTCGTTTGCTTAGCTTGTTGTCGGTTACAATAACTCCTTCCAAAATCGAGGCCAGGCTGAAACATAAGTCTCAGTGTAACAGAAAATATCCATTGTAATTATGTTGTCTTCTCTCTTCGATTAGTTCAGGCGTCTTACAAGATAATTAAAATTCATTTAGGTTATGCTTTTCTTCGGAGAATTTACCTCAGTAACTCAGATGGCATGAACGGTATTTGCTAAAGGAAAGTCTAGAACGTCACAACAGAAGCTATGTATGAAGCAATTATGAAAGACTTTGATCGTTTGAGCATGGATTTCACGGTTCTGAGCACACATGATTACGAACTGCAATATAAAATTTTCATCATCCAGTACTTAATAAGTATTTAGTCTTACTTGTTTATAATACTTCTCACACGCAACAAAACTCACCTTACGGGCTCATTTCATTTGCATCTGACACTCTTGTAAGGTACCTTTTCTCAGCTTCGGAATCTAGAAAACATAACACTCCTTAGTAAATGAAATGTATATTTCTTCAAATGTCCCTGGCACAGTAATGTACAATCTATCAAAGCCATAATACATTAATTAATAATTTAACAAGGTTTTAAAGAGATTATACATAAATACACTGATGCATAGAAAAATATTGGTGAGTAAAATGTAGCAAAAATAATGAAATCAATGTTTATATTACATAGTTAAAATGTCTTACCATTACTATTATTGAGACTACATCTCTCTTTACGGATACATAAGAATCTACAAGGAAAACAGCATCTTTTAATTCTTTAATTACCAACCACATCCAACAAAAATTTAGGTCTATCCTTTCCAATTATGTTTATACATTTTGTCATGCTGCTGCCATAATTTGAAACTACAGGTTTCTTGTAATAGTCTCTTGCTGATCTTAAAAATTCTTCATCTTTTGCTTACTGTCACTTTCACTATAATTAAAAAAATTGTTCTCTTCCGTTTGAGACTGTCGATCAGCTGCACTGTTTGCTGGACTGGTGCTTTAATAAACATGCTCTAATAAACATTACTGAGATTTTGGTAGATATGTGTCTTGATTTGTTGAAATTTCTCCCTCGAGTAGCTTGATGTTGATAGAATTACTTTCTGCTCATCGACTTGAATATGGCTTCATTTTGGTGTGCCATCGTTTGATACCTCATGCAATATACACCGGCTCTATGCAAGTTGCTTATTTTTATTTCTATTGCAAAACAAATTTTGAATTTGATCACTTCATTACTTAGTAAGCCTCAGCCCACACCCGTGAAGGACTATTATCAACCTGCATAATAAAGAACGGTTGCAATACTTCATCCTACTTTAACATAAACTGGTAGAACACTTGACTAGTGAACTGCAAACTTATATTTGTTTATTAAATTACATAATTCATTTACCGAATGCTCTAATTGCTAGGCAGTAAAAATGCTTTTATGTACAGTTATTTTATATCACTCGTAACAATAGGCAAATAAAGCAAGTCAAATGGTTGATACCTTCTGATTATAAATGCAAGAATCATCATCACGACTGAAACCCCAACAAGAACCGGAATACAAATCTCGAGAGGAAATGTTCTAGATGGTGCTGTCGTTTTCGACAGATCTAAACAGAAATAATTCAAACTCACTTAAACAATTACAAATTCATGTTAAACTATCTTCAGTTTAATTGATATGAAACATTTAAAACATGCACTTGATTAGATCCAACTCTTATTTCCATAACTATCGTTAACGGAAAGGGTTTAAAAAGAAACTTTTGAAGATTTATAATACAGAAGTAAGGTTATACAATAATTCAATAAATAGACAAACCTCAAAACTAGTTCTAAAAGCTTCCGATACTGCACATAACTGTAATAGAAAGCAACTGATATTAACAATACTGGTTCAGTTAAGTTAGCTTTCATTAGCACACTTACTGCTGTAGTGATTACATTGGTAGTTGAGGTTCTTGACTACATAAGAACATGGCGTCTGACGAACATTGCATGTAGCTAAGCAGATGTAGTTTCCATCCGATTTGCCAGTCAACTTCACGGTTGCATTGCGTGTCAGTTCAATGCCATTTTCGGAAAACCAGATGCAACTGCATTCACCATTGTTTACATCAGAGCAGTCTAAGCTTTCCAATTCACATCCGCCATACGTCAGGTTCGTCGTATTTGTAATAGCTAACAGCCGAAATAGAAAAAATGTAACCATTTACAAATCACCAATTCGGTCTACCTTCCTGTGCATTGAAATAATATTGTGAATAAAAGTGCAGAATTTTCAAAGTAAACAAAAGGCTAAAGATGTGTAATACAGAGCGAAGAGGATCGTTAAACAATAAAGGACAAATCTATTAATTAATTAGACAAGAAGATAGAAAAACAGTTAGGGATACACAATAATAAATTATCTAAGCACACGAAACGTTGTGAGTACTGTGTATAGAACTCACATCTTCTGTTCACAGTTGAAGACCATGCAAAACTTGATGTGATCGTAGAGTCATGATATTTGACGCGACACGTGTACGTAGATGTCTGATTTTGATCTGCCCTCCGCTCAATGGATGATCTGATGACTCCAAATGCATCTTTGGCGATGTTTGAAGGTATCACATTTTCCCCATCCATCCATTCCAGGATAGGAACCAGATTTCCTTGATAACTGAGATCGCACGACATCCTAACTGTATCTGGTTCCAGGCCACAATTATTGCTTCCCAGAAAGCCATCTGGTGGCGAATTTGCCATGCAAGAGACATTCGATGGATACTTTTCTATGAAAATAAACGTTATCAGCATTAAAATGTTATATTGTTTGTCAATTCGTAAATTCAACAAGAAAATACATTTTGGTGTTGACAGCCACAATGTTACTGTAGAGACTATAGATATATTTTCACTTGAAGCGACCATCGATCGATTGATTTCACGACCATTATTATAACGGCGCAATAGAAGTCATTGAATGCAATACAAATAAAACGAAAAACATATGATGTCGAAAAGGTTTTGTCACTTTAAACTGCATGATAAATTAAGCTACGAAATGAATAAAAATGAAGTAGTACCCGCAATTATACTAACCAAAGACAATTAACTCTGCTTTATGTTGTGAGTCTCTGTCCATGCACGTGTATGCACCAGCGTCTTCAAGTTTCACTCCTGTTATAGTTAGGTCGTACTGCCCTGATGTTGCATTTGGTAGCACCTTACACCTGCCACGATATCCGTTCAGAATCCATCCCCGCTTATACACGATTTCGAAATCAGCGTCTTTATTCAATTTATGATGCCATTCAACTGGATTAGCAGAGTCTGTGACGTCTGTTCGACATCTCAAGACGACCTCATCCTGTCCAATCACAGCTTCTGTGTCTTCTGGTAGCTGTAATAATTTGCTGTCAACTGAAAAGAAATGTTAAACACTGAAATTAACACTATGCATGCTTACGAACTTATAAGGCAATAGAGTATTATGATTTAGAAGATTAGTACATTGTGCTTTCCCGGATTTCCATTTGAACATGCATTTAAATCACAAGCATGGGCCTCCGCCACAGCTGTTTTGGTAACCAATTGTAAACTACACGTTTCCAAGGAACACACGCCAGACTATCAAATAACACCATGTCAGATTTCGATTACCTATTAATAGCATTAATAGGAAACAGATGGCTATTCGCAGGAACATTGTAGATTAATGTAGAATGCTGCTTTAAGTTGCTTATTTGACCAATTTGACACAATGGATATCTCCTCTGCTAAGCCACGGCAACTGAAGCCAAATGCGTTTTTAGACGTTTTATAGTCGTTTTTAGTAAGGTTCAGTTAGACACATGAGACAAATTTTGGGTAAAACTTTGGAGGAAATTTCATGATCATCAAGAACGAAGAATGGAAAATGAACGGCTTGTCCAATAACATAGGAAATTTTGTAAGTCAACCGTTGTAACGGACGCTCTCGGAAAGATCCCCTCAAAACTATTAATAGCCACTAAGCATAAGCGGTCAAAAATTCCAAAAGCTTAAACCAGGACATGAGTTCTTTCACGGGGCTTCACCAAAATCAGATGGATTTTCTGGGTGAAAAACAAGATCTGGTTACCTGTAGACCGAATACCTGGTTACCTGGAGGCCAATTATGTAAACCATCCAACGAACTCACCGACACTTCGCCCCTTGAAATCCCTGCGCAAATCTTTCATTCAAAACTGAAATCACTTCTCTTCTACAGATCCTATCCCAATTCTTCCTTTTCTCTTTATCTCACTTTCCGGTTCCAGTCCAAACACCATCCATCGTATCTGCCTGCCTGACACTTTGGTCTTGACTTAAAACCGAACCCTTCTTGCCTCACGATTTTATTCTGACTGAGCACCTGTGAATAAGATGGTTCCCGCAACCTAGCTCGTTGGGAGCTGTATAAATCTTACAATTACGAATACGAGACCAGAGAAGATCGAACTGAGAAACAGTTAAGGTACTTACGATTGGATGTCGGTGGATTTGAACTATCAGGGTAAGATTTCTTCAAGAGGTGGAATTTCATTCCTTAATTGAAAATGTGAGGAGTGGTAGATAGATGGGCTTCAGACAAATGGTGTTGGGTGAACGACAGAAGAAGCTGAGAAGATCGCTGTCAATGCAAGATGATTTCAGAAGACAGGTGGAATGAGGGATTTTAATCAGAGAATATCAGATGAGTAGTAAATGGGGACGGGCTAGAGTGAAGTAATAGGATGATCGGGGAGATTGAATAATGAAGACTTTACGAAGATGCATTGTTTAGGAGTATTGACGAGAGTTATTACGATTATTCAAAATGTTGTTTATGTGAAATGTAAACAAATTTAAGCCACATCATCTTGTGAAGTTTTCTTCTGAATTGATTTCAGAAGAGTTTTCTCTCCTTCTGGAAGAGAAAACCCAAAAACGGTCAAAAGGCTCTGTCGTTTTAGAAGGGCCCTACTTATGAAAACCGTACACGTAGATCCCAAAAACACGTAGCATCAATAGTAGGCCCCTATGTAGTATTCCCAGGGTACAGCCATGTGCATTCTGCCCAGAGTTGGCCCGAATTGGCCTATTGTTAGAAACTCGTGAATATCTATGGGTCCAATGAGGTCCGATAAACGTGGCTATAAGGGTTTCTAACGATCTAATGGTTTTTGTTAATTATACCCATTTTACGTCAATGACTAAAAGAGAAATCATATTTCACCGTTATGGCGGTTTGGATCGGTCTTCAAAAGATCTCTAAAGTAGGCCTACAACTAACCACAGAGCAAAAGTCAATAGCGCTTTCATGGCTGTTCAAATACAGTTTCGATTGCATCAATAGAAATAAAAAGAAAAGCCCCGTAACTTTACCAGAAACAAGCTAGTAACTTCAAAGTAGTTACGCGTTAAACAGAGAAGGGAGCATCAGGTCTATAGGCTAATCTGGAAACTTCTATAATACAGGAGGTAAAAGACTCGCCTAAGCGATCACGATCACAATTAAAAATGGAAATGATGATGACTACCTTCTGTTTTGAAGCTAACTGAAAATTGCATAACTGCATCATTTGCAGGCGTAATTTCATGAGCAAATGTTCCTATATGTCTACGAGATGGTGGCCACTGTAACGAAATGTCCATTTTGTCATAAATTCGATTAGTATGAGCCTAAGTGTAACCGTAATTGTAATCAGAAATTAGTATAGCGCTTCTTCAAGAGAAACTAGTCAACCGCTCTCTGCGCTAGACTTAACGATGTCAAATGTAATTAAGAACAGAACATTCATCCATTAGTAGCCCTAAACATTGCTCCGATAACTAGAAGAGTCACAGGTGGCAAGCTCTCGCGCACACTCAGAGCGCTACCAATAGATCCTAACTAGATTTGAAAGATGACAGCATGTTCAGAGTTCCTGGAGCACGTATCATCGAGGATGAGGAACGACGATGGGCGATGTGATCCGCCACCAGTGGCTCACGGTTGTATCACCGTCCAGCAGCCCCTCGTAGATGGAAGACGACGCGGAGTCCGGATATTCCTCAAACTGACGGATATGCGCAGGACAGGCACTCATCGCCCGGTAGGTAGTTGAGCCATTACGTTGTTGACGGACGGTGTCGCTCCGAAGACTCTCTTCGCCCTTCCTCCTTCGTACATAGGTCTGTCGGTGTGAGGCTTGACTGCCCAGCTGGAATCCTGTTCTCCGTGTGTTGATGGAACATTCCAGTCACAGAAGGTCACGATAACATGCGGCAAAAACCGTTCGAAATGCAGTAAATATGTGTTGGATACGAAAAATAATTAAGGCACGCAAACCCGGCAGCACCAAAAGTCAAAACTGCCAGAATTGCGAAATCAGCCATGTGTTTAATTATTGTACACTATTTAGTTTCCACTAATTATTGATATAATATTTGTTGTATTATGATTTACTAAAAGCACTATACTTACTATTTGTTATGCTATGTTACAATGTCTTACACTATCCTACATACAACACTATATTATAGATACTATATTGCATTATAGGCTACTATAAATACTTGTCGACTCCACATATCACACTCAGGAATCGAACCCATGTCGCATTTGTGGAAAGCTGAACATTGACTAACCAAAGGTTTATTTTACTACTCTATATTTAAAAGCGAAACCATTGTGTCCAGCGAACCAAACAAACAGTAAGCTAAAGGAAGGAAAAAGAAACTAGAGTTTGTCAGATGCAGGTACAACCATCAAACATATAACGAACAAAATAGAAAGCAAAATAGATAGAATGAAAAAATCAACCTAGCCAGCAACGGATATATCCGACAAGCCTTTTGGAATGCCATTCTATACAAAGTCCAAAGATGATTAGTTAAACCAGCGCTTTTGAGAAAGTCGATTTAGAAAATTGCAGATATTTAACAAACGACATCAGGTCTCAACAATAATGAAAATTTGATGCGCCCCCATTATTTAGGTAAAGTATAAGCCAAACATTTAAAAACTTAGATGGCAAAAAGGACCCCATAAACATTAACATTTGAATTTCTCTGTAAATATACATCTCAGTTGTGGTACCTTTCTCCCAGCGGGTCACATTTGACATTGCACTTTAAAGACGGGGAAGCTTGGCTGACTAATAGTTCTAGAGTTGCAAATTAAGGTAAGCTGAAATGTTTATTCAGCTATCTCTCCCGGTACAGTTCAGATTTTAATTGAGGATTTTATGTGCATACAAACGTGTAAAAAAGTGTAAACGTGTAAAATATGTGTGAAGATACAGTGGACTATTCGAGGAGAAGTATGATGAATTTAACCGAAGTCTCAGACTTAAACAGAAACTCGGTAGCAAGGCGATATATAATCATGTGTCACAAACTAGCAGCGTATGTACACTTTTTGGCGTATGACCACATATGGCTTTAATGTACAGTTAAATCCTGCTCACGCCGGATTGCCAGATTTGCTTCATGTTTGAACTGGCTTTATTAACTTGTTCGGGGTTCTATCGGGCTTTCCCTTTTCTTTCCTATTCTAGCTGTGTAGTTTTACCTGTGCGTCTTTCTGTAACTGTCGATTTTACATTCGCCGCTGTCGATCAGTGTCTCCGTCTGGCTTCCTCTGGTTGTTGAATTTGCGGTTGTCGTGTTTTCGCTTCAGCCGTGATATCCTTTACCAAAGAACAACGTCTATAAAAATGATGTGGACGGGGGGGGTGGTTAGTGAATTAACAAATGCCTAAATCAAAGCTGACATTTTAGTACATGAACAATATATCCATCCGAGAAACAATGAACGGGCTTTCTGTCGAGGAAAAAATAACACGTCTTTGAGACATTCAATTACCTTCTTAAGTGTTCTTTCTCTATCTGTCTCTGTCTCTTTATTATGCTGTATTTTGACCAGAAAGGTCTGTCTGTCTGTCTCTCTGTCTATTTAGGCCTATCTTCCATTAAGTCATTCTTTCTTTATTTTTCATGTCTATGTCATTCTATCTACATGTATTTGTCTGTGTCTCTATCCGTCTATCCGTCCATCCAGCGAGGCAGCCATATATCAATCCATCCATCTCACACTCTCCCCATCGCTTCTTGTATTACAATACACATGCATATATGATGTGTGCATTATTATACAAAGTACTTTTTCTACAGCCTTTCGAAAGAGCTCTTCAGCAGTTCGGAGAAAAATGACTAATATTTCTATAGTCGAATTCTGCTCACGAAACTGCATAAGAATACGATCGTCGCCAATGAGATAAACTCACCGATGAGGACAACCTAATTCCACGTTACCACGCCACCTTCATCCATTTCCTCACTCTATTATACAATGGAAGTTCATGCATATAGAATTTTTATAAATCGTGAAGGTCGTCAGCCCGGCAAACGAACCAAAAACCTATTCTGTGCACGAAAATTGCTTGGACTTCAGACTTCAGACACCACTTATCACAAAACCTAAGATTTCGAAACCGTCATTCTCTTTCTTGTTTATTTTCATTTTAAGTACAGCTGTTATTAAGTCAGCTTTCTCGGAAATAAATTTAGCATCTGCTTCGATACGGGAATGGTTATGCAAAATTTACTTTATGCACACTGCTTAACAGTATATAAAAAGCTTGTTATAATGCATATACGAATGTGGGCCTATGTATCATTATATCAGGTAGTCTCAGTGTCTAATCTTCTAGCTTGTGCTCGGGTTCAAGCTTGTTGAGCGGGCTCCGTGCAACGACCCTGGCTAGTTGTTTTCGCATACGCGTCTCTATCACTAAGCAGTATAGTTTGGTTTCCTTGTTAGCTCAAAGTAATTAGTCTGGCGATTTTTCAACAGAGGCCTATTGCGTGCTTGTCTGATATTCTCTCAAACTTCCTAGAACATACAGCATCGCAAAAAATCTGGGGTGCAGTAGCCGATTGGCCAGAGAGCTCGGTTTGTAACGGGAAGAGTATGGGTTCGAGCCTCGTTGTGGCCAATAATGTGTAAAGACCTTGAATAAGTTCTTAATTAACGCAGAGTTGCTCAGCGCCATCGATGCTCTGTCGTGTGTGCAGTTGTTTTGTAATGTATTGCATGCAATATTTATATTTTGCTCCATTGGCTTACCGTATTTTCAATTGCCTTGAGTGACTTTTAATTATTTTAGGAGCTAAGACTACCCCTACGCAGGCCTAATAACAGGGACACAAACTATGAAGCCGTGACTATAATTAGCGATATAACAATTAGTTTTCCTGCATCGAAATATGTAGGTTCCCTGCATGTTGTAGTAGACTTCATAAATCCTACGTTAATTAATGTACCAACCTTAAACACAGTCCTCGTTGACCTATTTTCCTGGTGGTCAGAGAATTACTTATTGTAGCAGGCGTATATACCATGCAATCGTGCATGATGTTTTATAACCATTAGAATAAATGTGACAACTGCACTGTATGGAAGTATAGAGACACGACAATGTATGGAACAGATCTAAAGGTCTGATGCTGCACTGTTATCTGTGTTCTGAATTTCCGGAAAACGCATGTAACTATTTAGCAAAACTTGGATGTTCTTCAACTTTTCAGACATATTAAATTTTCAACGTGTTTAACTAACAGGTTTCACGCATGTTAGGAACCAGCAAGGCGAGTTCTGTCAGTCTGACTTATATGTGAGCAGTCAGAGTATGTGACTGACACTTATATAATACGGCGACGGTAAAACCTTTTTACTTAATCAATTATTGAATTACCCGATTAATTCTTGTGCCTTTGAATTGTTCTTTCTTTAGTGAAATGAGTTTTCATGAGATTTTAAAGGATTGATTTATTCGACCCCTATTTACTTTAGGGAGATTCACAGAGTTCTCATTAGATATTCTGCCCCACATCAGGATAACCAGGAAGTGCTTTTGTAAAGAAATATTTAGCTGAGAAATATGCCCTCTAAAGGCTTGGCAAAACACGTGCAGTATTTTGCTTTAATAAAACACCTGGTAACTGATAGTTTGAACCTCTAAATGCAGATGGAACGATTGTTGTACACTTTCTGTTAGACGGGTATGCCTTTTAAATAAACTCAAACGCCCTCCAGTTTTACAAATGGTATATACACTCCGTACCAATATTTGAAATGAAAATTCTCAATTCATTAATATAATATTGACTAAGGTAAACAATGATATGTCGTCGTTTTGTAGCTACTTTGATACCTATCTGAAGTACTATACAATTAATTAATTAGCGATTACGCTTTTGTAGTAAGGTAAGGTTTGATCAACATGAAATTAGACTAATTTGGTTATTTATGTTAGTGTAATATATTGATAACCTAATTAAGTATAGCCTAATTACATTACACTAACATAATTTTTTAATGATCAGGATAGAGAATAATGAAGCTCTAGTTATACACTCATGATATTTGTTAATATTTCGCCGAGAATCACCGACTAATTTAAGTCTTTGGCCGACGTTTTTTAGGAGTGGTTATAAATCAAAGAAGTTAATAGGACCTAATATTCCCATCCCAGCTGATACTCTTGACGTACAAAGGCGCAATCTTTCAGCACAAAATTGAATTCAATTTCGCTCTCAACTTACATCAAATTTGGTGGATATGAATTTCGTTGTCTTCGTAGTCTGCATTCTAGCAAAATTTCTTTCAGGTTGGTAAACTGGATTTGAGTGTCCAATTGCATTTTGGTTAATTTTTAAGAATGCACTGACAAATTGCAATGCACAACTTATTGTGTTATATAAAAATACATATGTACAGTGTTGCGGGGTGGTACGCGGGGGCGGGTAAGCTAGAAGGCCGCCTGCAGGTGCCACCTGCAACAGATGTTAGAATAGGAGTGTTCCATTTCGGGCGGGTACTCCAGCTTATAAATAGACGCGAGCGTGAGTTGATTTCAGTCCGGCTTCTGGTTTGACCCTGTTGGTCGTTTTGCTGTTTTGAGAGGCCGGACTCCGGAGATGTGCTTTTGAGGGTGTGTTGAAGTCGAATCTGTCTCCCGCTGTGGATGACCTTTTTGACTGAAGTTGACGGTGTGTCTTGTGAAGATTCTGCTGTTCGTTGGACCGCTGTGGTCGTTTTTCTGTATACACGTGAGTTCGATTTTGCTTGTAAATATATACGCCATTTTAAATTACTGCGGGTGTTTTTACTAATTCTAGACAACGCGCTACAACAGATACATATGGTAGAAATATTCCAAGCCTTCTCGTTAACCATAGCTAAATGCTATGCTCTTAGTATATAAAACACGAAAGCTGCTGAGAGACCATGAGACTTAGGAATTAAAGAAACCCATCATAAATCTAACGGCCTTTGTTGGTCAACCAATATTAAGCCGATTTTTCAAAATCTGTTTTCAGCTGGTGCCAGCGAATCACGTGGACCTGGTAACATCGCAAGTCTATCTGGCACAAAAGTAATCATAACATGTGTAGCTCCTGAAAATTATTCTTTTGATATTAACTGGTATCACGAAAATTCTAAAACTTCGCCTCGGATGCTAACCAATAACACAGGAAGCAATATTTCTACAAAGTATCTGATGATCAGGATGGAGAGGGAGCAAAGTCTCGCTATAAACTCTGTTCAGCTTCGAGATGCAGGAATTTACTATTGTACAATAATAAATACGACTGCAAAAACAACAGAGAAATTCGGCGGTCATTTGATTGTACTCGGTAAGTGCAAATTTCAAATTTTTCATAATTAGAAAAATCAATCCAATCGCCTAGCAATGCTCTTCACTTTTTAACTCAGTGCCCGCTTGGTTTTGTTAATATGCCGCTGGTATAGGTGCAACGAAGCATGCAGTGTGAAGTATGTATAAGCATATATAAGTAGCTATGGTTTTGTTAATATGCCGCTGGCAGGTGCAACAAAGCATGCAGGGCGAAGTATGTATAAGTATTTATAAGTAGCTATGGTTTTGTTAATATGCCGCTGGTAGATGCAACGAAGTATGTAGAGTGAAATATGCATAGGGTCGAGCTGGGAGAGTGCTTTGGTAAGTGACCGTTCTTGGCCAACTGGCGCCCACTCAGCCCTTAATTCGCCCTTCTTAATTCTCTCGGGCTGAGTAAATGAGTAGGTTGGGAGGTTAAAAGATGTCCTATCGATGCATTGCTGTGGTCGTGTTTGCGTCTTAGCCGAATGACTCTTCGAGCACAAAACAACACTTTGAGAAGTTTCGATGAATGTTTGTAAACTTCTTTGGATCCATTTGTTCATTTCCTCGCCGTATAAGTCATTATACTATCTACCTAACATGGCGCTACCTGAGTGATGGATTATAATCGTGATTACTTGTTTCATATAATCCTAGTCTAAAATGCGCTTTTGTTGCGACTTACAAGACTAACCTGATAAACTGGACGATAACATACAGTGTTTATGCAGCTAATACGTAATTATGAAATTTGATTTTCATGTTATCACAGCTTCGGATCCTGCCTGCAACGCGGAAAATGTCACGGTGATGGAAAACGAATATATACAGCTACAGTGTAGTGTTACGTATGGCGGATTTTGGAGACCAGTCATGGAATGGACACAATTTGGACTTCATGGACAGGAGAAAATCAATAACGATTACATTTCGGTTTATGTTACTGAATCACATTATTACACAAACCTGACTGTTTCTCTTGAAATTTTAGCCACATCATATCATAACCATATCAGCTTTGCGTGCAGTACTTACTTCAACTACGCCGAAGCTTTGGTAAAGAAGAAAGTGAGCAAAGTCACACCGGATTACAACCACACGTGGAAATCGCCCAAAATCAACGTATTGTGTGAGTTTAATTTCCATAATTTTTAATGTACTGCTGAAGCATTAATTTAGTTAAACTCGTAAAGAATATAGTATGTAGGATAATTGCATGAATTAAATAATCAGCAAAACACGATACTTTAGACTTTGGTATGAACGTTGGATTGACTATTAAAATTTCGACCAGACTTAATCTTAAAGTCAAAATGCGCGATTCTAACACTTAATAGCGCTTTATTATTTACCTTTATTAACATGAATTAGTATAAAATCGAATATATTTAATGACTTTAAGATGGTCCGAGAGATGTATCAATGTATCCAGAAAGAGACATTCTCTATCCTGGAGATAAATTGACGTGTTCTGCAATGGGAAACCCAGAACCTGAATACAAGTGGACTAATCAGGAAACAGGTTACAGTCGAATGGGATCGCAAATTGAAATCGTCCACTCGATGATACGCGTAGAACCCTATGTTTTCAGATGTACACCCCAAAATTCTATGTCTGAATCTTATGCCGACATCACATTCAAAGTGCAAAGTAAGTCAACCAACGCTGAAACCACAAAATTAATGTCTTAGCAGTAGGTATTATTAGTAGAAGGAATGAAGTACTTCATTCGTCGCACTGAGGTGGCAAAATCTTAACAGGCATGCTTCCATCATTACTCTACCATTCGATCTTGCAAACAATGTACTAAAATTGGACATCGCATTGTAAAGAGGTTTATATTTTTGTCGCATGGCAACTGCAAAAAAGTCAAAAAAAGTATGACAATTATAGGAATTTTTAATACTCGCACTTGCTGCAAAGTTTTTCGGGATTTTATAAAGTTTTGATAAAATATGACGTAACATGTTATTTTTGTTCAATAAATTTAGTGTCAGAGCTACTTTTGCCACTGCATTTTCGACTGCTAGGATTGATTTATGCAGCGCTGTCTATGCTGACTTTCCCATGGTGCAGGCTGGGTGGTTGCAGTCAGTGTTACGGGCGGCGACTAGCTGGTTGGCAAAGTATTCAAATTTGCTAAAGACTCTGAATCCATGCGTGATGTTCTTTATTGACTTAAAATCCATTTTGCATCGAATATAAAACTTCCATGTTAAAATTCTCTCAGGTATGGTACACCGTAGATCCATTCGTTAAATGACGAAATGTGAGTTTTGCTTGCACAGGTAACAGGCTCAATCTTGCCTTCTCTGTCTTGCATCTTATCCGTGGGGAATGGTTTATCGACTTCATGTCTCAAGTCGAGGCTACTTTAGCAGTACCTATTGCAATATTTTGAACTCTTCTATTTAACCGAAGCTGTGTTGTAAGCGCGGGCGTCTGAGAAACTATTCTGAAGGGACGCTACATAAATTATGTAATAAACTACACTTGAATATAATGCATTTTACTTTAAGATGCAGGCTTATTGTAAGCCAATGGAGGGGTTTCCGTTTAACTGATATTGATATTTATCTTTAGTAAATCCCAATTGAATGAACAATAAACAGACTGTTAATATAAACGTTCAGTCTCTTCCCATCACATAAGTGAAGTAATTATATGTAACGGAAGCTGACGTGTAGGTTGGAAACCCTAAAACAATGAGTAGTTGAGATGAAAGAACAATCATGCCAATAGAATAAGCTCAATGATGTAAGCCTAATCCAAACATCTCGACATGTCGAGTAGTGCATTTACTGACTTATTTATTCTGAATGGTTTCTATTGGTACATGATGATTTTGACAGGCAGAATTTCGTATATCTACATTGCGTGCATAGCCATCTCGTTGCTTTTTACATTCCTTCTTATAGCAAATGTGCTTGCAGTACGAAAACGTGTTAAAGGTTAGCTCCTTTCAGAAGTTGTTTCTTTACCCTTCATTGCGTGTATGAAACTTCAAACTAAAATGCAAAACAACGAAACTAATTAAAGATTCACAATTTCTTTACTTTGCAATCACGCAATGTTGAAGAAACAAGCCTATTCGTTGGCGTTCAACGAAAACAAGTTCCACAGTCAGTTTTGATGCAGCGATTATAGCTTTGTGCACTTCGCACGGTCCTGTAGCAGACAGGACCACACTAGGATCCACGAGCCATGATATCCGATGCACTGAGAAGTTGGATCCACGAGCCATGATATCCGATGCACTGAGAAGTTGGAAGAGACCAATCACACGGTCAAGGCAGACATGGACCCATACTGTACCGTCCAGGCAGATCTTCACCCACTGAGCGTTGGGCTGCACACAGACAGAGGACGGGCCGAAGAGTGGGATGGTGGCGAAGAGTTGTGGAAAGGGTTACGTTCCAGAGAGGGGCATGCCCTTGATGTTCATAATGATGACTGTAGCCGACGGCCAAAAGAGCCAGTGCGACGCTAATGCGGAATGTGTTTATGGTACGTGCAAAGACTTTCCCGGCTACGCACTTGGAAACAGAACAATTAAGAAAGCCCTATGCATGCATGTGTGCATATCTATGTATGTTTGTATATAATATGTATGTATTTGTGCACGTATGTACATATGTATGTATGTATGCATGCATGCATGTATGTATGAATATATGTATGTTTGTATGTGTGTATGTATGTGTGTATGTATGTATGTATGTATGTACGCATACATGAATGTGTGCCTCCATAATATGCATGTAGCTGGCTATTTATACAGCGCCTTTCAAGAACTTCACAAGGTCAGGCGACGGAGGGGTTGATGACGGGATTTAGGGAGTTTATTGCAGAATGACTTTGAACCAAAGAGGCATAAGCTGTCAGTCTTCTCGATGACATTTCCTATTGCTAAAAGATTAAATATAAAGTCATTACAACCATCTAATTTACAACAATAGCCATTAAATATTGTTACAACTCTGAATATTGCAAATAGTGAAGTGGGGTAAAGTGTTTCCAAAAGCAATTATTCAGTTACGCCCAGAATGAAGACTGGGCCAATATTGTTGCCCCGCAGTAGAGAAAGTAATTTTAAATAGATCATATAATTGTGTATAAAACAAGCTAATTTGATGAGCTGTTACTTCTATCTATCTAAAATTGGCTTTAATACTGTATTTAATAGTTTAAAAATAAGTCTACTGAAACACGTAGGTATCTACAGTATTTCAAAGTTTTTAATGTTGAAATTGCAGCTCGAAGGGAGAGGCCATATGTCGTGCCCAACTCGAGAGAAATCCATAACGAACCAAACGGCCTCATTATTCCAGACGGTTAGATCCACCGTTTCTTTGATAGACAAACAACTAACGATTGTTATTCCTCGTTTTAGCCGAATGCTTCATGGAGTTTGAATGCTGTTTAGATTGAATCCCATACTTGAGTATAATTCGTTGGTCATACTGACTGTTTGATTCGACCGTGATTCGTCCTGTTTCATAGCACAGCCATCTTTGAGACAAATTTGTAGTATTTTAAGCATTAAAGTTAGCACTAAGGTGATATTTATCCAGAAAGATGAGGCAAAGTAATGGTCCATTTATTATCCACCGCTACCAAGAACTAGATACCTTTTAAGGCCAAATCCAAGGCGTCGTTGAGTGTCATTCTGTATGTCTGTCTCTGTGGTTGAGTGTTATTCTGTACGTCTGTCTTTGTGGTTGGTTGTCATTTTGAATGTCTCTCTTTGTGACTGTGCATCTTCCTTCATTTGTTTGTTGTGTCAATTATTTTAGTGTTTGTGTTTATGTCCAAATCTACGATTTCTCACTCAACCGTTGGAATATGGCGTGTTGAAAAATGCATTACTTACTTACTTATTTACTTACTTTCTGAAATAGGTTACTCTTTGGCCTAGAGTAGCTTATTTATTACGGGAGACAAAGGACAGCAGCAGATGGCACAAAATTGTCCGTGGTGCAGCCAATCCTCGGCAAGACAAGGCAAGACAAGACAAGGCAAGAAATGCACAAGAGAGCCCTGGCCTCTGGCCTCTAGTTTGCATTGCAGTTGATTGTGTAGAATGGCTAAGTGACATCGTGGCTACATACTACATTAGCGCAGTTTCCGTAACAGTCAATTACTCATTCGCACTTCAAACATTCTAATTTGTAGCAAAAAAAAAAGATGCTTTATGACTTTCCTTAAAGGATGCTATATAATGTACTAACTTATATCACCAAAAAGTAAAGCTTATATATGAGCAAATGCATTAAGGAATGCGAAAAACGACAGTATATGCTAAAAAAACGATAGATTTTGATTCAATAAGCTAGGTTAAACAATAAAATTTACGATTTAAATTCAGGAAGTGAGGCGAGGGATATAACTAAAACTTTTACTTTTAGTAGTGGTACGTAACAAATGGCCAGTTTTATAGCATATTTAAACATCTGTTTTAAGTAATCAATGAGAAATATGCCCACAATTGGATGTCTCGTATATTTATAAAGCGTTAGTGTGTAGAGAGACCGTTGAACAGTTGATAGTAGTGTGTTCTGTGTTAAAACCACCTAAGAAGAGGCTATCATCAGCTTCCGCAATGTAAAACGATGCTTCTACTTATCAGTAAATATCGACATTGATGATGATATTCTGAGGAATAGTGCGTGGCAATTCCATGAACAATTTATCTACACATTTGAATGAACTGTAGAGTAGCATAGATATAAGAACGTAATAACACAACAACAACAAAAACAACAACAACAATAATAATATTTATAAAAACAAATAAGAAGAAGACTAAAAATAAGAAAAATAAATAAATAAAAAATTAAGACATTAAAGATTATTATAATAGACATGACGCAATTTATATAACTCAATTTCAGCTTTTGCCCGTAAGTAAAACATTACCTGTTTGATGATTTCAGATTTCTACATAGACACGAGACATAACAGGCTTTCACAACATGAAATTAGGCCGACTCAATTGTCGAATCCTCTACTTGTAGACGAATCTGAAAATAATGCTCAAGTCCGCCTGGTGTCTTTCCGCGCAGCTGAACAACGAAGCGGTTACATCGAAATGGATTTTCCGCAAGCAACAGAAGAAGTTATCCGTAGTCCAGTCAATCGGCAACAGAGTATGACTTTCGAACCCATCACGTTGCCTCCAATTCCTCAACCTTCAGCAGAAGTAGCAGCAGCAGCAGCAACCAGTCGCTCACATCAAACACAAAATGTTAATGAACAAGACCGTACAGAGGAGCAATCATCTCGCAGCAGTGAACCACCATTACCGTCTGCTGAATATATGAGGTTGACCCAGAGACAGCCCCTTCAGTTGCCAGCCTATGCTGCATTATCTCAAGAGAACAAGGTCGAACATGTGGCTGAAGACCAAGACTTGGATTCGGGTGCATACGTTAATGTTCCCCAAAGGACCCGAAGTCAAAGTACTTACGTCAATCTCAATAGTGTCGTTTGAGCGTCTGCAGCTATTTGTATTAAGGATGTTTAATAGGAAACCTATTAATTCAAGCAGCATCTCAGACTGAGTTGCAAAATAATCTGCTTAAGTTTATGTATATTTTAGAACCAGTCAAATGTTACTGAGAATATTGGAATATGGTTATGGAGTCATGAAAATATGTTACTGAGAGTATTGGAATGTGGTCATGCAGTTATAAACATGACATTTGCTTATAGTTTAGTGAATTTTGGATAAAAACGTCTCGATAAATATAATCATAGAAGCCATCGCATATTCAAGGATTTTCAAAAACAATTTGTCTTTTCATACCTCTTAACTATGTATGTAAATATTCATCTTAATGCATGCAGATCCTTAATATCAATTACCAGTCCTTTGAGGTTTTAATGCTGCAGTAATGCCACCTACAACTTGATGATCTAACTCATAATCCCAGGCAATACTGCAATCCTGAATACATACATACATACGTATACATATATATATTCGTATGTACTTACGCATGTATGTAAATATGTATGCATGTGTGTGTGCATTTGTATTTGTATGCAAGTACGCGTGTATCATGACACTTATTATGGCGCGTTTTAGGTAAATCACAAAACGCTGCAAGGATGACTATCTAACTTATCAAAGCAAGTGCTTACTAAGACAGTTAAAAAGTATACATCACGCTGTAACTGACATATACATCAAGCTACTGACCCCCAGTTAGCCGACAATCCATCAAAGGTCGGTCAGCACGAGTTAGGAGGTTAAAATGGTGACCATTTAGCGTTACCGTTTTTTCTACAGACTACACGAACTTGCTAAAGTTCCATCAATAATTTGTGTAGATTGAGTAGCTCTGCTTTTTATTCTTCTCATGAATACTTCAATACATGAGTATTTCAGTAAAAACGATTGCAGATCAGTTAACGCATCAACTTGAATAAACACACTGAAATCAAATTCTACATGTTCTCTTTGTTGGTCTTTAGGAACTGTGACTGTTTAGTCAGTAGTTCAATACGTAAATCAATCAGTGCATATTGAGAAGGTTAAAACTGTCAAATCCGTTCTGTTTGTATTGCATATAGAGCGTATGTCAGAACTTGAACAACGAGAAGAGTTTGTGCAGTTGGTCACTTTCAGTGGCTGAAAACCAGTGGATCTACCATAACAATAAGCCAAACTGATTGGTGTCATTTGCTCTGCCTCGTTATAGCCTGCATGACACCTTCACGGGGATTGTTCAGGGGTTAGATGATGTCAAATGGGCTTTGACTGAACCCAGCAAAACTCGGCATCTAATGCGTCACACGTGTCAGCACAGTTAAAAGGTAGACGAAGAAACATTACTTTTCGCATTTGTTGACTGGGGGTACATAGTTTTTGTCATCCATGACCTGAGTGCGCTGTTGTACGGTGAACTATCAATGGAAGAACATATCATCCCACTTTGTTCATCTCCATTTTTCTGTCTGCTACGTTGTACATAGTCATACGACAATAAGTCTTTAAATCTCTTTGTAACCCTTGATCAATCACTCATCCTGATGTGGATTGACTACTGCAACTCTACACTATCAGGCCTGACGAATGAATGAATGAATGAATGAATATTAAGAGAATAACGTGCCAGGCATCAAAAATAATTTGAATAAATACAAGCCACATACACATCAAATCCAGTCGGTCCTCAGTTGCTCCGCCCTACTTGTGGTCAACGAGTCTGTTAAACAGTTGTTAACAGTTGCTATTGGGTGTAAACAGAGAATGCATGAAATATTAATTAGATGGATGTGTATGTTCTGTTTCTGATATGCTCATAAAAGTGCTATATATGCTTTGAAAACATCCATAGCGGAAATGTGAGCTTATAATGCAGTACAGTTTACATGTTTGCAGTTGACAAATAGGTAGATGTCCAAAAGAACAAAGTAGCCGAATATTTTTTTGCAATTGACAATTACATGAACACCCAAAAAAGCAAAGGAGCCGAGAGCTTACAATGAAATATGAGAAGTTTTCGTCCAACACGCTTAATAAAAAAAAACTCAGCATGTATATTTGCCAATTTTTAAAGCGATGTATTCTGAACACATACTGTATTGATGCCTGCCTGTAGATATTATGATAGTTAAGTGTGTATTTGATGCATATCTATTTCGACCGAAAGCGAATACGTTTTCCTACGTGTTAACGTATAAAGCGAACTTGCCATTTCATTATCTAACTAATTAATAATGCTACCGATAGTTTTATGGCTTAAATGTGAAACAGGTTTTTAGCAACTGTTTCTCCACTGACGGATAGCGGTTCAATCATTATACAATAAAGCGAGAAATACGTTTTTGTCATCAGACCTTCAGAGTATGAACACAGAAGAAGTACATTTTTCGAGTAGATCTTCAGAATATTTTGCTTCAATGTCTCAAGGTATTCAGCGCTAAAAGTCTATGAGCGTTTGATAAAAAAATAAGCACGCTTTATAAAGAAACAAATTTTTAAAAATATATCAATAACCTTTAAATATGCATTGAATAACGTTCTTGAGTAGTCCTTTAAAGGTCATATGTAAATGCTGAAATGTTGTTGGATCACTTTAACATGTTTACTTTATCATTAGCCTGTGTATGCAATAAGTTTTCTCTCTAGCTTTCAAAATTTAGCACTGTACCTCTGATATTCATTGGAGTTTGCAATAATTTTGTGGCATGTGAAGTTAATTAATGGTTAATGTACTTGTGGTTAGATAGGGTTCAGTGTTTTCAGTGGATCATCTTTCTGACTAGCTTTTCACTTCTTTTAGTGTTTTATCTTTTAAAAGATTGCGTACAATCAAACAAGGCCGCTGTTGTGACTCTCGCCGTATTGTTCAGTCTAGCAGTCGTGTTTTCAGCTGCGATTATAACGTTCATGTACTTGCGTCAACGTCGCATCAGCAAAGAATTAGGTAACATCTTTGCACAGTTGTGTCACTTTTGAGACGTATCAGAAGAGCGCTATATTAAGTGTCCTGAGGCATACATGCAAACATACATAAATGCAGCCGGGCTTTTTCTGACGCTGGCCCAAGGTTCTCGAATGTATTTTTATAATCCGTTCTGCTGTATCTTTGGTATCTTTCCGCTCTCAACTTAAGACGTTTTTCATTCAGCGTGATTATCATCCTTAGGCATCCTTTCCGTTTCAGTGAACCTTGGAATTACTGAAATTGCGATTCTCTTTTGGAGTGTCATCGACTGATGCCTGATGCACTATAATAATGCCGCTGCCGAAGTTCTGAGATTAGGTTAGATGCATGCATGTGGACACGGTAGCCGACTGGTTAGAGCGCTCGTCTTGTAACGCGAAGAGTACGAGTTCAAGCCTTCCATGAAAACGGTTACTGTGTAGGGACCTTGAGCATGTCCTTCATTCACAATTGCTCAGCGATATCGATTGATGTTTAATCATTAAATAGTGGCGCTTAAGAAACAGCGGTCAACCGTATATGCATTATGAATCTTGCGCCGTGACTAAAGTCAAAATGTTGGTTTAAATGCCGATTAACATGTCATTCTTTGTAATTGTATTGTAATCTGACATTTATAAAGCGCCACTTCAAGAAAAACTCACCAGGAGCGCTCCCGATCCGAACGAGTGAGATCACTGTCAAATAATACAGACTTCAGGCTCTTGCGAAACTGGGGAAGGAACAAAATGAGGAGCTCGAGCCGCAACTCTCGGAAATGCATCTGTGCGTGAAGGACTTGCTCAAGGTCCCTACACAGTAAACGCCTCGAAGCTGACTCGAACCATATTCTCCGCATTACAAGCCGAGCCCTCAAACCATTCGGCTACCCGTGCCACACATGTCGCAGACGGCCAAACTTTGTATCGTATATTTGTACGCTTTAGAAGACTACAAGCGTCGAATTCACAATGCACTGATTCAAGTTAACCTTGGAGACCAACGAACTATCGATACGGGCGTCTACCTAACGCCCATCAACCCAAGGCGTGATCTGGTCGACGAGCCAGTAGCGACTGATTACGAAATAGTCGCAGACGGGGATGCCATCGCGTCAGGCAGGAGCGAAGATGGTCAGCCAAAACCTTTGTCGCCTACTTCAGTCGAGAAACAGAAAAGGGTTCCTCACGAGAAAGAGCCGATCAGCCATTATACGAATCTGCATGAAAGTCGTACTGTTGATGGGTCCGACTACACCTTTCTGCGACTGAAACCGGCTCTCAAGCAAAAACCACATGCTCGCAAGTCGGTTGTCTAAAGCCTGAGAGCCAGCGAACGCCCGTTATATGCTGTGGTGCAAGCGAATGGACAACGCGTACAGGTTGCATGACTAGCATAAGAGAAGTTGAACCTGTTTGTGTCCAAATGTTTGTATGCATGTATGTATGTATGTGTATATGTTGTGTGTATGTATGTATGTATGTGTGTATGTATGTATGTATGTTGTGTGTATGTATGTATGTATGCATATATGCATGCATGCATGTATGCATATGTGTGTGTATGTTGTGTGTATGTATGTATGTATGAATGTATATGTGTATGCATGCATGTATTTATGTATGTATGTATGTGTGTAAGTTTGTATTTTATAGTTTGCAAGTGCACTTTGATATAGCGCCTCTTCAGGAAAACTCATCAGAGGTGTTCCCAATCTGACAACATAAGACCACAATTGAATAGAATGGTCTTTATGATGTATGCATGTATTTATCAATGGATGGATGGACGGATAGATGGATAGATGGATGAATGGAACGATAGCTGGATGGATGGATAGATGAATTGATGTGTGGTTGAATGGGTGGATTAGTGGGTTGATAGAAGGATGGATAGACAGATAAATAGGTAAATGTATATTTCTCATACAGACAGATAATTGTACAGACAGAAAGTTAAACACACAGACAGACATACATATTAAAAACTTATGCATATTAAAAGTAGAAAGGAAAACTAGAACTAATATGCTTATTTCATTCAGACTGCTGCTTACTGGACCAAGCTGCTGCGGTATAGATCAGGAAAATAATTAATCAAGGAAGCTACGAACTTTTCATCTTGATATTTTGAGAGATGAACGCAGTAACATGTTTAGATTGGCTAATTTATTTAAGAACACTTTAACTTCATGTTAAAATAGAAATGGTATTGAATATGAAATGTCGGGCTATTGATAAGGAATGCAAGCGCAGACTACAGTCGTTCATAACTTTCTATGTGGTGAATATACATCTACCCAGATCAATCGGTGTTATAGCTTTCACACTGTACCAATCATTTTCCGTAGAAGTTATTTCTAAATTTAAATGAAGCCTACATGTTCTGAAGTAAAATAACGTAGCATATTCCAAATTTTCGCCCCTACACGTAACACACTGTAGGTCAGTACCGCATTGTTTAATGGCTTCATCAAATATGATAATAATAATGTGAACGTCTATAGCGCCACTGTAATTATGCACAAGGTATCAGTCGAGTTGCAATACATACGCTTCAATGTTTATCCTATAAAAGCCACTTTATCACTGTCAGAAGAAAATGGCTTTATCGTCATTGCCAGAGGAAAATGACCTTAGCTTATGCATGACGTCATAGACAATAGCGAACTCCTGGAAGTCTTTAACACCAATACTGTCGCATAATATTTCGTTGCTTATGAGTTTTCAGAGCAAAGTTTTTAGGAAAAGAACGGTTTAAGAGTTTCACTGCATCGATGTCGTTACTGCTAACCGCACAGTAGCTTTCTATTCAAATTACTGCTAACATCGAACCAGTCGTGACTGTCTCATCTTAATATCAGAGCTTTCAACATATTTGAACGATAACGTCATTGATTAACACATATGCCAACTTGTTCTTGCGCTGGAAATGCTACTGAAACTCGGGTTTACTATGCGGTACTGAACCAAGATGTCGCCAAGTTTCGTGAAGCTCTCAGAAATGGATTTGATGCATGGCATATTTTCGTCTTTCGATCGCCAGAATTCCATTACTACAATCTTCTGCAGCACGCGGTTAAGAGCAACTTCCGTGAAGGCATCGAGATTCTTTTACGAGAGACAAGTATCAACACGCGGCTGGGGTTTGTAGAAGCCTGCATGAAACGGGACGACGATGTGATACGATTGTTTCTTCAGATATCGTGTGAAAGACGACTCAGCTGCTCCGAATAGCTGTTCGTTCTGCTAGACCATAAGATCGTCGATATGGCTCGGGAGTTTATACAGATGGATGGTTTCAACGTCAGCGACAAGGAGCTATACATTTCAGGCAGATATCTTCGAAGCTCTCTGGGACGATGGGGCCAAAGTCCGATGCACGTTTCGGCTCTCTTCCATAAGCCGCGGTTTCTGGAGCACCTGATTAAACGCGGCGGGAAACTGGACATATCGGACATTGGTCACTTCACGCCTCTGTACGTCGCCTGTCAGCAGGGAAACTACAAATGCTGCCAGTGTCTACTGAGACACGGCGCAAATCCCACGATCAACGATACTAAGAAGCAGAACAGGGCTGCAAGTCCCCCGATCGCCACACTTTGCACTGTGCCAGTTGTCAGAACCACCGGTTAACGAAGAGATCGTTGGCCTTCTGCTCTCAACCGGGCTTGACATGAATAAGGAGAGGTGGATTCTGCAAGGACGCTATAGACACTCTGCAGATGACGCTACTTTCCGTCTGCTGACGTCATTGTGTCGGGTTCCATCCAGCCTAGAAATACTGTGTGTTCGAGCAGTACGACTCCACCTTTCAAAACTTACCAAGGGTAGGAGCATTCTAACAAGAGTTCAACAGCTTCCTGTGCCACCCATACTCAAAGCACGATTGATCGTGAGCGACTTCGACCAAAGTCTGTGGGTTAGCTCACCCACTCTGTGAAGACGTGAGGATGCTTCAAGTCAGACAAATGTCTAAGTAGCCTATAAGGTCAAGATCAAAAAAGCAATTACATTACAACTCCGATATTATAATTATTATAAAAAGTGGAAAGTAACACGCCTTATAAAATTAATATGAGCGAAATCGTAAAAAGTAAATAATATCCAATTATACGTGCAGTTCACAGCTCAAGAAACCAAATGTGAATGTTAATGTCATAATTTATCAAGCCTCAAATGTGCATAGGTTTGATCTTCTATCCGCAGTTCTTATTTTCAATTCTTATCAGCTAAATGAAGTTCATTATCGTGACTGATCTCTCACTAGCAATTATAAATTAATTTATTAAATGACTTCGCTAGAGATGGAAATTTTTAATACTACTTTATGATAACAGTATAGGCCTGCCATTCTAATGTACTCTTCATTACTTCAGTCAACTTTCTCTAAGATGCTAACAAACAAATCGGTTGTTCCATAAAAGATTTCCAAGAGCTACCAGTTTAAGTTTCGACACAAAACCTTCTTTTGGAATCAGAAATATTGAAGCAATGATTCTGAACAATTGCATATTAAATGTTGTTTTTTCTGTTCATAAGTTGTTAAAACTGAGCTGTTATCCTCGATCAGCTTCTCTCCTGTCTGTGGCATAATTGACATTAAACATTAAACGCTATCACGAATTGCAATAAAGCAAAACAGTCATAGCTTTCATTCCGGTATTGTGCTAAGGAAAAATATTTTTCAAAAGCTACTAGTAAACAACATTCTTGCTCTAACGAATATTTAATAAAGCTTCAAACTCGTAATCTTTTGATTGATATTAAGATTAAGGTTCAAACTCTGTTTATATTTTCTTCACGCTTATTTTTAGATGACACACACATTATATAGCGCCTTTCAGAAAACTCATCCTTTTACGAGCTTCTCATCGAACTGCAAATGTGACTACCTGGCTGATTTAAGCAGGTATAACTTAAGGTAAACACAGTATGCATGCTGAAATGCGTCACACAATATTGATATAATCTCTGGAAGATTTTCCAAAGAGAAGGTCCGGTGCATGAAAAGGTGACGTCATCGAATTTATTGGTGTGCGAAAAGCGAAGCATCCGCAACTCTCCTTGAATGGTGGATGACCGGGATGATTGGATACTGTGACGCATATCTCTCTGATGCATACCCTGACAGAGCCGACTAACGAGGATTGCGCAACAGAAATAACTAGAATCGGTTCCCTTCCTCGACAGGAACCAGGACAGTGTACATTGTATTGATTCAGCGATATGCGAGATAATTAATTACTTAGACTTATCGCAAGTAATCGATAGACACACATTAATAATTGTACATATCTGCTTTTGAGCAGCTCCTATATATTATGCCATGCCTTCTGCAGAGTTTCTCTTTGTCAACAAACTATCACAGATGAAGTGTATATTTCAAATACTGTGTATGTGTGCATGTACAAATGCATGTATGTATGTGCGCCTGTATGTATCTAATTATTTATATAGCGCCTCCTATACCTCTCGAAAGCACTGTGTCTATAACGAGCGAAAAGTTAGAACATGAATCTTAATATTCGTGTTGCTTTAACTTCATTTCTTAACTATGTCGCATGATGGTCTATTCGGTTAGTGCACTGGGTCTCTGATTTCAATGATTATGTGTTCGAACCTGCTGAGCGGACTCCATGTTTCGACCCTAAGAAAGTTATTCGGGAACACTTGTAAATTTGTTATAAAAATTTCAAGTCATTCGACACCAAAGAAGCTCCTTTTGTACGATTTCCGAGTGTGGCATCTGCCGGAACAATCGCGCATAATATTCCAGCAATAGTCTGCCATCATGTGTGCATCCCATCTTCCTTGATATCGATTTTCCATTGTTTTGATGTCTTGGTGAAATCTTTAACCTTGCTCTTCGCTGAAGTCACCAAGATTCTCTGGAAAGCGATCTAAGTGACTGTGGAGATAATGGACTTTAATGCTCATGTTGCAGCCAAGCTTGTTGAAATGAAGAAGCATATCCTCTACTAGTTGTGCATAATTGTCTGCCTTCTTGTTGCCAAGAAAATTTTTAGTTACAAGAACAAAGGAAGACCAGGCACAAGATTCGACTTCATTCATTGATGGTATGAAAAGTGGGTCATTCATAAGTTGCCTGATCTGTGGACCATCGAAGATTCCAGCCTTCAATTTTTCCATTGTAATTCCTGGTAACTTGTGTACTATGTATTCGAAGCATGAACCTTCTTTATTCAAAGTGCTGACAAATTGTTTCATCAGGCCTAGCTTTATATGTAGTGGTGGCAGTATGATCCTATCTCGTGCCACCAAAGATTCCTTGATTACATTTTGAGCTCCAACCACCATGTCTTTCCTCGAAGGCCAATCTTTTCTTGTCCAATGTTCATGCTTGGCTCTACTGTCCCAAAGACACAAAAAGCAGGGATACTTTGTGTAGCCACTTTGTTGACCAAGGAGGAAATTTACCATCTTCAAGTCTACACAAATTACCCATTGATGTTCTTTGTATTTTATCTTTTCCAGTACTAAAGAGATGGCATTGTACTCTTCTTTCATCCTGGTGGAGTGACCGATTGGAATAGAACCAAATTTGTTGCCGTTATTTAAAAGCACACATTTCAGACTACGTTTTGAACTGTCGATAAAAAGACGCCGCTCATCTGGGCTGTAATCCGACAGACCAATTTTCTTCAATAAGTTGCTGATGTCATTACAGAATACTAGGTTGTTGTCTTCGGTAAAGAATGGCAGCAAATCCTTTTCTCTGTTTCTATAAATTGTAATTTTCGTTCCAGGCTGAAGTGCATTCTTTTTCTTTAGTCTGGACGCAAGCAATTCAGAGGACTCTTTGGAAAGATTTAAGTCCCTGATCAGATCACTCAACTCTTTTTGGTCAAAACGTTCACTGTGTGAAGTTGATTGGAAATCACTGTCACTGCCCCCACTTTCTTCACTTTTGTCATCTTGTCCGATATTGGACATGCAAGTCTCATCGTCTGAGAGCTGAGGTAGTTCGCGAAAAGGTGGAACTGGTACAATATCCGAATGCGGAACAGGTCTCCTGGCTGAAGGTATATCAGGGTAAGACAACTTGTGACGATTATTTCGATTGATGCCTATGATATTAACCATACAAAAGTAACAGTCGTCGAAGTGGTTTATCTGTTCCCTCCAAACCATCGGTACACCAAATTTCAGGCAGCTTCTCTTTCCAATTGTCCAGTGGCGCAATTGTTCAATACAAGTTTTGCATACTGTATGAGGAGCCCATTGCTTATCTTGATCTCCAAGTTTGACACCAAAATAACCTACATATGCTCTTTTTACAAACTCAGAAATCGGTTTCCTGTTTGCTTTTAGTGTGTATTCCCCACAAATGTAGCAGAATATGTCTGGATGGTTAATGCAGCTCCGTCTGGAAGTAGCCATAACCTTAAGGATGTTCGCATCTGAGGAATTAAATGACTAACCTAAAAAATAGTAAGAACATGTAGTTATTTAATGCTCACATTCACAGATTGTTCTTGCGACCAACTCTTAATATGCCCTAAGACGACTGCGGCTGCTCTAGCTTTCAGGAGGCGGTTTATATAGGCTATAAATGCTGACTTCAGCATAATCTATTTACATAGTTCGAAACCATGAAACGCTGTATAAGCACAAATAAATTCTAAATGAGGCCATGAATTTAGTGCTGAGTAAGCTGTAGGCTACGGAATAGTTATTTCGTTGAATCAGCAATATCTCAGCACGCGGCAAGATATGCTGATTTTACATTATAAGGATGTAGGCATTATATGAATCAGCAAGAATTATAATTAGCCATAAATAAAGCTTATTATGACATTTTAGTTTTGCCAAAGACATCGTTTAAAGAGTGGACTGGGTTTTCTTTACAAAATCGACGATATCTCAGAAACTAGACCTGATGCACTCAATCCAATGACATTTTCTGAATCAGCGCCCAAAATTACCCCAAGAACAGGTCTAAAACCGAAGGCAACAAGAAAAAAAAATTTTTCTGTTGGCCAGTGTTATGTGTTCGAACCTGCTGAGCGGACTCCATGTTTCGACCCTAAGAAAGTTATTCGGGAACACTTGTAAATGTTTTTGTAAAATGTGAACTCTTGTTTTGCATCATTTAAGGCTACTCATTTGCTATTCATTTAAATTATAACGAGTAAGAAATCTTTGTTTGGAATGATATCAGAATAGTCCAACGAGGGTTACAGTTTTTGTTGCACCAGCATAAAAATGATCCAATGTTAACGGTCAGGCGCTTTGCACCAACAGTTCAAGTCTAGTAAGAGCTTTAGCTTTGCATTTAGGCCAACACAATGTAACGCTTGCATAGATAATTGCTCTGATTAGTACTATGTACAACAGAAACCAGAAATTATGTTAATATTCTACTAAGTAAAAACTTAGAGATAACTGTACGTATGTATATAATACTAAATATACATGTATGTATATATGTATGTACATATGCATGCATGCATGTTTATATATATATGTGTGTATGAAGAAATGTATCTATGTATGTATGTATATACCTCTATAATATATGTAGCTGGCTGTTTAGAACTTCACAAAGGTGCAATGAGACTGTCAGGCGAAGAAGCGGTTGATTTTAGAGCCTCTAAACGCGTTTGTAACTCGACGATGAAGTAATAAAAGCTTAGTTTTTGTTATTAACCAGTGCTGGCTCAGCTTGAGAAAGTGTCCGCTGACTAGCTACATGTAGCTCAAAAGTTGATGCCGACCAATTCAACCCATTATGCATTTACCCTTGACGCATACTAGAACTGTATTATACGGGTTGTATGTTGCCAGTAATAAACATCCTGGTTGGAACAGCTTACTGCAGCTTCTGTTTTAATAAAGCGGTTTTCCACTTTAAATTCTCAAAACATTTGAAAAGAAACGTGATGTTTTTGCGTTATTATATCGTGCAGAGGGACCTGATGGCAATTTTGCTGGTGTCCATTTTAACTGGTAGGTATTCAAGTTTAGCTTTAATTTCACAATTTTGTCATTAATATTTTTTATTCTTCAGCAGTGTACAACTACAGTATAAGCAAAAGCAGTACAAGACTCTTCACGTGCAGTGTAACATCCATGTTGATTAAATCAATAGTACTTATTGTTTTGTTACTTGTTCATTATATTTTCGGTATTACTCCAGAAGTATAGACTTCTCTATTTGGTATCCGGATATGATTTAGTTAAGTTCAGGTTAACGCTTTCGTGGAATATGGTTATTAACAGCAAAATAATATACCAGTGAAGCATCAATATTACCACCACCATTGTTATCATCGTCGTCATCGTCATCATCATCATCATCATCATCGGCATGCCCCTTTCCAGACCGTTATCATCATTTCCGGCGCTCGACTGTGCAACACGTTGTGGCCTACAATTTAATTTAGGTTACGACCGAAGAAGAAATTTATGTTAAATTAATCCCCGATCTTAGATTCTAAGAATAAAGACGTGCAGACGCGTATATTAGATATACTGAAATCATTTCTGGTCTTTTGCTTTCAGTCGATGCCAATGAACTACCTGGGCCTAGTAACATCGCATGTCTGTCTAGCACAAAAGTAATCCTAACATGTGTAGCTCCTGACTATGGTTCTTTTGATATTAGCTGGCATCACAAAAATCCTAATACTTCTTCGCCTGTAATCCTAACCAATAACACAGGAAGCAATATATCTACAAATTATTTGATGGTCATGATAGAGAATAGAGAAGCTCTCGTTATAAACTCTGTTCAGCTTCGGGATGCAGGAACTTACTACTGCACAATATTGAACTCGACTGCACAAACAACAGAGGAGTTCGGCGGTCATTTGATAGTACTCGGTAAGTGCGAATTTTAAATTTTTCATAATTAGAAAAATCAAACCATTCGGCCAGCAATGCACGACACTTCTTTAACTCATTGCCCGCTTGGTGATGTCAGTATACCGCTGGCATGTGCAGCGAAGTATGTAGAGTGAAGTATGCATAAGATCGAGTCCGATGGGCCCTTTGACTAGGTGACCGTTCGTGTCCAACTGGCGCCCAATCAACCCTTCATTCTCTCGGGGTGAGTAAATGAGTAGTTTGGGAGGTTAAAAATGTTCCATCGCTACATTGCTGTGTTCGCGTTTGTACCTTAGCCCAATGATTCTTCGACAACGAGACCGCACTTCTGAAAACTATCTATTAAGTTTTGTAAAAGCTTTGCTTCCAGAGGTTCATTTCCTCGCCATAGAAGTCGTTATACTATCTGCCTACGACGGCGCTACCTGATTGATGGTTTATTACTTGTGACATCCAACGCTAGTCTAAAACGCGCTTTTATTGCGACTCAAAAGCCTAATCAAATAAGATGTACGATAACATACAGTGTTTATGCAGCTAATACATAATTATGAAAAATGATTTTCAAATTATTTTCATGTCATCACAGCTTCTGATCCAACCTGCGATGTGGAAAATGTCACGGTGATAAAAAACGACTATATACGTCTTAACGTACTGTGTGAGTTTAATTTCGATAATTTTTATAGTACAGCTGAAACATTAATTTAGTTAAAACAAAAAATGGTGAAGAATACAATATAGAGGATATTTGTATGAATTAAATAATCAGCAAAACACGATGTTTTAGACTTAGGTATAAGCATTGGGATTGACTATTAAAATTTCGATCAGACTTAATCTAAATTTCCCAAATGCATGATTATAAGATTTAATATTAGCGCTTTACTATTTACTTTTATTGACATGAATTAGTATAAAATCGAATATATTTAATGTCTTTAAGATGGTCCGAGAGATGTATCAGTGCATCCAGAAAGAGACATTCTCTATTCCGGCGATCAGTTGATGTGTTCTGCAATGGGAAACCCACAACCTGAATACAAGTGGACTAATAAGGAAACAGGTTACAGTCGAATGGGATCGCAAATTGAAATCGTCCACTCGATGATGCGCGTAGAACCCTATGTTTTCAGATGTACAGCCCAAAATTCTATGTCTGAATCTTATGCCGACATCACATTCAAAGTACAAAGTAAGTCAACCAACGCTGAAGACACAGATGTATTAACAGTAGGTACTAACAGTAGAAGGAATGAAGTATTTCATTCGTCGCACTCAGTGGGCAAAATCTTAACAGGCATGCTTCCATCATTTCTCCACCATTCGATCTTGCAAATAATGTACTAAAACTGGACATCGCATTGTACATGTAAAGGGTTTTGGAATTTTGTCGCATGGCAACTGCAAAAAAGTCAAAAGTATGACAGTTATAGGAATTTTTAATACTCATACTTGCTACAAAGTTTTTCAGGATTTTATAATGTTTTGATAAAATATGCCGGTACATGTTATTTTTGTTCAATAAATTTAGTGTCAGAGCTACTTTTGCCACTGCATTTTCGACTGCTAGGATTGATTTATGCAGGGCTATCTATGCTGACTTTCCATGGTGCAGGCTTGGCGGTTGCAGTTCGTGTTACGGGGGGGCAACTAGGTGGTTGGCGAAGTATTCAAATTTGCTGATGACTCTGAATCCATCCATGCGTGATATTCTTTATTGACTTACAATCCACTGTGCATCGAATATAAAACTTCCATGATGTATCTCTGGTATGGTACACCGTAAATACTTACTTTCAATGATGAAATGTGCCATTTGCTCGCACAGGTACCAGGTTGCATCTTTGCTCGCCACGTTCGATCGTGCTTACCACCGGAACATATTAAGACAGTCGCTTGTAGCGTAGTCAGAGCAAAACTCGACTACTGTAATTCGTTGCTGTACGGCACTACAAAGTCTAATATCGCCAAGCTACAACGCGTCCAAAACTCATTAGCCCGTCTGGTGACTGGAACCCGAAGGTTTGACCACATCACTCCTGTACTGTCAAATATACATTGGTTGCCTGTCAGCTCCAGAATCACTTACAAGATAGCTCTCCTCACACGCAAGACTCTCTCTACCAATCAACCAGCTTACCTGTCATCCTCCTTACAGCGCTTCCAACCATCCAAATCTCTGCGATCAGCAACACAAAACCTTCTATCCTTCCCTGACATCAGAGACTATCGTTCTGATTTCTCACGACGAGGATTCAGTAATTCTGCACCAGCCATATGGAATAGTCTTCCTGTTTGCATAACTCACAACAATATCTCGCTAGACCTATTCGTAAAGCGACTGAGGACCTATTTGTATCGTCTTGCTTTTGTTGTCTGACCGCTGTGACCCACTCACACCTACGATTCCTCGCTCAGGCGATGGACATATGGCGTGTTAACAAATGCATTACTTACTTACGTACTTACTTCAGTGTCTAATTGCGTTTTGGTTAATTTATAAGAATGTACTGACAAATTGCATTGCATAACTTGTTGTGTTATATAAAAATACTCATGTACAGATACATATGGTAGAAATAAATGCTATACTAATACTAAATAAAACATGAAAGCTACTGAGAGAACATGAGACCTAGGAATTAAAGAAACCCTTTATAAATCGAACAGCCTTTGTTGGCCAACCGATATTAAGTTGATTGTTCTAAATCTATTTCAGCTGGTGCCAGCGAATCACGTGGACCTGGTAACGTCGCAATTCTATCTGGCACAAAAGTACTCATAACATGTATACCTCCTGAAAATGATTCTTTTAATACTGACTGGTATTATCAAAATCCGATTACTTCTTCGTCTCAAATTCTAACCAATACCTCAGGAAGCAATATGTCAACAAATTATTTGATGATAAGGATACAGAATAGAGAAGCTCTCATTATAAACTCTGTTCAGCTTCGGGATGCAGGAATTTACTACTGCACAACAATTAATTCGACTGCACTAACAACAGAGGAGATCGGGGGTCATTTGATAGTACTCGGTAAGTGCTAATTTCACATTTCTTATGATTAAAAAAGGCAATCCATCAGGCTAGCAATGCTCGGCACTTTTTTTACTCAATGGCCGCTTGGTTTTGTTAATATACCGCTGGTAGGTACAACGAAGTATGTTGAGTGAAATATGTATGGGATCCAGCTCGGTGAGCGCTTTGATAATAAGTGACCGTTCCTGGCCAACTGGCTTCTAGTCAGCCCTTAATTCTCCCTTCTTAATTCTCGCGGTCTGAATAAATGATTAGTTTAGGAGGTTGAAAGATGTACTATCGATGCATTGCCGTGGTCGTGTTCAGTCCTTATAGCCTAATGATTCTTCGAGCACAAGACCACACTTCTGAGAAGTTTTCTTGAGGCTTGCAAACTTTTTTTATCAATTTGTTCATTTCCTCGCTGTATAAGTCGTTATACTACAGTATCTACATAACACGGCACTACCTGAGAGATGGATTAAAATCGTGATTACTTGTTTCATATAATGCTAGTCTAAAATGCGCTTTTGTTGCGACTGACAAGACTAACCTAATAAGCTGTACGCTAACATACAGTGTCTATGGAGCTAGCACGTAATTATGAAATTTGATTTTCGTATTTACCGCAGCTTCTGATCCAACTTGCAATGTGGGAAATGTCACGGTGATGGAAAACGAATATATACAGCTACAGTGTAGTGTTACGTATGGCGGCTTCTGGAGACCAGTCATGGAATGGACACAGTTTGGACTTACTGGACAAGAGAAAATCAATAACGATGACATTTTGGTTAATGTTAGCGAGTCACATTATTACACAAACCTGACTGTTTCTCTTCGAATTTTAGCCAAACCATATCATAACCATATCAGCTTTGAGTGCCTTACTTATTTTAACTATAGCGAAGTTTTAGTGAAGACAAAAGTCAGCAACAATACTCCGGATTACAATCACACATGGAAGTCGCCCGAAATTAACGTACTGTGTGAGTTTAATTTCCATAATTTTATAAAGTACTGCTTAAGTATTAAAAACTTCTAGGTCTTAATTTAATTAAAACTATCTACTCGTAATGAATAAAATGTAGAAAATATTTGCTTAAGTTTAAAAAAAATCAGACTTTGGACGGATCATTGGGATTTACTTTTAAAATTTATATCTGACTTATTCTTAATATCAATGCGTGATAACGAAATAACAACGTTTTAACTATTTATATTGACTGACATGAGTTGGCATAGGATCGACTATTTTTAATGTCTTTCAAGATGGTCCGAGAGACGTGTCAATATATCCAGCAAGTGACATTTTCTATCCTGGCGACCAGCTGATCTGTTCTGCAGTAGGAAACCCTGAACCTGAATACAAGTGGACTAATAATGAAACAGGTGACAGTCGAATGGGATCGCATTTTGAAATCGTCCAATCGATGATACACGAACATCCGTATGTTTCCAGATGTACAGCCCAAAATTTTATGTCAGAATCTTATGCTGACATCAGATTCAAAGTACATAGTAAGTCAATTTAATATTATCAAAAAAATGTAGCAACATCAGTCACTGTCATAACATGGGACAGGCAAACGCCTTTGCTATAGTCATATTTCGCTAATACTCTAAATTACTAAACAAACCAATAAATGCTTTACAAACATATCATTATATATATATAGTCCATAAGACTTTGGGTATGTGATATGTCGGAGCTATCCGCATGTGTTCATACTAACCGTTTACTTGCCTTCTGATGCTAATCAGGTCATCGACCACTGACATTCTTGTCTATTTGTGAATAGTTCAAATACGAATTGATGGTTAGTTCTTACTCTCATATGTTACAACTTGGTATTTTTTTGCATTAAGCCAGATTTTCTGTTCCGCTTGCCTTATCAATATCCGCCGCAATGATGAGTTTTCTGCTAATTGTCGCAATTTTTTCAGTCTACCGGTGCTATTCGAGAGGTAAGCTCTAAGCGTATTTCTCTAAAACAATACGGGAATGAGCATATTAGAATAGTGAGTTACATAAAAGGATGAAAGACAAGAAAAAGTCAAAGTTGCCTCACCTATCTTATTTTCTTTTGTATGTTAATAATCTACAGAATCGCTTAGTACAAATGTAAGGTGCTTATCACATGCCTCTCATGTCATGTGTCGTGTTAATAATGACAATTTGTAAATTTTACCATCGTAAGTGGCTTGTTACACAATGTCATTTGTCAGTGCTAGTGTTAAGAGTTAAGCAATAAATAGAGTTACGATTGATTTTTGAAAGCGTAAACAAGCAGCATTTTGATTAGATACGTGAAGGCTGTTCCACGCAGGCGAGTCAGCGACCTAAATGGCGCGATAACAAGTAACTACATTACGATAAGCTTGCATTTAAGAATTATATGAAAATACGCAAATGCTACTGCACTTAAGATCAATACGAAAACCTCCATCATTGTGCAAAATCCTTTTTTCTTATGAATATATAATACATATTGTACGATATCGACATTCTGGAACCATGATTTACATTTTATCGAAAATATCATACTGTCCAACTTAACTTTGTGTTTTAACGTTGATTGGTTTGCACTTGTCTCTTTTTCATCCTCAGTTTTTAACCATATTATTTGGCTAAGCGATTATTAGTGAATCTAAAACTTGCAATATACGTTATTTTCAATTAATTAAAATTTTAGGCCAATGTGTACAGAGGATTCGCGATAACCCAGTGTTGAACATCGAACACCCAGAAATCAGAACGACATCAGCTATGCCCCAGTTTAGTGCAGGGTCTTGGAATGAGAGCGCATACGAAGAAATTCAAGACATCCACATTTCAACTCGATATCAAGAAACTGGTGAATCAAGCGCAGATTATATGGAATTGCGTGAAAGAAACTTTGCTGTGCAGGCTGTGTACGAAAGGCTACATTCATTGTAGATCAACACGCGATTAACTAGGAACCACGTTATAGTGGCATCGCCATGACTGCTTGTCTAAATCTGCTAAATCTAGATTTTAAGTATGCAGATGCTTGATGTTCTCCGCTCTCCGTAAGAAGCACATAAGCCATTTCATACATTAATCCCCAAACATTATTTGTAACGATTTAATATATATTCTGGGACGTAACGTTGTGCATAGTTACAATATTATATTTATACACGAAATGTCGTCACCGGAAATACAACTGACTTTAAAATGACGGTTTAAAGTGTAGACCAAAAAGATTTTGTTCTATCGTTTCAAAAAGAGGATCATCAGTGGAATCGGCTACTGCAATCCCTGCCAAACGTGGCTTGATTGGAGATCTCTCCAACGTTATGTATGCTGGACAATTATCTTGCTATTAGTATTGGTAATGGCGCTTCAGGTCCCACTCCTTAAATGAGGAGATGCTAGCAGACGATTATGTAACTTTCTTGTTTAACTGTTAAAGATTGTCGATTAAACGTCGAATTAGGTCTAATACTTTTTGTTTTACATTGACATGCAACGGACAAAATTACTATACAAAGTATAAAGTAACTTAGTAATAAAATGTAATTTATGAAGCGCAGTAACACAATAATAGCCTAAATATAATTTCTTAAATTATAGCCTATATAATATAAATAATTTTAATTAAGCATAAATAATGATATTGCCGATTAAACGCCTAATTTATCTAATATCTTTGTTTCGCACAGACATTTTTTCTTCTGAGAGATATAAAACGAAATAACTTGGGCATAAAATGTAAGTAAATAAGGACGACACATTAGTAGCCGCTTTTCATCGATAGAAAAGTTTCCTTATACTGTACGTTGGTTGGTTCTTAAAAAGAATAATTTCCTAATTAAGATCACATTTCTATTAAAATGCTCCTGTGTTAATTTATCTCTAAGTGGCGCTATATAGATTTATAATTACAATAATATATCAATTATAATTACAAACATAGGTCTAAAAATTTATAAAAACTTAAGCAATGGAAAAAATTCATCTTTATCACGCGATACCTTTTAAGAATAATTTTGATTAGACGTGCCTCTTTATATGTGTACGATGCTAAAAGAACTTTCCCGAAGAGCAGAATGGAACACAGAAAGTATTTGTAACTATGAGAAAAATATATATTACTTCTTTTCTTTCGTGCATTTATGTCTTGCAGTGGGATACTTCGACTGAGTCGATGTAACCCTTTGTAAACAACAAATGTAGTTAAATCGACTCTGGTAGCGGAACATAGTTAATTGTGGGTTCATCCATTGACACTTGTGCATGTGGCTGTCTGGAACACCATTTTGTGTTATGATGGGGTGCGCTATATTCTAGTGTTTAGCACACTGGACTGTCAACCGAAAGGTTGAAGGTCCATATCCCCACCAGAGCAGAAATTTATTTCGAGATTTCGGTTTCACTTGTGCCCCCCTAGCCAACTCAGCTATAAGTAGTCAATGTCAGTGGGAAGATTGGCAGGGAGAGAGAAGATAGGCCTATATTTTGCTCAACAAGGACCAGATGCTCTGCGCTAGAGATGCTAGTAAAGTCGCATTTAAACAATGTATGTACGTATGCACCTAAGTACGAACGTATGTATGTATGTAATATGTATGCGTGTGCGTATAATTTTAAGTATCTTATAACGCATTGTAGAGACCTTTAGAGACGTTAAGCTAGACTAACTATATAATATTTCAAGAGCTGCGAATTAAGATACCCTGTAATGTTCATTCAGGTATCTCTACTAGTGCAGTACAAATTTTAATGGAAGATTTTATATAATTACAAACAAACATATTAAGATACAAAGGACTTGGATTTCTTTGCTTATCCGACAAAAAGCATGACAAATTTAACCGAAGTCTCAGACTTAAACAGAAACCCGGTAGCCAAGGAAAACATAATCATATGTCACAAACTAGCAGCGTATGTACTTTTTGGCATATGACCATAATGTACAGTTAAATCCCTACTCACGCAGATTTGCCAGACTTGCTTCCTTTATTAACATGTTCGTGGTTCTGTCGGGCTTCCCCTTTCCCATTCTAGCTGTGTAGTTTTATCTGTGTGGCTTTCTATCACTGTCGGTCTTACATTTGCTGCTGTCAATCAGTGTCTGCGCTTGCGAATTAAGATATCCTGTAATGTAATCTCTGGTTGTTGAATTGCTGTTGTCTTGTTTGCGCTTCAGCCGTGATATTCTTCACTCTAGAACAACGTCTATGAAAGCTGATGTGGATGAGGGTAGTAAATTTTCAAATGCCATATGCCAAACTGACAATGCTATACATGTAATATATATCCATGCGAGAAACAACCGAACGGGTTTTCTATCTTTGCTACCTTCTTTTGGTTTTCTATCTGTGTCTGTCTCTGCCTCTCTATCATGTTCTCTTTTGATCCATCCATCCAACAATCCATCCAACCATCCAACCATTCAACCATCCAACCATCCAACCATCCAACCATCCAACCATCCAACCATCCAACCATCCAACCATCCAACCATCCAACCATCCAACCATCCAACCATCCAACCATCCAACCATCCAACCATCCAACCATCCAACCAACCATCCATCCATCCATCCATCCATCCATCCATCCATCCATCCATCCATCCATCCATCCATCCATCCATCCATCCATCCATCCATCCATCCATCCATCCATCCATCCATCCATCCATCCATCCATCCATCCATCCATCCATCCATCCATCCATCCATCCATCCATCCATCCATCCATCCATCCATCCATCCATCCATCCATCCATCCATCCATCCATCCATCCATCCATCCATCCATCCATCCATCCATCCATCCATCCATCCATCCATCCATCCATCCATCCATCCATCCATCCATCCATCCATCCATCCATCCATCCATCCATCCATCCATCCATCCATCCATCCATCCATCCATCCATCCATCCATCCATCCATCCATCCATCCATCCATCCATCCATCCATCCATCCATCCATCCATCCATCCATCCATCCATCCATCCATCCATCCATCCATCCATCCATCCATCCATCCATCCATCCATCCATCCATCCATCCATCCATCCATCCATCCATCCATCCATCCATCCATCCATCCATCCATCCATCCATCCATCCATCCATCCATCCATCCATCCATCCATCCATCCATCCATCCATCCATCCATCCATCCATCCATCCATCCATCCATCCATCCATCCATCCATCCATCCATCCATCCATCCATCCATCCATCCATCCATCCATCCATCCATCCATCCATCCATCCATCCATCCATCCATCCATCCATCCATCCATCCATCCATCCATCCATCCATCCATCCATCCATCCATCCATCCATCCATCCATCCATCCATCCATCCATCCATCCATCCATCCATCCATCCATCCATCCATCCATCCATCCATCCATCCATCCATCCATCCATCCATCCATCCATCCATCCATCCATCCATCCATCCATCCATCCATCCATCCATCCATCCATCCATCCATCCATCTGTCTGTCCACCTGGCCTCTTGTATTACACTACACTTATGTGTATGATGTGTGCATTATTTTATACAGTACCCTTTCCAGAACCTTTCGAAGGCGCTCTTCAGTAGTTTTGAGAAAAATTATTAATATTTCTGTATTTGAATTCTGCTCACGAAGCTGCAACTGAAGAAGATCGCCCCTGAGATAACCTCACAGACGAAGACAACCTAATACCACGTTACCACATCACATTCGCCCATTTTCTCACTCTGTTATACAGTGGAAGATCATGCAAATAAAACTTTATAGGATTAGTCAAAATGGAAATCGTGAAGGGCGTCAACCCTGCAAAGTAAGCATTGACCTGTTTTGTACGCGAAAATTGTTCGTATAGCGCAACATCGGAACCATTTATCAGAAAACAAGATTTTGAAACTGTCTTTCTCTTTCTTGCTTATTTTCACTTTAAGTACACCTGTTATAAAGTCAGCTTTCGGGTATAATGTTACCATATTCGTCCATGCGAATATGGTTATGCAAAATTTACTTATTCACCATGTTTGGTAGTAGGCTAAATGAACACGCTTGTTATATTGCAAACACAAATATAGGCCTATATAACATTATATCGAGTGGTCTATGTATTAGCAGGCTCAACGTCTAACCTTCAAGCTGGGCTCGGGCTTGTTCAGCGAACTAAGTGTAACGACTCTGGGCAAGTTTTTCACCTGTATGCCTCTATCACAAGCAATATAGTTTGGTTTCTGTGCGAATTGGCAAGTAAATAGCAAGTTTTGTGACTTACTGGCCTAGTGTTCAGGACCCTGGGTTTCGTTCATTGCCGGCTCCTGGTAGAAAGGAAAGGAAAATTAGCGTCTGTATTACACGTCCACCTATAGGATGTTGGCAATTTTTTCAACGGAAGCCTACTGCGTGCTTGAATTATATTTTTTCAAACTTTGTAGCACATATAAAATAGGATATAAATGGAGGGCACAGTAGCCGATTGGTCAGAGCGCTCGGCTTGTAACGGGGAGAGTATGGTTTCAAGCCTCTAGGTGGTGCTTACTGTGTAGAGACCTTGAATAAGTTCTTAATTAACGCCATCGATGCTCTGTCGTATAGTCGTATATGCACTTTAAACTTTGGAAGGAAAGCAATATCAAAAATACAGTTGTATTGTATTGCATACAACATTTACATCGTGCTCCATTAGCTTACAGTATTTTCAACGGCCTTAAATTGCATCTAATTATTATTAGTGGTTAAGCCTACTCACGGTGCAGGCCTAATAACAGAGACACAAATGATGAAGTCGTGACTATAGTTTGCCTATAATTACTAGCGATATCACAAGTAGTTTTCCTCAAAAGACATACGTAGGTCGGTTTCATGTTGTAGTAGACTTTAAAAAGCCTAAGCTAATAAAAGTCAAACCGGATGTACTGTCTTCGTTGGCCTATTTTCCTGGCGGGCCGATAATTAATTATAGTAGCAGATGCATTAAGTGCGTGTTCATAGACGTATTTACGATGCAATTATGATGTTTTAGAACCATTAAAATAAATGCGACAATTACACTGTATGGAATAGATATATGAGACACGACAACGTATGGAACAAATCTAATGGTCTGATGCTGCAGTGTTATCCGTGTTCTGAATTTCCGGAAAACGCAAGAAACTTGGATATTCTTCAACTTTTCAGACTTATTAAATGTTCAATGTGTTCGACTAGGTGTTAGGAATCAGCAAGGCAATTTCTGTCAGTTGAGTCTTTAGTAGAGAGAAATTCAAGGTTGAAATTGTGTCTTCATAACTTCAAGTGCGTTACAAATATTTATGATCGGATCTGACTTAAATATGAGCAATGTCTGATTATGTAACTGACGCTTAGAAAATATGGCTGCAATATCCGACTTGTAATTTTATACACATTTCAATAACCTGACTTATGCCTGTGCCTTTGAACTGTTGTTTCTTAACTGGAATGAGTTTTCAGGAGATTTTACAGGTTTGATCTATTCGACCCATATTTATGTTAAAGGGCTTCACATAGTTGTAACTGATATTCTGCACCATTTCAGGATGTTCAAAATTTCCCTTTGTTAAGAAATGTTTTCTGAGGATGATCAAAATTTGCTTTTGTCAAGAAATTTTTTCTGAGAAAATATAGGCCCACCCTCTAAAGGTTTGGCAAAACGGAACGATTAGTATACACTTTTCTGCTAGACGGGTACGCTTTTGAAACAAAGTGAAACGCCCTTCAGGTTTATTATCGATGCAAACAATGCGCAAACAATGTTTTGAAGTTAAAATGTTCAGTTCATTAGCATAAGGTAGGGTGAGTTAAACATTAAAGTGTCGCGTTTTCTGCCTATTTTAATGCCTGTTTGAAATGGCGTCTGAAGTACTAGACAATTAACTGGTATGTTGATCTATAATTGTATAAATGTAGTTCGTCCATCCATAACATATTTTAGATGCTAAATATAATAAGCGACCAAGCTTTTGTTATTAAGTAAGGTTTGTTCAACACTAAATTAGGCTACTGGTTAGTTATGTTTTCATTATGATGTGACTTAATATTTGGCTATGAATCACTGACTAATTTAAGTTTTGACCAATGTTGTTTTTAGGCGTCGATATAAATCAAAAAAGGTAAAAGGACCTAATAAGCACATATGAGCTAATAGTCTCGGCAAACAAAGACTTGTTCTTCAGCGTAAAATTGGTGTTACATCAAATTTGGTGGATATGAATTTCAACATCTTCACATTCTGTATCCTAGCAAAATTTCTGTCAGGTTGATAAAATGGACTTAAATATCTAAGAATTCAATTGTGTTTTTGGTTAATTTATGCACTGACAAATTGCAATGCATAACTTACTGTGTGTTATATAGAAATACATGTGGAAGTTACATAATTATGGTAGAAATACATATGTACTACATAAGGGTTAGCGATAATCTAGGCAAATATTATGGCAAATCATAAGTGGTGAATAGGTGTAGATCATAGCTTAACTGCAGATGACCATGGCATAAGAAAATCTCAAACTCAGCCTTTTGAAGCCATTTTCAGCTTTTGCTAGCTGCTGAGAGCGCAAAGACATTGATGCTTAGTTAATGGTGTCCAAAGACATTCTTTTTCTTGCAGGGTCATAACCTAACAGTATTTCTGACCCGAAACGTTAACCATAGCTAAACATTACGCTAAACAGGAGAGAGTACGAGACTCAGTAATTAAAGAAACCCTTCGTAAATCGACTCCACTTTGTAAGCCAACCAATATTAAGCTGATTTTTCTAAATCTATTTTCAGCTGGTACCAATGAACCACTTGGGCCTAGTAACATCGCTTGTCTATCTAACACAAAACTAATCATAACATGTGTAGCTCCTGAAAATGATTCTTTTGAAATTGACTGGAATCACCAAAATCGTATTACTTCTTCGCCTCAAATGCTAACCAATAACACAGGAAGCAATATTTCTACAAATTATCTGATGATCAGGATAGAGAACAGAGAAGCTCTCGTTATAAACTCTGTTCAGCTTGGGGATGCAGGAATTTACTACTGCACAATAACAAATACGATTGAACAAGTAACAAAGGAGATCGCCGGTCATTTGATAGTACTCGGTAAGTGCAGATTTATAATTTCTCATAATCAGGAAAAATCAATCCATCCGGCTAGCATTTCTTTCAATCTTTCCCTCTTGGTGTTGTTGATATGCCTCTGGCAGGTGCAGCGAAGTATGTAGGTTAAGTATGTATGATGAGCGCTTTGATAATAAGTGACCGTTCGTAGCCAACTGGCGCCCAGTCAGCCCTTAATTCTCTCTGGCTCAGTAAATGAGTAGGTTGTAAGATATAAAGATGTCCTATCGCTGCATTGCTGCGGTCATGTGTGTACCATAGCGGAATGATTCTTCAAGCACGAAAACCACGCTGCAGAAAACTTTCTATTAAGATTTCTAAAGGTATTGCCTCCACGGGTTATTTTCCTCACTCTATGTTGTTATACTACCTACCTACGACGGTGCTACTTAAGTGATGAATTATAATCGTGATTAATTGCTTCATATAATGCTAGAATAAAATGCTTTCTTCTAATGACTGACAAGCCTAGCCTATAGGGCTGCCAACCGTCCCGGATTCGCCTGGACAGTCCCGATATCGGCCTTGTGCGTCCCGTATCCCGGATTGATCCCAAATTGTCCCAGAACTTGATGTAAATATCCAATTCACAAAATGTTGTTCTTTTCGCACACTTGACTCGAACAGCCGGCCGTAAATAAGTTTTACAGAGTGACCATAGAGGGTAGTTAGGATAGTAGACCCAATAAATGACATCTGCAATTTGCATGCATCATGCATGTTTATACGAACTTCACTGGTGCTAGGCCCTGAAGCCTGGTACGTTACTGGAATTTAATAAATGTTTTGCTCTTGAAACTGATTCAAATTTTATATATAGGCCACTTGTCTGTTGATGATTTGAGTAAAATCATTTGACTGTAATTTTTTACGACTATTTGCAGTAGATCCTACGTTAGGCTGAGGCAACATTCGTTACATACAGTGATGTGGACAGGGTAAACTGGTACTGGCAAATCGAGTGACTATGCGGGTGTCCCGGATTGGCCGAATCAAATGTTCACAGCCCTATTAGCCTAATAACTTGCATGATAACATAGATTGTCTATGGAGCTAGCATATAATTATGGAATTTGATTTTCATATTATCACAGCTTCGGATCCTACTTGCAACGTGGAAAATGTCACGGTGATGGAAAACGAATATGTACAGCTACAGTGTAGTGTTACATATGGCGGATTTTGGAGACCAGTCATGGAATGGACACAACTTGGATTTCTTGGTCAAGAGAAAAGCAATAACGATAGCATTTCGGTTGATGTTACCGAGTCGCAAAATTACACAAACCTGACTGTTTCTCTTCGAATTTTAGCCAAACCATATCATAACCATATCAGCTTTGCGTGCAATACTTATTTTAACTACAGCGACGCTTTGGTTAAGAAGAAAGTGAGCAAAAACACACCGGATTACAATCACTCGTGTAAATCGCCCAAAATCAGCGTACTGTGTGAGTTTGATTTCCATAATTTTAGAGAGTACTGCTGAAGTATAGAAAATCTATAGGTCTTAATTTAGTTAAAACAATGAACTCGTGAAATATAAAATATTTTTAAAATATTGTATAAATTAAAAATCAGCAAAAACGATACTTCAGACTTTGGCCTGATTTTCACCATTAAATTTATATCTGACTCAATCTTAATGATATAATGCGTGATTAGAAAACTTAATAGAGCTTAACAATTTTCGTTTATTGAGATGGTTGTCTTTTAAGATGGTCCGAGAGACGTGTCAATAAATCCAGCAAGTGACACTTTACATCCTGGCGACCATTTGACGTGTTCTGCAGTGGGAAACCCTGAACCTGAATACACGTGGACTAATAATGAAATCGTTTACAGTCGAATGGGATCGAAAATTGAAATCGTTCACTCGATGATACGCGAAGAACCCTATGTTTTCCGATGTAAAGCCCAAAATTATATATCAGAATCTTATGCTGACATCACATTCAAAGTAGAAAGTAAGTCAACCAACGCTGAATCCGCAAATGTTTTAACGTCAGGTACTGATAGCGAAAAGAATGAAGTATTTTATTCGTCGCAATGAGGTGGCATTTAATATGCTTACTTCCATCATTTCTTCACCATTCGATCCTGCAATCAATGTACTGAAATTGGACAACACATTTTATTGGGTTTGGATTTTTGTTCCATAAGTTACCTATTGCAAAAAGTCAAACGTATGATAATTATCGGACTTCTTAATATTCGCACTTGCTGCAAAGGTTTCCAAGCGGTTACAACGTTTTGATGAAATGTGACGTGTCTTGTTAGTCTTTGTTCATTAACTTTAGTGTCAGAGCTACTTTTTCTGAGTAAATATCTTGAAAAGACGCCACATAAATCATGTACTACATTATATTAGAATGTAATGCATTGTGCTTTAGTATGCATTCTTATTGTAAGCCAACGCTTATAAATAGAGGGATTTACGTTAAACTGGCATGCTGCATCAACATTAAGATATAGCTTTAGTGGACCCCGATTGACTGAACAATAAACAGGATGTTAATATAAACTTTCAGTGTATTCCCATCACGTGAGTGACATATATGTAAAAGTAGCTGACGCGTCTGTTGGAAAAACCTAAAGCAATGAGTAGCCCTGGTTGCTGCGTAAGAATAATAAAGTTAACACAAACCAATTGTTTAAGCCTAATCCAAAGTCTAATGTTTAACGTTCAAATAAAAAGAGAAATAGTTTCTCGCATCAATTTACAAATCAGCACGAATTGTGCAACAACTAGCCTATTCTAATTGTATTCAATTGCTACTTGGTGATTTTTTACAGGCAGAATTCCGCCTATCTACATTGCGAGCATAGCCATCTGGTTACTCTGTACTTTCCTTCTTATAGCAATTGTTCTTGTTGTACGGAAATGTGTTAAAGGTTAGCCCCGTTCAGATTATTGGTTTTTTACACAACTTTGCTTATGTATAGTTTTTAGTAAAATGCTAAACAATCCACACTATTTAAAGATTCGTAATTTCTTAACTATAAAATCAAGTAATGTTGAAGAAACAAGCCTATTCGTTTTCACGTTTAACGAAATAAAGTTCTTCGGTGAGTTTAATGCAGTGACTATATAACCTTGGGCAATTGGAATGGTCCGATAGCCAGCAGGACCACGCTAGGCAGCTCCGAACCATGATATCCGGTCCATCAAGAAGCTAGAAGAGACCAATCGGATGGCAGACATGGACCCAGACAGTGGAGGAGGATATTCATTCACTCATTTGTTCATAATTTTTATATAGCGCCCCTTCAAGTAGTAAACCCAGAGGCGCTTCCAGACCAGCTCCGACAAAAGAGAACAGTTTTCAATTGTTGGTGAAAAGTTCGGCTACTCGTAACTTGAAGATGGGCCCAAGACCGGGACGGCGGGAAAGAGTTGTCGAAAAAGGCAATGTCCCAGAGAGGGGAACGCCATCGATGTTGCTAATGATGACTGTTGCCCACGAACCAGTGCGACGCTAACGCGGAATGTGTCTATGCAAAAGCTTGCCAGTTACGCGCTCGGGAACAAAATAATCAAGAAAGTTCCATGCATGGTTCTGTGTGTATGTAAGTATGCAAGTAACTATGTGTGTATATATTTATGTATTCATGTATGTATATATCCATGTATGAATGAATGACAACATGTACGTATGTATTTTATGTATATATGTATTTATGCATTTATGTATGTATGAATTTTTTACTGTATGTTAGTGGGTATGTATATAGAGTATATATGCATGTATGAATGTATGTATGTGTGCTCCATAATGCATGTAGTGGCTAATTTGCAACAATAGCCTATTAAATGTTGTTACAACTTCGAATATTGCAAATGGTGAAGTGGAGTAAAGTGTTTCCAAAACACTTCAATTAGGCCCATAGTAACAACTGTTTGGGCCAATAATGTTGCCTCGCAGTAGAGAAAGTAATTTTAAATAGTTCATATAACTGTATATGCAACGACATAATTCGGTAAGCTGTTTATTCTGCCTAGCCTAAAAAATTAGCTTTAACACTGTGTTTAACAGTTTAATATAAGTCTACTGAAGCATGTAGGCATCCATTTTCAAAGGTTTTAATGTTGAAATTGCAGGTCGAAATGAAAGGTCATATGCTCTGCCCGATTTGAGTGAAATCCGTAACGAACCAAACGGTCACATTATTCCAGATGGTTAGATTCACTGCTTCATCGTTTCTCTGATAGTCGAACAACTAACGTTTGTTATTCCTTGTTTTAGCCGATTGCTGCATGGAGTTTGATTGCTGTTTAGATTGAATCCCATATTTGAATGTAATTCGTTGGTCATATTGACTATTTGATGGGACTATGATTCGCCCTGCTTTCATAGCACAACCATCTTTTAGGCAAACATTCAGTAATTTTATGGGTTTGATTGGCATTAAAGGTAGCACTAAGTTGATAACAATATAGGAAGATGAGGCAAAGTATTTGTTTCCCATTATTATCCACCGTTATCAAGAACTAGATACCTTTTAAGGTCCAATCCAAGGTGTCGTTGAGTGTCATTCTGTATTATGCCTTTGTGGATGTGCATCTTCCTTTATATTTGTTGTGTCATGTGTTTAATTGATTGTGTGTATGTCCATGCCTACGATTCCTCACTCAACCGATGGACATATGGCGTGTTAACAAATGCATCACTTGCTTATTCTGTGAAGTAGTTTTGTTTCGACTAGAGTGTAAATATGCAATAGAGCTCTGGCCTCTGGTCTCAAGCCATCCAGGTCGCCAACTCTGGCAACTTCGGCCCTTGGGCATAGCTTATTTTCTCTAGTGTTGGACAAATAAAGCACCTTGTTCTGATAGAAACAGTTGAAGAAATTATGCAAGAATTAAAACCCTGGGCGCAAATATGGGTGAAATGTTGATGTGTGTTACCTTAAGTTAGACGCATATTGCCTACGCTTAAACTTGCGAATGGCGATTAATATCCTTCTTAATGATGAACATGTACTTTTGTCTATAGAAAGGGTTGGAACGTTGAACAACAGTGACCATGGAGAATATGTGAATTTGTTAGAAATTGGGCCAAGTAAGAGCTCATGTAAATTCAATTTTCGAATGATTTCACTTCCATATGTGTAAACATCTTAACTAGGCTACTCTAACCAAGAAAAACAGCTACAAACAATGGTTTTTGCCGATTAAATGCAGTCATCTGGAAGTGCTAACTTCAAGCCCAAAAACCACGCCGTTGAGAGCTTTCTATTTGATTTCTAAAGGTTTTGCCTCCACTGGTTCATTTCCTCACTATATAATGCACAACCATAGACTAACTTACAAATAGAATATGTTGCATTACTCAGTAAAGTCAATGTATTGCAGATCGTATTTCAGTGGCTGTCGTCTAGTTTTGGATTTGGCAAAAGAGCTCTGAAATTCTATCTACTTTTCCTTGCAGTTTAAACTGTAGAATGGCTAATTGACAACGAAGTCACATACTGCATTAGCGCATTTCTGCAACAGAAAAGTACTCAATCACATATCAATCACTCTAATTTGTAGCAAAAATAAAGCTGCTGGTGTATTTCCCTAAAGGATGCTTTATAATACCCTAACTTATTTAATCAAGATCTAAAGCTTTCTATGAGCAAAAGCTCTGAGGAAAGCGAAAAACTTCAGGCTATACTATAATAAGAAATAGATCTTGACCCTTAAGCTAAGGTAAACTATAAAATTTATGATTTATTTTCAGAAAATGAAGCAGGGGATTTAACTACAAAGCGAGCAGCGGAAAATAACGCATACCACAATCATGAAACGAACTCGAAGGTATAGCCTTGAGTTTCTTTCACCCGGCGCTCAATTTTAAGAATTTCTAAAACTCGTTTAAAAGAGAAAGGGCATCAACAGTTTTCGATAGTGTCTTGGGACTATTGTATGCGACGGTAGACACGCATGTTTTCATTTTTAGATTTTGAATCAAGCTTTTGGAATCTGTAACTATATATGTAACTACATTTATACAATACATCACAACTTAAATATGATATTGTCCTTTACAAAGTTCAAAAGCGCAGATCAAGGCCGAGCGTTAGGAAACATTATGAACTGTAAACATACTGGAGTACTGTAGGTAAGTTCCAGTTTATACCAAAATATAGTCTCAAATAAGAGAGTTGCGAACATGAGGAAGTAGAGAGTTCCAGGTGTTGAGATTTTCAATTGTGAATGAGCTCCGACCAAAGACAAGACGTGTTGAATTTCCCTACGAAGCTATATAGGGGTTATGCTGTGAAAATGAGCAAGCGCATTGCTAATTTTCTTCTGTCTTGGCTTATTCAAACCGTTGCATAATGCCCAATGACCAAGTGAAAACGGCTTGCACAACACACTGATCTGCTTTGCTGTACAAGGTAATGTAATTTTATTAAAACAGTCCATATGGCATCATAGGTGGCATCGTAGGCCAGCGACTGAAAGGCCCGATCACCAGTTTGGTGCCTCGAAGACATTAGTGTATCTTGAAGCCGCTGTTGAAAAACATATGCACGTTGTTGCTAACAACAACATTGTATCATATGTGGGTTTCAGAACTTGCGTGGAAAGTCTGATTTTGTGAGGGTTTCCTCTTGCATGGTCACATGCATGTCCAAAGGGACCCAGTTTCTGCCCTGTGATCACTTACATTATGTGTCATTCTGTATGTCTGTGTCTTTGGGGTTGACTGTCATTCTGTATGTCTACCTTTGTGGCTGTGCATCTTTCTTTATTTGTTTGCTGTGTTATGTATTTAATTGTTTGTGTATTTGTCCACGCCTACGATTCCTCGCCCAGCTGATGGACGTATGGAGTGTTAACAAATGCATTACTTACATACTTACCTACCTACCTACTTATTTACTTACTTTCTTACTAACTTACTCATATGTTGTCTAGTACGTTGGCGCTGATGGAACACAATACGTGCAGATGAACACCCGTCCAGACATTGATGCGCCAGCCACAGGACCAGTCGTTCATCATTCCACGATCCAAGTGTCACACTACGCTAGCATTGACCACACGCTCAAGGTTCCTAAAATAAAGAAAATAAACCGATAACATACCTACCATTTGCATTCGAGTTTCCACTGTTTGACTTTTTCTGGTGAGAAACATTGTAATGCAATGCAGTGCAATGTAATCTAACTAGACATTTATATAGCACTTTCTAAGCAATTTTTCAAGGCGTTTCCCACCAGCTTATATGGTGGTAGAGTTTGTCACAAACGATCAGTTCATCTACGGGTGAATAATGTTCGAACAGGTGGAAAAGTCTCCATTGACACACAGTTGCACAGAAATAGAACCCAAACAATGGGCTCTTATCCAGATTGGACAATTGAAACCATAATCAGAGTTCTTAGTCTGTGCTGCATTGAGGAAAGTCACATGAAGCGCTCGCAGCACGCAGTTTCATTCACCGTCTGGCACCCACTGGTGGTTGAATGCGCCGCGTCCGGATATCCCGCACCCTAATAGGCATATGCAATCATTCATTGGCAGCGGCCTTTGGGTCGCCGAAAGACGAAGTAATTGTAATCGTAAATTCGACAATTTCTAAATCGCTGGTCAAAAGCCAACGCCGGACACCAGCTTATTCCCGAGCGCTGCGTCAATTGAAACGGGTTGTCGGGAGATACCCTGTGAAGACCAGGAGTCACCCTGTAGCAGACGGTTCCTACCACCCTCTGAAGACCATGGCTCGCCAATGATTCATCAAATACTTGATTCTGCCCTTGCCGACAACAAATAAGTGCGGGCTAGACATTGTTCAATTATTTAGAATGGCCCTACATGCATGTTACCCGTAGCAACGTACTACATAAAATGTAAAAACTGTATAAATAGTTTTATAAGTATTTTATGATTCCGGTCTAGCGTTTAATTTTTTTGTAGTCAGCTACAAAACTAAGACTGATATGTAATCATCGACACTCATAGAAGCACCCTATATTTGAGGAAAAAAGAAAGATCTAGTTAGTACTGACACTAGATTTGGCAAATGTATGGAGATGTGATCAGACGTTTTCACAGGGAACCATTACACTTGTGTGTATCGTTAGGCCTATCTGATAATTCCTAATAAAATCGATAAAAGTTGGTTTTAAAAGAATCTAAGACTCTTATTGCTAGATGTTTCATACCATTTACGTTTCCGTTATAATATTATGTAAACTAGATTCTACCGTTTCCAACTTTTTTGCCTCTTATTATCGTGTCTGATTTCATGCAAGTTCGTGTTAAACGCTGAGTGATTGTTTGGCAGCAGAAAACTCCCATACCATCACTGTTTGTGCAATTTCCATCATGCTATAGAGTAAAACATCCTGTGTTAGCTGAAACTAAATGTAGTCGGAAACAAACAGTTGTTTGGCTGATTCAACAGTTAGGCGAATGTATCTTGTTACAGTCACTAAACAACAGAGCTACAATCGCAAGCAATTGCGCTCTGATCGTTTAAAGCTCACTGGGTTATGAGTCGTTTAAACTTTCTGGGAAGTTTAGCATCAACAGGGTCAAAGTTTTTTGTGATTCTGACAATTACTAAAAGATGCTACATCAAATATCTTGACACATTGTGAGTTATGCATTATATGTACCGTTTGTGTATGTGTGTATGCATGTGCATACATGCATACACACATGCATATATTGCATGTACGTATATTGTATGTGTGTATGCATGTCATAGACACATACACACATCAACGACGTGACACTTGCCGTAGCACTGCTGTTCAAAGGACGCTTTCAGTCACGGTTTTTATGACTTTGTCAATATAACTATGACAAAAAGAAATCTAGCTAAATTACCTGTTCGATTCAAAGGGGAATTTCCATGCAAGTATGGCTAAATTTAGCACTGCTTGACACGTTTGTTTACCCTGAGTAAGTAACGCTGATATAACTTTTGATGTAACAACGAGCCTTTACTACAATAACCCTGGAGTCACACTTAACTGTCATTTAAACTAGTTACAATATTACACGTCAACATAATATTATAGGCTTGTTTTAATCTAGGGTTGCAAAATGTACCTAAGTAGAGACTTTCGCTGACTTCAGAATATCAGCGTCGGTAATGGCGGCGCGCTTCCTGTGTATGCCGGCCGTTGTCTATGTCGCCTCTCATACGCCTTAGCACTCTGGTCGTTGAGTGCCTTCGGTGTTGCTGGGTTACACTTTACACTTTCACGCAACATAATATCTGTCGACTGTACTCTAATCCAATTCAATCTAGTCTAGTCTAGTCGTGCTGTTACGTTACAGGCAGTTCCAAAAAGATTTTCAACTTATGTTAAATCGTCTCTTTATTTCTAGCAGGTAATTGTATTTTAACGCTTTTGTGAGGTGCGTGAAAAGCGCTATATAAACATCCAGATACATTATATCCATTAATTTTCAATGTGTTTCAACGTTTTAATTTGCTTAGTGGGTCTTGGTCTCATTCTTGGCGTCGTAACTTCGGTTTCCACATCTTGGGTCTTGGCTTTACCCTTTGCCCCTGTAGGTCATCGATCTCTGCATTGACAACCTTGTTCGCGACCTTGTGGACCTTGGCTTCGGCCCTGCATCGCAGGTCTTGTTTTCAACCTCGTGAGTCTTGAATCTAATATCACAGCTGGCTGTTTACCCTTGCAAAAATTGTCCAACTATCAGCATGAAGTCTTCAAAATTTCGTTTCGCTTCAAGGATGGATCTCATCAATAATACCTGGTTAATATAGTTGATTTTCTGACTAAAACCGAATTTCCCAGCGCCCATAAGGGTCGCAATGAAGTTGTAGTTGACTGACTAGGTCTTAGTAAAGTCGGAACAGCTCAGGGGGATTTGGTTAAGTTCAGCAATTGGTCTATATCCATTGACTATAGGACTAACATGTGCGATATGCGTTTGATGGAATTTAGAGTCGTAATGACAAGCAATGGTGATCTTAATCGGGAATTTAGATAGCGCCTCCAATTTGCCTGGATGTTGCCTTTGCAAAACATTTTTTGGGAAGATGCCTGTGGTATTAAGCGTTTTGTCTGTAGACAGGTTCTTATGTATCCTATCATTTCAGCAAGTGGCTGCTTTGAATTTAGGGTTTCCATTCAAAAAATCAATTCGCTAAAACTTATGCAATCTTGTTCACTGCACATACGTACTGTTGTATTTGACTCTGTTCAGCAAACATATTCAAACTATCTTAAAACTCACTTTTTTGATAAGCTAGATGATCAATTGTGCAGCACTTTGTGAAGTACATAAAACACGCTATATCAAGTGTCATGATGCAGTACATGCATATACACACATACTGCTAGATGTCGTAACCGTAATGGTAAACTCGAGATTACTAAAGCGAAAGCTAAGTCGGGAGAACCAACTTATTCCCAGGCGCACAGTCAATTCAGAACAGCTGTTACACACAAAGACTGCGACGTCGTTGCTGGTTATTTGTGAACGTAATTTTCCAACAGGTGTTCCACATAATGACTGCGAGGTTGCTGCTGGTTATTAATAAACGTAATTTTGCAACAGGTCTTTAGCCTGAAACCACTTGATTTTATCGCACGATTGTCTGAAAAATCTTGACCTATACACATAGATCGGTCACTCGCTTAATTTATGACCGTATTGATAAGAGTGCACTGGAGGTTAATACTGGACTGCAAGCACGTAATTATAATGAACAACAACACTAAGAGCACTAAGGATTAGATTACGGCTTATGATTAAGGTTGAAAGAAAACACTGAAGCCGAACTAACTTAAAATCCTCAATGTATTTACAATAATAGTCACAATGAATCTTGTTTTACTTAGGCGGCATATGAAAAATGGAACAAACCAACGAGGTCATGAGAAGTTCAAGAAGTTTGCGTGTTGAAATTTTGAAATTCTCTTCCTTCATCTGATCTTTTCTGCTCAGTCTCTTGTGTCACTTCGGCCTCAACTGAAGCTCACTTTTCAGTTGGCCTAACCACGCTAGACAGCCTCTCGGATTCATTGAACTGACTTTCTGCATATTGACCTGACGTCGGCTTGATTTTGTGCGTCATCGGTTGATGCTTAGTGCCTTAGACACGGGCGCTATAGAAGCTTCTAATTACAGTTACAATAAAGTCAACATCTACAACACATATTAACAATAAATAATGCCCAAAAGATGTTGCATAAAAATTTGTGCCACCTCGATATGTGAAAACTGCTGCCTTAATACAAAAAATCTCAGCTTAGAAACAATGTCTGACGTAGTCCTATGTGAACTGTGAATTAATGTTGATTGACCGATGTAGTACTCCAATAGGCGTCAGAGTCGTGAACCACGTTACCAATCCGTAGGAGACAGACAGTAATTGTGGTCCATTTTTGTAATATTCACGCCTATGTCATAAACGTGCTGTGTTAGATGAAACTAAATGCAACCTAAATTAACCAGTAGTGTGACTGATTCATACGAGTTCTTACTTGTTACGACCACTAAACAACAAAGCTATGATCGCCAGCACTATAGCTCTGATCGTTTAGTACACCCTGAATTATGAATATACAGTCGTTTAAACTCTCTATGACGTTTAGAATCAACAGGGTGAAAGTTTTTAGTGCTTCTGACAATTACTTAAAAGGTACTACATCAGGTATCTTGACACATTCTGAATTATGTGATATATGTATGCGTATTGTGTATTTATGTGTGTGCCACTGTCCGGAGCACTGCTGTTCAAAGGACGCTTCACTAGCCATCCCGATCTTGGCCCTGTCTCCAGGCTGCATATAGCCGAAAAAGGTCTGCCTCCACCTTCTCGACTTTGTGTACCTGGGCCATCCGACCGGTCTGGTCCACTCCTCGTTTGGTTGAATATCATGGCTCAGAACTCCTTTGCGTGGCTCTGCCCGCGACTGAAGTGTGCGAAATGGCCGAACATCCGGCGTTGACCTTTAGGGTTAAATCAATTCTGCTGAAGGAGGTTATTTTTTTGGCGTCTGTTTGATGCTGGTTGCATCGTTGCCGAAGATGTTGATTTGCTACGTTTTTGAGTTCTTTGTGAGTTAAACAAATGGTTCTACAAAGCATGTTAAAAGCATTTAGCTAGCCTCGTTTGCTTAGCTTGTTGTCGGTTACAATAACTCCTTCCAAAATCGAGGCCAGGCTGAAACATAAGTCTCAGTGTAACAGAAAATATCCATTGTAATTATTTTGTCTTCTCACTTCGGTTAGTTCAGGCGTCTTACAAGATAATTAAAATTCATTTAGGTTATGCTTTTCTTCGGAGAATTTACCTCAGTAACTCAGATGGCATGAACGGTAATTGCTAAAGGAACGTCTAGAACGTCACAACAGAAGCTATGTATGAAGCAATTATGAAAGACTTTGATCGTTTGAGCATGGATTTCACGGTTCTGAGCATACATGATTACGAACTGCAATATAAAATTTTCATCATCCAGTACTTAATAAGTATTTAGTCTTACTTGTTTATAATACTTCTCACACGCAACAAAACTCACTTACCTAACGGGCTCATTTCATTTGCAACTGAGACTCTTGTAAGGTACCTTTTCTCAGCTTCGGAATCTAGAAAACATAACACTCGTTAGTAAATGAAATGTACATTTCTTCAAATGTCCCTGACACAGTAATGTGTCAATCTATCAAAGCCAATATACATTAATTAATAAATTAACAAGGTTTTCAAGAGGTTACACATTATTGTAATCGTAATCATAAATTTGTAAAGCGCCACTTCAAGGTAGCCTCATCAAAGGTGCTCCCGGCCCATCCCAGAACTGGGGAATAATACGATCTTCAAGCACTTACGGAAGAGGAAGAGAGAGTCTACTAACGTTTCAGGCATCTGCATAAAGATAAGGAAGCATGAATAAATAAATATGAGTAAAATGTAGCACGAATAATTAACCCAATGTTTTTATTTCTTGGTTAAATGTCTCACCATTACCATTATTGAGACAGCTTCTCTCTTTACGGGTACATAACAACCTACAAGGAAAACATCAACTTTTAATTGTATAATTACCAACCACATCCACAAAAATGTTTATCCTTTCCAATTACGTTTATACATTCTGTCCTGCTGCTGCCATAATTTGATACTACAGGTTTATAGTAGTGGTTTAATTGTTCTCTTCCGTTTGAAACATATTCTAATAAGCATTATTTAGCTGAGATTTTGGTAGAAATGTATTTTGATTTGTTGAAATTTCTCCCTCGAGTAGTTTGCTGTTGATTGAATTACTTTTTGCTTATCGACCTGATTATGGCTTCATTTTGGTGTGCCATCGTTTGGTATCTTGAGCATTATACACTGGCTCTACAGAAGTTGCTTATTTTTTCTTTCTGCCGTAAAACAAATTTTTTATTTAATCACTTCATTTCTTAGCCTCAACCCACACCCATGAAGAACTATTATCAACCTGCATAACAAACGAACTGTTGCAATACTTTCCTCCTACTTTAACAGCCTGGTCAAACACTTGACTGATGAACTACAAGCTTTTCTTTGTTAAATTATATAATTCATTTTACCGAAAGCTCTATTGCTAGGAAGTAAGAATGCTTTTGTGTATAGTTTTTATATCACTCGTAACAATAAGCAAATAAAGCAAGGCAAATGGTTGATACCTTCTGAATATAATTGCAAGAATCGTCATCATGACCGAAACCCCAACAAGAACTGGAATAGAAATCTCGAGGGGCCATTTTCTAGGTGATGCTGTTGTTTTCGACAGATCTAAACAGAAGTAACTCAGACTCACTCAAACTACTACAAATTCATGTTAAACTACCTTCAATTTAACTTAAATGAAACATTGAAACCATGCATTTGATTAGATTTAACTCTTGTTTCCATAACAATCTTTAATGGAAAGGGTTTTAAAAGAAACTTTTGTAGATTTATAATAGAAGGTTAGGTTATGTAATCATTCAATAAATAGATAAAGTTTAATACATGTTCTAAATGCTTCAGATGGTTTACACAACTGTGACAGAAAGCAGTTGATATTAACAATACTAGTATAGTTGGCATTCATTAGCATCCTTACTGCTGTATTGGCTACATTGGTAGTTGAGGTTCTTGACTACATAAGAACATGGCGTCTGATGAACATTGCATGTAGCTAAGCAGGTGTAGTTTCCATCCGATTTGCCTGTCAACTTCACAGCTGCATTGTGGGTCAGTTCAATGCCATTTTCGGAAAACCAGGTGTAACTGCATTCACCACTGATTAGATCAGAACAGTCTAAGCTTTCCATTTCACATCCGCCAAATGACAGGTTCGTTGTATTTGTAATAGCTAACAGCCGAAATAGAAAAACATTTTAGCCATTTACAAATCACCAATTCGGTCTATTAACAAGTTATATTGAAAATGATGCTGTGAACAACAGCACAGGATAAGCTAGATTTTCAAAGTAAACAAAGGGCTGAAAATTTATATTAACAAGCTAGAGAACAAATCATCTAACTGGAGAGGGATGACGAGATATAAAGAATTATGCATACACTAGAGTAAACTGACTGAGTAACGCAAAATGATTTAATTACTTTTTATATAACTCACATGCTATGATCACAGTTGAAGACCATGTAAAGCTTGAGGCAATTATAGAGTCAAGATATTTGATGCGACATGTATAAGTAGATGTCTGATGCTGATCTGCCCTCCGCTCGATGGATGATCTGGCGACTCCAAATGCATCTTTGGTGATGTTTGAAGGTATCACATTTTCTCCATCCATCCATTCCAGGACAGGAACCAGATTTCCTCGATAACTGAGATTGCACGACATCCTAACTGTATCTGGTTCCAGGTCACAATTATTGCTCCCCAGAAAGCCATCTGGTGGCGAATTTGCCATGCAAGAGATATTCGATGGATACTTTTCTACAAAAATAAATGTTACCTAACACTAAAATGTTGCACTGTTTGTCAATTCATATATTCCAACAAGAAAATACATTTTAGTGTTGACAGCCACAATAGTACTGTATAGATATATTTTCACCTGAAGCGACCATCGATTGATTTCATGGCCATTATAATGACGGCACTGTAGAAGTCAGTGACTGCAACACAAAGATAAAGAAAAACTTGTCATGTCGACAAGGTTTTTTCACTTTAAACCATGATATGAACAAATTAAGCTATGACATGGGGAAAATGAAGCATTACCGGTAATTATACTAACCAAAGACTATCATCTCGGCTTTGTGTTGTGTATCTCTGTCCATGCACGTGTATGCACCAGCGTCTTGAAGTTTCACGCCTGTTATAATTAGGTCAAACTGCCCTGATGTTGCATTTGGTAGCACCTTAAACCTGCCACGATATCCATTCAATGTCAAGCGTCGCTTATACACGATTTCGAAATCAGCATCTTTATTCGCTTTGTGATGCCATTCGACTGGATTAACAGAGTTGGTTACGTCTGTTCGACATTTCAAGACGACTTCATCCTGTCCAATCACAGCTTCTGTGTCTTCTGGTAGCTGTAATAATTTGCTGTCAACTGAAAAGAAATGTTAAACACTGAAATTAACACTATGCATGCTTACGAACTTATAAGGCAATAGAGTATTATGATTTAGAAGATTAGTACATTGTTCTTTCCCGGATTTCCATTTAAACATGCATTTAAATCACAAGCATGGGCCTCCGCCACAGCTGTTTTGGTAACCAATTGTATACTACACGTTTCCAAGGAACACATGCCAGACTATCAAATAACACCATGTCAGATTTCGATTACCTATTAATAGCATTAATAGGAAACAGGTGGCTATTCGCAGAAACATTGTAGATTAATGTAGAATGCTGCTTTAAGTTGCTTATTTGACCAATTTGACACAATGGATTCTCCTCTGCTAAGCCACGGCAACTCAAGGCAAATGCGTTTTTAAACGTTTTATAGTCGTTTTTAGTAAGGTTCAGTTGGACACATGAGAAAAATTTTGGGTAAAACTTTGGATGAAATTTCATGATCATCAAGAACGAAGAATGGAAAATGAACGGCTTGTCCAATAACAGAGGAAATTTTGTAAGTCAGCCGTTGTTACGGGACGCTCTCGGAAAAATCCCCTCAAAACTATTAATAGCCACTAAAAAATCCAAAAGCTAAAGGTAGGACATGAGTTCATTCACGGGCGCTTCACCAAAATCAGATGGATTTCTGGGTGAAAAACAAGATCTGGTTACCTGTAGACCGAATACCTGGTTACCTGGAGGCCAATTATGTAAACCATCCAACGAACTCACCGACACTTCGCCCCTTGAAATCCCTGCGCAAATCTTTCACTCAAAACTGAAATCACTTCTCTTCTACAGATCCTATCTCAATTCTTCCTTTTCTCTTTATCTCGCTTTCCGGTTCCATTCCAAACACCATCCACCGTATCTGCCTGCCTGACTCTTTGGTCTTGACCTAAAACCGAACCCTTCTTGCCTCACGATTTTATTCTGACTGAGCGCCTGTGAATAAGATGATTCCCGCAACCTAGCTGGTTGGGAGCTGTATAAATCTTACAATTACGAATACGAGACCAGAGAGGATCGAGCTGAGAAACAGTTAAGGTATTTACGATTGGATGTCGGTGGATTTGAACTATTAGGGTAAGATTTCTTCAAGAGGTGGGATTTCATTCCTTAATTGAAAATGTGAGGAGTGGTAGATACATGGGCTTCAGACAAATGATGTTGGGTGAACGACAGAAGGAGTGGAGGGCGGAGAAGATCGCTGTCAATACAAGATGATTTCAGAAGACAGGTGGAATGTGGGATTTCAATCGGTTAGAGAATATCAGATGAGTAGTGATTGGGGACGGGCTAGAGTGAAGTAATAGGATCGGGTAGATTGAATAATGAAGACTTTACGAAGATAAATCCTTTGGGAGTATTGACGAGAGTTATTACGATTATTCAAAATGTTGTTTATGTGAAATGTAAACAAATTTAAGCCACACCATCTTGTGAAGTTTTCTTCTGAATTGATTTCAGAAGAGTTTTCTCTCCTTCTTCTGGAAGAGAAAAACCCAAAAACGGTCAGAAGGCTCTGTCGTTTTAGAAGGGCCCTGCTTATGAAAACCGTACACGTAGATCCCAAAAACACGTACATCAATAGTAGGTCCCTATGTAGTATTCCCAGAGTACAGCCATGTGCATTCTGCCTATAGCTGACCCGAATTGGCCTATTGTTAGAAACTCATGGATATCTATGGGTCCAATGAGGCCCAATAAACGTGGCTATAAGGGTTTCTAACGATCTAATGGTTTTTGTTAATTATACCCATTTTACGTCAATGACTAAAAGGGAAATTATATTTCACCGTGATGACGGTCTGGATCGGTCTTCAAAAGATCTCTAAAGTAGGCCTACAACTAACAACAGAGCAAAAGTCAAATAGCGCTTTCTTGGCTGTTCAAATACAGTTTCGGTTGCATGAATACAAATAAAAAGAAAAGCCCCGTAACTTTACCAGAAACAAGCTAGTAACTTCAAAGTAGTTACGCGTTAAACAGAGAAGGGAGCATCTGATCTATAGGCTAATCTGGAAACTTCTATAATACAGGAGGTAAAAGACTCGCCTAAGCGATCACGATCACAATTAAAAATGGAAATGATGATGACTACCTTCTGTTTTTAAGCTAACTGAAAATTGCGTAACTGCATCATTTGCAGGCTTAATTTCATGAGAAAATGTTAATGTGTGTTTACGAGATGGTGGCCACTGTAACGAAATGTCCATTTTGTCATAAATTCGATTAGTATGAGCTTAAGTGTAACCGTAATTGTAATCAGAAATTTGTATAGCGCTTCTTCAAGAGAAACTAGTCAACCGCTCTCTGCGCTAGACTTAACGATGTCAAATGTCGTTAAGAACAGAACATTCATCCATTAGTAACCCTAAACATTGCTCCGATAACTAGAAGAGTCACAGTTAGCAAGCTCCCGCGCACACTCGGAGCGCTACCAGTAGATCCTAACTAGAGTTGAAAGATGACAGCATGTTCAGAGTTCCTGGAGCACGTGTCATCGAGGATGAGGAACGACGATGGGCGATGTGATCCGCCACCAGTGGCTCACGGTTGTATCACCGTCCAGCAGCCCCTCGTAGATGGAAGACGACGCGGCGTCCGGATATTCCTCGAACTGACGGACATGCGTAGGCCAGGCACTCATCGCCCGGTAGGTAGTTGAGCCCTTCCGTTGTTGACGGTCGGTGTTGCTCCGAAGACTCTCTTCGCCCTTCCTCCTTCGTTCATAGGTCTGTCGGTGTGAGGCTTGACTGCCCAGCTGGAATCCTGTTCTCCCTCTGTTGACGGAACCTTCCAGTCACAGAAGGTCACGATAACATGTGGCAAAAACCGTTTGATTTGCAGTAAATACGTGTTGGATACGAAAAACAATTCAGCCACGCAAACCCGGCAGCACAAAAAGTCAAAACTGTCAGAATTGCGAAATCACCCATGTGTTAAATTATTGTACACTATTTTATAGTTTTCACTAATATTTGATATAATAATTGTTATATTATGATATACTAAAATCACTATACTTTCTATTTGTTATGCTATGTCTCAATGTCTTACATTATCCTACATACAACACTATATTATAGATACTATACTGCCCTATAGGCTACTTTAAATACTTGTCGACTCCACATATCACACTCAGGAATCGAACCCATGTCGCATTTGTGGAAAGCTGTACATTGACTAACCAACGGTTTTATTTTAATACTCTATATTTTAAAGTAAAACCATTGTGTCCAGCGAGCCAAACAAACAGTAACCTTAAAGACGGAATAAGAAACTAGAGTTAGTCAGATGCAGGTACAACCATCAAGCAAAACCGAACAAAATAGAAAGCTAAATATATAGAATGGAGAAATCAACCTAGCCAGCAACGGTTATATCCGACAAGCCTTTTGAAATGCGATTCTATACTAAGTCCAAAGATGATAATTAAACCAGCGCTTTTGAGAAAGTCGATTTTGAAAATTGCAGATATTTAACAAACGGCATCAGGTCTCAACAATAATAAAAATTTGATGCGCCCCCATTATTTAGGTAGAGTATAAGCCAAAAATTTAAAAACTCAGATGGCAAAAAGGACCCCATAAACATTAACATTTGAATTTCTCTGTAAATATACATCTCAGTTGTGGTACCTTTCTCTCAGCGGATCACAGTTGACATTGCACTTTAAAGACGGGGAAGCCGTGACTATAATTAGCGATATGACAATTAGTTTTCCTGCATCGAAATATGAAGGTTCCCTGCATGTTTTAGTAGACTTCATAAATCCAACGCTAATTAAAGTACCAACCGTATACACTGTCTTCGTTGACCTATTTTCCTGGTGGTCAGAGAATTACTTATTGTAGCAGGCGTATTTACCATCCAATCGTGCATGTATGGAAGTTATATGAGATACGACAATGTATGGAACAGATCTAAAGATCTGATGCTGCAGTGTTATCTGTGTTCTGAATTTCCGGAAAACGCATGTAACTTTCTAACAACAATTGGATGTTCTTCAACTTTTCAGACATATTAAATTTTCAACGTGTTTAACTAACAGGTTTCACGCATGTTAGGAACCAGCAAGGCGAGTTCTGTCAGTCTGACTTAAATGTGAGCAGTCAGAGTATAATACGGCGACAGTGAAAGCTTTAAATTTATGAATTTTTGAATTACCCGATTTATGCTTGTGCCTTTGAATTATTATTTCTTTAGTGAAATGAGTTTTCATGAGATTTTAAAAGATTGATTTATTCGACCCCTATTTACTTTAGGGAGCTTCACAGAGTTCTCATTAGATATTCTGCCCCACATCAGGATAACCAGGAAGTGCTTTTGTAAAGAAATTTTTAGCTGAGAAATATACCTTCTAAAGGCTTGGCAAAACACGTGCAGTATTTTGCTTTAATAAAACACCTGGTACTGATAGTTTGAGCCTCTAAATGCAGATGGAACGATTGTTGTACACTTTCTGTTAGACGGGTATGCCTTTAAATAAACTCAAACGCCCTCCAGTTTTACTAATGGTATATACACTCCACCAATATTTGAAATGAAAATTCTCAATTCATTAATATAATATTGATTAAGGTAAACAATGATATGTCGTCGCCTTGTAGCTACATTGATACCTATCTGAAGTACTTTACAATTAATTATTTAGCGACTACGCTTTTGTAGTAAGGTCGGCTTGGATCAACATGAAATTAGACTAATTTGGTTATTTATGTTAGTGTAATATATTGATAACCTAATTAAGTATAGCCTAATTACATTACACTAACATAATTTTGTAATGATCAGAATAGAGAATAAAGAAGCTCTAGTTATACACTCATGATATTTGTTAATATTTCGCTGAGAATCACCGACTAATTTAAGTCTTTGGCCGACGTTTTTTAGGAGTGGTTATAAATCAAAGAAGCTAATATTCCCGTGCCAGCTGATACTCTTGACGTACAAAGGCGCAATCTTTCAGCACAAAATTGATTTTAATTTCGCTCTCAACTTACATCAAATTTGGTGGATATGAATTTCGTTGTCTTCGTAGTCTGCATTCTAGCAAAATTTCTTTCAGGTTAGTAAACTGGATTTGAGTGTCCAATTGCATTTTGGTTAATTTATAAGAATGCACTGACAAATTGCAATGCACAACTTATTGTGTTATATAAAAAGACATATGTACAGTGTTGCGGGGTGGCACGTGGGGGTGGGTAGGAGGCCGCCTGCAGGTGCCACCTGCAACAGATGTTAGAATAGGAGTGTTCCATTTCGGGCGGGAACTCCAGCCTATAAATAAGCCCGTGTGAGTTGATTTCAGTCCGGCTTCTGGTTTGACCCTGTTGGTCGTTTTGCTGTTTTGAGAGGCCTGAATCCGGAGATGTGCTTTTGAGGGTGTTTTGAAGTTGAATCTGACTCCCGCTGTGGATGACCTTTTTGACTGAAGTTGACGGTGTGTCTTGTGAAGATTCTGCTGTTCGTTGGACCGCTGTGGTCATTTTTCTGTGTACACGTGAGTTCGCTTTTGCTTGTAAATATACACCATTTTAAATTACTACGGGTGTTTTTACTACTTCTAGACAACGCCCTACAACAGATACATATGGTAGAAATATTCCAGGCCTTCTCGTTAACCATAGCTAAATGCTATGCTAATAGTAAATAAAACACGAAAGCCGCTGAGAGACCATGAGACTTAGGAATTAAAGAAACCCTTCATAAATCTAACGGCCTTTGTTGGTCAACCAATATTAATCCGATTTTTCAAAATCTGTTTTCAGCTGGTGCAAGCGAATCACGTGGCCCTGGTAACATCGCAAGTCTATCTAACACAAAAGTAATCATGACATGTCTAGCTCCTGAAAATGATTCTTTTGATATTAGCTGGTATCACGAAAATTCTAAAACTTCTTCGCCTCGGATGCTAACCAATAACACAGGAAGCAATATTTCTACAAAGTATCTGATGATCAGGATGGAGAGGGAGCAAAGTCTCGCTATAAACTCTGTTCAGCTTCGAGATGCAGGAATTTACTATTGTACAATGATAAATACGACTGCAAAAACAACAGAGAAGTTCGGCAGTCATTTGATAGTACTCGGTAAGTGCGAATTTCAAATTTTTCATAATTAGAAAAATCAATCCAATCGGCTAGCAATGCTCTTCACTTTTTAACTCAGTGACCGCTGGGTTTTGTTAATATGCCGCTGGTATAGGTGCAACGAAGCATGCAGTGTGAAGTATGTATAAGCATATATAAGTAGCTATGGTTTTGTTAATATGCCGCTGGTATAGGTGCAACGAAGCATGCAGGGTGAAGCATGTATAAGTATTTATAAGTAGCTATGGTTTTTGTTAATATGCCGCTGGTAGTATGTAGGGTGAAATATGCATGGGGTCGAGCTGGGAAAGTGCTTTGATAAATGACTGTTCTTGGCCAACTGGCGCCCACTCAGCCCTTAATTCTCCCTTCTTAATTCTCTCGGGCTGAGTAAATGAGTCGGTTGGGAGGTTAAGAGATGTCCTATAAAATGCATTGCTGTAGTCGTGTTTGCGACTTAGCCGAATGATTCTTCGAGCACAAGGCCACACTTCTGAGAAGTTTCGATTAAAATTTGTAAACTTCATTGGATCCATTTGTTCATTTCCTCGCCGTATAAGTCGTTATACTATCTACCTAACATGGCGCTACCTGAGTGATGGATTATAATCGTGATTACTTGTTTCATATAATGCTAGTCTAAAATGCGCTTTTGTTGCGACTGACAAAGCCTAACCCAATATGCTGGACGATAACATACAGTGTTTATGCAGCTAATACGTAATTATAAAATTTGATTTTCATATTATCACAGCTTCGGATCCTGCCTGCAACGCGGAAAATGTAACGGTGATGGAAAACGACTATATACGTCTACAGTGTAGTGTTACGTATGGCGGATTTTGGAGACCAGTCATGGAATGGACACAATTTGAACTTCATGGACAGGAGAAAATCAATAACGATAGCATATCGGTTTATGTTACTGAATCACATTATTACACAAACCTGACTGTTTCTCTTGAAATTTTAGCCACATCATATCATAACCATATCAGCTTTGCGTGCAGTACTTACTTCAAATACGCCGAAGCTTTGGTAAAGAAGAAGGTGAGCAAAATCACACCGGATTACAATCACACGTGGAAATCGCCCAAAATCAACGTATTGTGTGAGTTTAATTTCAATAATTTTTAGTGTACTGTTGAAGCATTAATTTAGTTAAACTCGTGAAGAATATAGAATAATTGCATGAATTTAATAATCAGCAAAACACGAGACTTAGACTTAGGTATTAACATTGGGACTGACTATTAAATATTCGACCACACTTAATCTAAATATCCCAAATGGATGATTATAAGACTTAATATTAGCGCTTTACTATTTACCTTTATTGACATGAATTATTATAAAATCGAATATATTTAATGTCTTTAAGATGGTCCGAGAGATGTATCAGTGTATACAGAAAGATTCATTCTCTATCCTGGCGATCAGTTGACGTGTTCTGCAGTAGGAAACCCGGAACCTGAATACAAGTGGACTAATAATGAAACAGGTTACAGCCGAGTCGGATCGGAAATTGAAATCATCCAATCGATGATACGCGAAGAACCCTATGTATTCAGATGCAGAGCCCGAAATTACATGTCTGAATCTTATGCTTGCATCACATTCAAAGTACAAAGTAAGTCAATTTAATTTTACCACTAAACTGTAACAGCATCAGTCACTGCCATAACACGTGACAAATAAACACCCTGGCTATAGTTATATTCCACAAATACTCTAAATTAATAACAATGCCAATAAAGGCTTTATAAACCTCTCGTTAATACAAATGTCCTGGTTCGCTGAGTCTTTGAAACTGACAACGTGGACAATATGTTACGTTTATACAACAAGTAGTTTTAAGAAATAATGATGAAATGTTAGCCTAGAATATTAATTTGCATATCATTCAGGATGTGTTATAATCTTCTCCCGCTGGTACTGTTCATTCATTCCCCAAATATTTCCATTTAAACGAAGGTCTTTAATCCTTTTGTACACCTGTACACATCTATCTGTATGTTGCCTAAGAAAATTCAACATTTAAATTTTGAAAATTTTGAATTGAGTTATATACAAACATCATGAGAGAACCTGGCTATATATTCATTAAGACTTTGGATATCTCAGAGTTATCCATCTTTGTTTATGTTACACCATTTACTTGTCTTTCGCTGCTTTGTCTTTTGCTTGTCTTTTCAACGTCAATATTTTTTATTTTCAATGTCCATTTTTGATTAGTTCAAATACAAATTGATGGCTAGTTCTTTCATTCATATGATATAACTTGGTATTTTTTGTTGTTCTTTGCATTAAGCCCGATTTTCTGTTCATGTTGGGTTATCAATGTCCGCCGGAATATTGAGTTTTCTTCTAATTGTCGCAATTTTTTCAGTCTATCTTTGCTATTCAAGAGGTAATCTCTAAGCGTATTTGTCTAAAACAATACGGGAATGAGTATATTAGAATAGAAAAGGATGAGAAGACAAGAAAAAGTCATAGTTGCTTCACATGTCTTATTTTATTTATATGTTAATAATCTATAGAATCACTTAGTACCAATGTAAGGTGCTTATCACATGCCTCCCCTCTCATGTGTCGTGTTAATAAGAACAGTTTGTGATTTTTAGCATCGTAGGTAGCTCGTTACTTCTAGGGTGCTACACAATGATATTTGTCAGTGCTAATTAATGTTAAGAGTTAAACAACAGAGTTTTGATTGATTTTTGAAAGCGTAAACAAGCAGCCTTCTGATAAGATACGGGAAGGCTGTTGCAAGCACACGGGCCAGCGACCTAAAAGGCGCGCTAACAAGTAACTACATTACGATAAGTTTGCACCTAAGACTTATATGAAGATATGAAACTGCTACTGCATTTAAGACTAATATGAAAACTAATATGAAAGCCACTAGTTTCATTCAGAAGCCATTTTTCTTACGAATACATTGTACGTTATTGACATTCTGGGACCATGATTTACATTTTATTGAAAATATCATTTTTTCAGCTTAACTTTGTGTTTTAACGTTGATTGGTTTGGACTTATCTATTCTTTGTACTCAGTTTTGGACTATATTATTTGGCTGAGCGATTATTAGTGAATAAAAAACCTACGATGTACGTTATTTTCAATTAATACCAATTTTAGGCCAATCTGCACAGAGGATTCACCATAACCCAGTGTTGAACATCGAACAATCAGAAATCAGAACGACATCAGCTATGCCTCAGTTTAATGCAGGGCCTGGGAATGAGAGCGCATATGAAGAAATCAAAGACATCCATATTTCAACCAGATATCAAGAAACTGATGAATCAAGCGCAGCTTATACGGAATTACGTGACAGAAACCTTCCTATGCAGAGTGTGTACGAAAGGCTACGTACATTGTAGACAAAAGCGGTCTAAACTAATAACTACTAGGTTCTACCGCCATCGTCATGACTGCTGGTGTAAGTTTGCTAGATTTTAAGTAGGCAGACCAGATGTTCTCTGTAAGCAGCACAACTTTTAAGCCATCATGCATCAATCTCAAAACCTAATTTGTAACCATTTTACTATTTATTCTGGGACGTAAAGTTGTGCAAGGTAACAATATTATGTTTATACACGATTTATCGTCACCGGAAATACCAAAGACTTTTTAAAAGACGATTTTAAAACTATGGACCTATTTGTCATTACAAGTATGATCATTTGCTACAGACAACAAGTGATGAAACCATAAAATAAGATGAACTTGCAACAGTAAACCTGTTTTCACCGTTGCAATATAAACAATGAAACGACACTGTACTGGTAAGCTTAAGTGAAAAAGACACTGTGGATAGGACTATTTATTGAATATGAGGCTAAAAGAACTTGCCCTAAGAGCAAAATGAAACACAGAAAGTATTCATAATTATGAGATAAATATATAAAATGTCTTTTCTTTCGTGCATATATGTATCACAGTCGGATACTTTGACTGAAATAATATACTGGAGTGATGTTACCCTTTGTAAAGAACAAATGTAATTGATGCGACTCGTAGTGGAACATAGTTAATTATAGGTTTACACATTTACACCTATGCATGTTAATGTCATGTTAATATTAATATTGTCTTATATGGCAGTGCACGATATTCTAGTAGTTAGCGTTCTGGACTGTCAACAAAGAGGTCGGGGTTTCAAATCCTCGCAATGGCAGAAATTAGTTTCGAGATTTCGGCTTCATTTGTGCCCCTAGCCAACGTAGCTATAAATAGTCAATGTCAGTGGTACGATAATATGCCGAGGCTAAGAAAAATGACACTACTCATGGACGCCTCTCAAGCTCGCTTAAGTGACTGCTCTTCTCCTTGTTCTTCTTCTTCTTCGCATTCATCTTCTTCTTCATGTTCATCATCATCATCTTCTTCTTCTTCTTCTTCTTTCCCCTTATCTTTGCAGGCACAGCAAGTTCCAGTTTCGGTAGTCCCACTCCGCCCTCAAGCTGGAAAGGAGGAAGGAAGGAAGAAAGAGAGGGGAGGCAGAAATAAAAGCAATAGAAAGGGAGGCATAGGTGGAGGAGAGGATTGAGTAATATTTGCCGGGCAGAAGACAAACAGAGAGGGAAGCAGAGAAATAGGAAAAGAAGTACACTTGCAGCTGGCAATTAGTTTCTCCGTCTTTCTTTCTCTGATTGGTGGTCTTTCTTTCTCTGATTGGTGAATTGCCATCGTCGTATCTGCCCCTCAGCCGTGATATTCTTCACCCAAGAACAACGTATGTGAAGATTAATGTGGATGGGGTAGTAAATTAGCCAATGACTTATTCAAAGCTGACAATTCTATACATAAATAATAAATGTGAGAAACAATGAACGGGCTTTCTTTCGTGGAACGAAAATAACACGTCTTTGAGATATTCAGTTACCTTCTTTTGGTTTTCTGTCTCTGTCTATCTCTGACTCTCTATCCTGTTCTGTTTTGCTCTATCTATCTATCTGTCTGTCTGTCTGTCTGTCTGTCTGTCTGTCTGTCTGTCTGTCTGTCTGTCTGTCTGTCTGTCTGTCTGTCTGTCTGTCTGTCTGTCTGTCCGTCCGTCCGTCCGTCCGTCCGTCCGTCCGTCCGTCCGTCCGTCCGTCCGTCCATCCATCCATCCATCCATCCATCCATCCATCCATCCATCCATTTATCCATCCATCCATCCATCCATCCATCCATCCATCCATCCATCCATCCATCCATCCATCCATCTATCTATCTAACTATCTATCTATCTATCTATCTATCTAGGCCTAATGATAGCATATTCGTCGATGCGAATATGGTTATGCAAAATTTACTTTATGCACCATGCTTGGTAGTAGGCTGAAAGAACACGCTTGTTATACTGCAAACTCAAATATAGGCCTATATAACATTATATCGAGTGTTCTCTGTATTAGCAGACTCGACGTCTAACCCTTGAGCTTGGGCTCAGGCTCGAGCTTGTTCAGCGAACTAAGTATAACGACCTAAGTATAACGACCCAGGGCAAGTATTTTTACACGCATGTGCCTGTATAACTTTATCACCAAGCAGTATAATTCGGTCTCTGTGCGAGTTGGCAAGTAAATAGCAAGTTTCATGATTTACTGGCCCAGTGTCCAGGACTCCGGGTTTCGTTCATTGCCGGCTTCTGGTAGAACGGAAAGGAAAATTAGCATCTGTCTTCTGCTTTCACCTATAAGATATTGGCGATTTTTTCAACAGAAGCCTATTGCGTGCTTGAATCACATTCTTTCAAACTTTATAGCTTTGTAGCTGATTGGCCAGAGCGCTCGGCTTGTAACAGGGAGAGTACGGGTTCGAGCCTCGACGTGGCAGTTGCGTGTAGGGACCTTGAGCAAGTTCTTAACGCTCAGCGTAAATTTCTTTATGTAAGTTCTTTGCGCTCAGCGCCATTGATGTTCTGTCGTATGGACCACTTCTAAACTTTGGAAGGAGGGCAATATCAGAAATACTGTTGTATCGTATTGCATACAACATTTACATTTTGCTCCATTAGCTTACGGTATTTTCAACGGCCTTAAATTACATCTAATTATTATTAGTGGTTAAGCCTATTCACAGTGCCGGCCTAAAAACAGAGACACAAATGATGAAGTCGTGACTATAGTTTGCCTATAATTACTATCGATATCACAATAAGTTTTGCTGCAAAGACATATGTAGGTCGGTTTCATGTTGTAGTAGACTTTAAAAAGCCTAAGCTAATAAAAGTACAAACCGGATGTACTGTTTTCGTTGGCCTATTTTCCTGGCGGTCCAGATAATTAATTATAGTAGCAGATGCATTAAGTGCGTGTTTGAAGACGTATTTACGATGCAATTGTGCATGATGTTTTAGAACCATTACAATAAATGCGGCAGTTATGCGGTATGGAATAGATATATGAGACAGGACACTGTATAGAACAGATCTATTGGTTTGATGCTGCAGTGTCATCCGTGTTCTGAATTTCCGGAAACAGCAAGTAACTATTTAGCAAAACTTGGATTTTCTTCGACTTTTCAGATACATTAATTTTCAATGTGTTTAACTAACAGGTTTTACTGTGCTAGGAATCAGCAAGGCAAGTTCTATCAGTGGAGTCTTTAGTAGAGAAAATATTCAAGGTTGACTCTGAGTCTTCATAACTTCAAGTGCGTTACAAATATTTCTCATCGGATCTGACTTAAATATGAGTAATGTCAGAGTGTGTAGCTGACGCTTAGAGAATACGGCGGCAGCACCCGACTTGTATTTTTGTAGCATAATTGAATTACCTGACTTTTATGCTTCTACCTTTGAACTGTTGCTTCTTCAGTGTATAATGAGTTTTCAGGAGATTTTACAGGTTTGATCTATTTGACCCATATTTACATTAGGGGGTTTCCCTCAGTTGTAATCGATATTCTGCACAATTTCAGGATAACCGAAATTTGCTTTTGTTAAGGAATTTTTTCTAAGAAAATATAACCTCTATAGGTTTGATAAAATGCATGCACTATAGGTTCTTCCACCAAACACCTAATAACTGACAGTGTGAATCTCTTAATACAGATGGAATGATTGTTATACACTTATTTGCTAGGCGGGTATGCCTCTGAAACAAAATGAAACGCCCTTCAGGTTTACTAACGATGTACACAATGCGCCAACAATATTTTAAAATGAAAAATTTCAGTCCAAGAGCATAATGAAGGAAGGGTAAGTTAAACATTAGGGTGTCGCGTTTTATGGCTATTTTAATGCCTGTTTGAAATAGCGTCTGAAGTACCAGATAATTAACTGATATGCAGATCTATAATTATGTAAATGAAGTTTGCCTAATCATATCATTTTAGATTCTTAATATAATTAGCGAGCAAGATTTTGATTTTAGGTCAGGTTCGTCAGTGTTAATATAGACCACTGGTTAGTTATGTTTTCATCATGATGTTTATTAGCTTTTGGCTATAATTCACATACTAAATTATGTTTTGACCAACGTTGTTTTTAGGCGTGGTTATAAATCAAAGACCTAATATACCCATCCGAGTTGATACTCTCGACATACAGAGACTCAACCTTTCAGCGTAAAATTGGTTTAAATTAAACTCTCAACTTACATCAAGTTTGGTGGATATGAATTCCATTGTCTTCGCATTCTGCATTCTAGCAAAGGTTCTTTCAGGTTGGTAAACTGGATATGTGTGTGTCTAACAGTTCATTTGCGTTATGATTAATTTATAAGATTTTACTGACAAAATGCAATACATAACTTATTATGTGTTATTTAGAAATAGATAACGATTTGTATGTATCAGAAAAGGATTAGCGATAATTTAGGGAAATATTATGACAACTCACCAAGGGTGAATAAGTGTAGGTTATAGCTTAACTGCAGTCACTATCAGATGACTTTTGCATGAGAAACTATCAAACTCAGTACGACAATTGAAACAATTTTATTACCTTTTACCAGCTACTCAGGGCATAGAGACATTAATGTTCAGTTAACGGGGCCCAAAAGACAATCTTTCTCATACATGCTCATAGTCTAAGAGTATTCTAAGAGTATTCTAAGAGTATCAACGTTAACCATAGCTAAATACTATGCTAAACAGGAAAGAGTATGAGACTCAAGAATTAAAAAATCATAAATCGACTCCCCTTTGCAGACCAACCCATATTAAACCGATTTTTTTTCTAAATATGTTTTCAGCTGGTGCCAATGAACCACGTGAGCCTAGTAACATCGCGTGTTTATCTAACACAAAAGTAATCATGACATGTGTAGCTCCTGAAAATGATTCATTTGATATTAGCTGGCATCACAAAAATCCTAATACTTTTTCGCCTCAAATTCTAACCAATAACACAGGAAGCAATATTTCTACAAATTATTTGATGGTCAGGATAGAGAATAGAGAAGCTCTCGTTATAAACTCTGCTCAGCTTCGGGATGCAGGAACATACTACTGCACAATATTGAAACCGACTGCACAAACAACAGAGGAGATCGGCGGTCATTTGATAGTACTCAGTAAGTGCGACTTTCATTTTTTTTAATAATTAGGAAAAATCAATACATCCGGCTAGCAAATACGCGGCTCTTCTTTAACTCAGTGCCCATTTGGTGCTGTCAGTATACCGCTGGCATGTTCAGCGAAGTACCTAAAGTGATGGATGTATAGGATTGAGATCGGTGAGCGCTTTGATAAGAGACCGTTCGTGTCCAACTGGCGCCCAATCAGCCCTTCATTCTCTCGGACTCAGTAAATGAGTAAGTTTGGGGGTTAAACGATATCCTATCACTGCATTGCTGTGGTCGTGTTTGCGACTTAGCCCAATGATTCTTCGAGCACAAGACCACGCTTCTGAGAAGTGTCTATTGAGGGTTGTAAACTTGTTTGGATCCATTTGTTCATTTCCTCGACGTATAAGTCGTTATACTATCTACCTAACACGGCCCTACCTGAGTGATGGATTATAATCGTGATTATTTTTTGTTTAATAATTTTGTATAATTTTGTATAATTTTTGTATAATTTTGTATTTTTTGTATATTTTGTATTTATTTTTGTATAATTTTGTATAATTTTGTATAATAATTTTTTTGTATAATATAAACTTTTGTTGCGACTGACAAGCTTAACCTAATAAGTTGTACGATAACATGCAGTGTTAGTGGAGTTAATACATAATTATGACAAATGATTTTCATATTATCACAGCTTCTGATCCAACTTGCAACGTGGAAAATGTCACGGTGATGGAAAGCGAATATATACGTCTGCAGTGTAGTGTTACGTATGGCGGCTTCTGGAGACCATTCATGGAATGCACACAGTTTGGACTTCATGGAATAGAGAAAATCAATAATAATAGCATTTCGGTGAATGTAACTGAGTCATATTATTACACAAACCTGACTGTTTCTCTTCGAATTTTAGCCAAACCATATCATAACCATATCAGCTTTGCGTGCAGTACTTACTTCAACTACGGCGAGGCTTTGGTAAAGAAGAAAGTGAGCAAAATCACACCGGATTACAATCACACATGGAAATCACCCAAAATCAGCGTACTGTGTGAGTTTGATTTCCATAATTATAGAGAGTACTGCTGAAGTATGGAAAATCTAAAGGTCTTAATTTAGTTAAAACAATAAACTTGTAAAAAATAAAATATTTTTAAATATTGTATAAATTAAAAATCAGCAAAAACGATACTTTAGACTTTGGCATAAACATTAGGATTTACCGTTAAATTTATATCTGACTTGATCTTAATGATATAATGCGTGATTAGAAAACTTAATAGAGCTTAACAATTTTCGTTTATTGAGATGGTTGTCTTTTAAGATGGTCCGAGAGACGTGTCAATAAATCCAGCAAGTGACACTTTCCACCCTGGCGACCATTTGACGTGTTCTGCAGTGGGAAACCCTGAACCTGAATACACGTGGACTAATAATGAAATCGTTTACAGTCGAATGGGATCGAAAATTGAAATCGTCCACTCGATGATAAGCGAAGAACCCTATGTTTTCCAATGTAAAGCCCGAAATTATATATCAGAATCTTATGCTGACATCACATTCAAAGTAGAAAGTAAGTCAACCAACCCTGAATCCGCAAATGTTTTAACGTCAGGTACTGATAGCGAAAAGAATGAAGTATTTTATTGGTCGCAATGAGGTGCCATTTAATATGCTTACTTCCATCATTTCTTCACCATTCGATCCTGCAATCAATGTACTGAAATTGGACAACACATTTGATTGGGTTTGGATTTTTGTTCCATAAGTTACCTATTGCAAAAAGTCAAACGTATGATAATTATCGGACTTCTTAATATTCGCACTTGCTGCAAAGGTTTCCAAGAGGTTACAACGTTTTGATGAAATGTGACGTGTCTTGTTAGTCTTTGTTCATTAACTTTGGTGTCAGAGCTACTTTTTCTGAGTAAATATCTTGAAAAAGACTCCAAATAAATCATGTACTACATTATATTAGAATGTAATGCATTGTGCTTTAGTATGCAGGCTTATTGTAAGCCAACGCTTATAAATAGAGGGATTTACGTTAAACTGGCATGCTGCATCAACATTGAGATATAGCTTTAGGTGACCCCGATTGACTGAACAATAAACAGGATGTTAATATAAACTTTCAGTGTATTCCCATCACGTGAGTGACATATATGTAAAAGTAGCTGACGCGACTGTTGGAAAAGCCTAAAGCAATGAGTAGCCCTGGTTGATGCGTAAGAATAATAAAGTTAACACAAGCCTAATCCAAAGTCTAATGTTTAACGTTTAAATAAAAAGTGAAATAGTTTCTCGCATCAATTTACAAATCAGCACGAATTGTGCAACAACTAGCCTATTCTAATTGTATTCAATTGCTACTTGGTGATTTTTTACAGGCAGAATTCCGCCTATCTACATTGCGAGCATAGCCATCTGGTTACTCTGTACTTTCCTTCTTATAGCAATTGTACTTGTTGTACGAAACTGTGTTAAAGGTTAGCCCCGTTCAGATTATTGGTTTTTTACACAACTTTGTTTATGTCATAGTTCTTAGTAAAATGCTAAATAATGCACACTATTTAAAGATTCGTAATTTCATAACTATAAAATCAAGTAATGTTGAAGAAACAAGCCTATTCGTTTTCACGTTCAACGAAGTGAAGTTCTTCGGTGAGTTTAATGCAGTGACTATATAACCTTGGGTAATTGGAATGGTCCGATAGCCAGCAGGACCACGCTAGGGAGCTCCGAACCATGATATCCGGTCCATCAAGAAGCTAGAAAAGACCAATCGGATGGCAGACATGGTCCCAGACAGTGGAGGAGGATATTCATTCACTCATTTGTTCAGAATTTTTATATAGCGCCTCTTCAAGTAGTAAACCCAGAGGCGCTTCCAGACCAGCTCCGACAAACGAGAACAGTTTTCAATTGTTGGTGAAAAGTTCGGCTACTCATAACTTGAAGATGGGCCCAAGACCTGGACGGCGGGAAAGAGTTTTGGAAAGGGCAACGTCCCAGAGAGGGGAACGCCATTGATGTTGCTAATGATGACTGTTGCCCACGAACCATTGCGACGCTAACGCGGAATGTGTCTTTGCAAAAGCTTGCCAGTTACGCCCTCGGGAACAGAATAACCAAGAAAGTTCCATGCATGGTTCTGTGTGTATGTAAGTATGCAAGTAACTATGTGTGTATATATTTATGTATGCATATATGTATATATCCATGTATGAATGAATGACTGCATGTACGTATGTATGTATTTTATGTATATATGTATTTATGCATTTATGCATGTATGAATTTTTTACTGTATGTTAGTGGGTATGTATATATAGTATATATGCATGTATGAATGTATGTATGTGTGCCTCCATAATGCATGTAGTGGCTAATTTGCAACAATAGCCTATTAAATGTTGTTACAACTCCGAATATTGCAAATGGTGAAGTGGAGTAAAGTGTTTCCAAAACACTTCAATTAGGCCCATAGTAACAACTGTTTGGGCCAATAATGTTGCCTCGCAGTAGAGAAAGTAATTTTAAATAGTTCATATAACTGTATATGCAACGACATAATTCGGTAAGCTGTTTATTCTGCCTAGCCTAAAAAATTAGCTTTAACACTGTGTTTAACAGTTTAATATAAGTCTACTGAAGCATGTAGGCATCCATTTTCAAAGGTTTTAATGTTGAAATTGCAGGTCGAAATGAAAGGTCATATGCTCTGCCCGATTTGAGTGAAATCCGTAACGATCCAAACGGTCACATTATTCCAGATGGTTAGATTCACTGCTTCATCGTTTCTCTGATAGTCGAACAACTAACGTTTGTTATTCCTTGTTTTAGCCGATTGCTGCATGGAGTTTGAATGCTGTTTAGATTAAATCCCATATTTGAATATAATTCGTTGGTCATATTGACTATTTGATGGGACTGTGATTCGCCCTGTTTTCATAGCACAGCCATCTTTTAGGCAAACATTTAGTAATTTTATGGGTTTGATTGGCATTAAAGGTAGCACTAAGTTGATAATAATATAGGAAGATGAGGCAAAGTAGTTGTTTCCCATTATTATCCACCGTTATCCAGAACTAGACACCTTTTAAGGCCCAATCCAAGGTGTCGTTGAGTGTCATTCTGTATGTATGCCTTTGTGAATGTGCATCTTCCTTTATATTTGTTGTGTCATGTGTTTAATTGATTGTGTGTATGTCCATGCCTACGATTCCTCACTCAACCGATGGACATATGGCGTGTTAACAAATGCATCACTTGCTTACTGTGTGAAGTAGTTTTGTTTTGACCTAGAGTGTAAATACACGATAGAGTTCTGGTCTCTGGTCTCAAGCCATCCAGATAGCCAACTCTGGCAACTTCGGCCCTTGGGCATAGCTTATTTTCTCTAGTGTTGGACAAATAAAGCACCTTGTTCTCATAGAAACAGTTGAAGAAATTTTGCAAGAATTAAAACCCTGGGCGCAAATATGGGTGAAATGTTGATGTGTGTTACCTTAAGATAGACGCATATTGCCTACGCTTAAACTTGCGAATGGCGATTAATATCCTTCTTAATGATGTATATGTACTTTTTTCTATAGAAAGGGTTGGAACGTTGAACAACAGTGACCATGGAGAATATGTGAATTTGTTAGAAATTGGGCCAAGTAAGAGCTCATGTAAATTCAATTTTCGAATGATTTCACTTCCATATGTGTAAATATCTTAACTAGGCTACTCTAACCAAGAAAAACAGCTACAAACAATGGTTTTTGTCGATTAAATGCAGTCATCTGGAAGTGCTAACTTCAAGCCCAAAAACCACGCAGTTGAGAGCTTTCTATTTGATTTCTAAAGGTTTTGCCTCCACGGGTTCATTTCCTCACTATATAATGCACAACAATAGACTAACTTACAAATAGAATATGTTGCATTACTCAGTAAAGTCAATGTATTGCAGGTCGTATTTCAGTGGCTGTCGTCTAGTTTTGGATTTGGCAAAAGAGCTCTGAAATTCTATCTACTTTTCCTTGCAGTTTAAACTGTAGAATGGCTAATTGACAACGAAGTCACATACTGCATTAGCGCATTTCTGCAACAGAAAAGTACTCAATCACATATCAATCACTCTAATTTGTAGCAAAAATAAAGCTGCTGGTGTATTTCCCTAAAGGATGCTTTATAATACCCTAACTTATTTTATCAAAATCTAAAGCTTTCTATGAGCAAAAGCTCTGAGGAAAGCGAAAAACTTCAGGCTATACTATAATAAGAAATAGATCTTGACCCTTAAGCTAAGGTAAACTATAAAATTTATGATTTATTTTCAGAAAATGAAGCAGGGGATTTAACTACAAAGCGAGCAGCGGAAAATAACGCATACCACAATCATGAAACTAACTCGAAGGTATAGCCTTGAGTTTCTTTCACCCGGCGCTCAATTTTAAGAATTTCTAAAACTCGTTTAAAAGAGAAAGGGCATCAACAGTTTTCGATAGTGTCTTGGGACTATTGTATGCGACGGTAGACACGCATGTTTTCATTTTTAGGTTTTGAATCAAGCTTTTGGAATCTGTAACTATATATGTAACTACATTTATACAATACATCACAACTTAAATATGATATTGTCCTTTACAAAGTTCAAAAGCGCAGATCAAGGCAGAGCGTCAGGAAACATTATGAACTGTAAACAGACTGGAGTACTGTAGGTAAGTTCCAGTTTAGACCAAAATATAGTCTCAAATAAGAGAGTCGCGAAATGAGGAAGTAGAGAGTTCCAGATGTTGAGATTTTCAATTGTGAATGAGCTCCGACCAAAGACAAGACGTGTTGAATTTCCCTACTAAGCTATATAGGGGTTATGTTGTGAAAATGAGCAAGCGCATTGCTAATTTTCTTCTGTCTTGGCTTATTCAAACCGTTGCATAATGCCCAATGACCAAGTGAAAACGGCTTGCACAACACACTGATCTACTTTGCTGTACAAGGTAATGTAATTTTATTAAAACAGTCCATATGGCATCGTAGGCCAGCGACTGAAAGGCCCGATCACCAGTTTTGGTGCCTCGAAGACATTGGTGTATTTTGAAACCGCTGTTGAAAAACATATGCACGTTGTTGCTAACAACAACATTGTATCATATGTGGGTTTCAGAACTTGCGTGGAAAGTCTGATTTTGTGAGGGTTTCCTCTTGCATGGTCACATGCATGTCCAAAGGGACCCAGTTTCTGCCCTGTGATCACTTGCATTATGTGCCATTCTGTATGTCTGTGTCTTTGGGGTTGACTACCATTCTGTATGTCTGCCTTTGTGGCTGTGCATCTTTCTTCATTTGTTTGCTGTGTTATGTATTTAATTGTTTGTGTGTTTGTCCACGCCTACGATTCCTCGCCCAGCTGATGGACGTATGGCGTGTTAACAAATGCATTACTTACATACTTACCTACCTACCTACTTATTTACTTACTTTCTTACTAACTTACTCATATGTTGTCTAGTACGTTGGCGCTGATGGAACACAATACGTGCAGATGAACACCTGTCCAGACATTGATGCGCCAGCCACAGGACCAGTCGTTCATTATTCCACGATCCAAATGTCACACTACGCTAGCATTGACCACACGCTCAAGGTTCCTAAAAGAAAGAAAATAAACCGATAACATACCAACCATTTGTATTCGAGTCTCCATTGTTTGACTTTTTCTGATGAGCAACATAGTAATGTAACGCAATGCAATGTAATGTAAGTCTATGTAATACAACTTTACATTTATGTAACACTTTATAAGTAACTTTCTAAGGCGTTTCCCACCAGCTTAGATGGTGGTAGAGTTTGTCACAAACGATCAGTTCATCTACGGGTGAATAATGTTCGAACAGATTATAAAGTCTCCATTGACACACAGTTGCACAGAAATAGAACCCAAACAATGGGCTCTTATCCAGATTGGACAATTGAAACCATAATCAGAGTTCTTGGTCTGTGTTGCATTGAGGAAAGTCACATGAAGCGCTCGCAGCACGCGGTTTCATTCACCGTCTGGCACTCACTGGTGGTTGAATGCGCCGCGTCCGGATATCTCGCACCCTAATAGGCATATGCAATCATTCATTGGCAGCGGCCTTTGGGTCGCCGAAAGACGAAGTAATTGTAATTGTATATTCGACAATTTCTAAATCGCTGGTCAAAAGCCAACGCCGGACACCAGTTTATTCCCGAGCGCTGCGTCAATTGAAACGGGTTGTCGGGAGATACCCTGTGAAAACCAGGAGTTACTCTGTAGCAGACGGTTCCTACCACCACCCTCTGAAGACCATGGCTTGCCAATGATTCATCAAATACTTGATTCTGCCCTTGTCGACAACAAATAAGTCCGGGCTAGACATTGTTCAATTATTTAGAATGACCCTACCTGCATGTTACCCGTAGCAACGTACTACATAAAATGTAAAAACTGTATAAATAGTTTTATAAGTATTTTATGATTCCGGTATAGCGTTTAATTTTTTTGTAGTCAGTTACAAAACTAAGACTGATATGTAATCAGCGACACTCATAGAAGCACCCTATATTTGAGGAAAAGAGCAAGATCTAGTTAGTACTGACACTAGATTTGGCAAATGTATGGAGATGTGATAAGACGTTTTCACAGGGAACCATTACACTTGTGTGTATCGTTAGACCTATCTGATAATTCCTTATAAAATCGATAAAAGTTAGTTTTAAAAGAATCTAAGACTCTTTTTGCTAGATGTTTAAATCCATTTACGTTTCCGTTATAATATTATGTAAACTAGATTCTACCGTTTCCAACTTTTATGCCTCTTATTATCGTGTCTGATTTCACGCAAGTTCGTGTTGAACGCTGAGTGATTGTTTGACAGCAGAAAACTCCCATACCATCACTGTTTGTGCAATTTCCATCATGCTATAGAGTAAAACATCCTGTGTTAGCTTAAACTAAATGTAGCTGGAAACAACCAGTTGTTTGGCTGATTCAACAGTTAGGCGAATGTATCTTGTTACAGTCACTAAACAACAGAGCTACAATCGCAAGCAATTGCGCTCTGATCGTTTAAGGCTCATTGGGTTATGAGTCGTTTAAACTCACTGGGAAGTTTAGCATCAAAAGGATGAGAGTTTTTGGTGCTTCAGACAGTTACTAAAAGATGCTACATCAAGTATCTTGACACATTGTGAGTTATGCAATATATGTACCGTATGTGTATGTGTGTATGCATGTGCATACATGCATACACACATGCTTATATTGCATGTACATATATTGTATGTCTGTATGCATGTCATAGACACATACACACATCAACGACGTGGCACTTGCCGTAGCACTGCTGTTCAAAGGACGCTTTCAGTCACGGTTTTTATGACTTTGTCAATATTACTATGACAAAAAGAAATCTAGCTAAATTCCCTGTTCGGTTCAAAGGGGGATTTCCATGCAAGTATGGCTAAATTTAGCACTGCTTGACACGTTTGTTTACCCTGAGTAAGTAACGCTGATATAACTTTTGATGTAACAACGAGCCTTTACTACAATAACCCTGGATTCACACTTAACTGTCATTTAAACTAGTTACAATGTTACAAATCAACATAATATTATAGGCTTGTTTTAATCTAGGGTTGCAAAATGTACCTAAGTAGAGACTTTCGCCGACTTGAGAATATCAGCGTCGGTAATGGCGGCTCGCTTACTGGGTATGCCGGCGGTTGTTTATGTCGCCTCTCAGACTCCTTAGCACCCTGGTCGTTGAGCGCCTTTGGTGTTGTTGGTTTACACTTTCACGCCACAATATTTGTCTACTGTACTCTAATCCAATTCAATCGAGTCTCGTCTAGTCGTACTGTTACGTTACAGACAATTCCAACAACATTTTCAACCTATGTTAAATCGTCTCTTTTTTTCTAGCAGGTAATTGTATTTTATCGCTTTTGTGAGGTGCGTGAAAAGCGCTATATAAACATTCAGACATATTATAGCCATTAATTTTCAATGTGTTTCAACGTTTTAATTTGCTTAGTGGGTCTTGGTCTAATTCTTGGCGTCGTAACTTCGGTTTCCACATCTTGGGTCTTGGCTTTAGCCTTTTGCCTCGCAGGCCTTACACTCGACCCTGTAGGTCATCGATCTCTGCCTTGATAACCTTGTTCGCGACCTTGTGGGCCTTGGCTTCGGCCCTGCATCGCAGGTCTTGTTTTCAACCTCGTGAGTCTTGAATCTAGTATCACAGCTGGCTGTTTACCCTTGCATAAGTTGTCCAACTATCAGCATGAAGTCTTCAAAATTTCGTTTCGCTTCAAGGATGGATCTCATCAATAATACCTGGTTAATATAGTTGATTTTCTGACTAAAACCGAATTTCCTAGCGCCCATAAGGGTCGCAGTGAAGTTGTAGTTGACTGACTAGCTCTTAGTAAAGTCGGAACAGCTCAGGGGGATTTGGTTAAGTTCAGCAATTGGTCTATATCCATTGACTATAGGACTAACATGTGCGATATGCGTTTGATGGAATTTAGAGTCGTAATGACAAGCAATGGTGATCTTAATCGGGAATTTAGATAGCGCCTCCAATTTGCCTGGATTTGCCTTTTGCAAAACATTTTTTTGGGAAGATGCCTGTGGTATTAAGCGTTTTGTTTATAGACAGGTTCTTATGTATCCTATCATTTCAGCAAGTGGCTGCTTTGAATTTAGGGTTTCCTTTCAAAAAATTAATTCGCTAAAACTTATGCAATCTTGTTCACTGCACATACGTACTGTTGTATTTGACTCTGTTCAGCAAACATATTCAAACTATCTTAAAACTCACTTTTTTGATTAGCTAGATGATCAATTGTGCAGCACTTTGTGAGGTACATAAAACACGCTATATCAAGTGTCATGATGCAGTACATGAATACATACACATACTGCTAGATGTCGTAACCGTAATCGTAAACTCGAGATTTCTAAAGCGAAAGCTAAGTCGGGAGAACCAGCTTATTCCCAGGCGCACAGTCAATTCAGAACAGCTGTTACACAATGACTGCGACGTGTTGCTGGTTATTTGTGAACGTAATTTTCCAACAGGTGTTCCACATAATGACTGCGAGATTGCTGCTGGTTATCAATAAACGTAATTTTGCAACAGGTCTTTAGCCTGAAACCACTTGATTTTATCGCACGATTGTCTGAAAAATCTTGACCTATACACATAGATCGGTCACTCGCTTAATTTATGACCGTGTTGATAAGAGTGCACTGGATGTTAATACTGGACTGCAAGCACGTAATTATAATGAACAATAACACTAAGAGCACTAAGGATTAGATTACGGCTTATGATTAAGGTTGAAAGAAAACACTGAAGCCGAACTAACTTAAAATCCTCACTGTATTTACAATAATAGTCACAATGAATCTTGTTTTACTTAGGCGGCATATGAAAAATGGAACAAACCAACGAGGTCATGAGAAGTTCAAGAAGTTTGCGTGTTGAAATTTTGAAATTCTCTTCCTTCATCTGATCTTTTCTGCTCAGTCTCTTGTGTCACTTCGGCCTCAACTGAAGCTCACTTTTCAGTTGGCCTAACCACGCTAGACAGCCTCTCGGATTCATTGAACTGACTTTCTGCATATTGACCTGACGTCGGCTTGATTTTGTGCGTCATCGGTTGATGCTTAGTGCCTTAGACACGGGCGCTATAGAAGCTTCTAATTACAGTTACAATAAAGTCAACATCTACAACACATATTAACAATAAATAATGTCCAAAAGATGTTGCATAAAAATTTGTGCCACCTCGATATGTGAAAACTGCTGCCTTAATACAAAAAATCTCAGCTTAGAAACGATGTCTGACGTAGTCCTATGTGAACTGCGAATTAATGTTGATTGACCGATGTAGTACTCCGATAGGCGTCAGAGTCGTGAACCTCGTTACCAATCCGTAGGAGACAGACAGTAATTGTGGTCCATTTTTGTAATATTCACGCCTATGTCATAAACGTGCTGTGTTAGATGAAACTAAATGCAACCTAAAATAACCAGTAGTGTGGCTGATTCATACGAGTTCTTACTTGTTACGATCACTAAACAACAAAGCTATGATCGCCAGCAATATAGCTCTTATCGTTTAGTACACCCTGAATTATGAATATACAGTCGTTTAAACTCTCTATGACGTTTAGAATCAACAGGGTTAAAGTTTTTAGTGCTTCTGACAATTACTTAAAAGGTACTACATCAGGTATCTTGACACATTCTGAATTATGTGATATATGTATGCGTTTTGTGTATTTATGTGTGTGCCACTGTCCGAAGCACTGCTGTTCAAAGGACGATTCACTAGCCATCCCGATCTTGGCCCTGTCTCCAGGCTGCATATAGCCCAAATGGGTCTGCATCCACCTTCTCGACTTTGTGTACCTGGGCCATCCCACAGGTCTGGTCCACTCCTCGTTTGGTTGAATATCATGGCTCGGAACTCCTTTGCGTGGCTCTGCCCGCGACTGAAGTGTGCGAAATGGCCGAAAATCCGGTTTTGAACTTTAGGGATAAATCAATTCTGCTGAAGGAGGTTATTTTTCTTTGGCGTCTGTTTGATGCTGGTTGCATCGTTGCCGAAGATGTTGATTTGCTTCGTTTTTGAGTTCTTTGTGAGTTAAACATATGGTTCTACAAAGCATATTAAAAGCATTTAGCTAGCCTCGTTTACTTAGCTTGTTGTCGGTTACAATAACTCCTTCCAAAATCGAGGCCAGGCTGAAATATAAGTCTCAGTGTAACAGAAAATATCCATTGTAATTATTTTGTCTTCTCTCTTCGATTAGTTTAGGCGTCTTACAAGATACTTAAAATTCATTTAGGTTATGCTTTTCTTCGGAGAATTTACCTCAGTAACTCAGATGGCATGAACGGTAATTGCTAAAGGAACGTCTAGAACGTCACAACAGAAGCTATGTATGAAGCAATTATGAAAGACTTTGATCGTTTGAGCATGGATTTCACGGTTCTGAGCATACATGATTACGAACTGCAATATAAAATTTTCATCATCCAGTACTTAATAAGTATTTAGTCTTACTTGTTTATAATACTTCTCACACGCAACAAAACTCACTTACCTAACGGGCTAATTTCATTTGCAACTGACACTCTTGTAAGGTACCTTCTCTCAGCTTCGGAATCTAGAAAACATAACACTCCTTAGTAAATGAAATGTATATTTCTTCAAATGTCCCTGGCACAGTAATGTACAATCTATCAAAGCCATAATACATTAATTAATAAATTAACAAGGTTTTAAAGAGATTATACATAAATACACTGATGCACGTATAAATACATATGAGTAAAATGTAGCAAAAATAATGGAATCAATGTTTACATTACTTAGTTAAAATGTCTTACCATTACAATTATTGAGACTACTTCTCTCTTTACGAATACATAAGAATCTACAAGGAAAACAGCATCTTTTAATTCTTTAATTACCAACCACATCCCAAAAAATTTAGGTCTATCCTTTCCAATTACGTTTATACATTTTGTCATGCTGCTGCCATAATTTGAAACTACAGGTTTCTTGTAGTGGTCTCTTGCTGATCTTAAAAATTCTTCATCTTTTGCTTACTGTCACTTTCACTATAATTCAAAAAATTGTTCTTCCGTTTGAGACTGTCGATCAGCTGCACTGTTTGCTGGACTGGTGCTTTAACAAACATGCTCTAATAAACATTACTGAGATTTTGGTAGATATGTGTCTTGATTTGTTGAAATTTCTTCCTCGAGTAGCTTGCTGTTTATAGAATTACTTTCTGCTCATCGACTTGAATATGGCTTCATTTTGGTGTGCCATCGTTTGATACCATATGCAATATACACCGGCTCTATGCATGTTGCTTATTTTTATTTCTACTGCAAAACAAATTTTGTATTTGATCACTTCATTACTTAGTAAGCCTCAGCCCACACCCGTGAAGGACTATTATCAACCTGCATAATAAAGAACGGTTGCAATACTTCATCCTACTTTAACATAAACTGGTAGAACACTTGACTAGTGAACTGCAAACTTATATTTGTTTATTAAATTATATAATTCATTTTACCAAATGCTCTAATTGCTAGGAAGTAAAAATGCTTCTGTGTACAGTTTTTATATCACTCGTAACAATAGGCAAATAAAGCAAGTCAAATGGTTGATACCTTCTGATTATAAATGCAAGAATCATCATCACGACTGAAACCCCAACAAGAACCGGAATACAAATCTCGAGAGGAAATGTTCTAGATGGTGCTGTCGTTTTCGACAGATCTAAACAGAAATAACTCAAACTCACTTAAACAATTATAAATTCATGTTAAACTATCTTTAGTTCAATTTATCCGAAACATTAAAAACATCCGCTTGATTAGATCCTACTCTTATTTCCATAACTATCGTTAACGGAAAGGGTTTAAAAAGAAACTTTTGAAGATTTATAATACAGAAGTAAGGTTATACAATAATTCAATAAATAGACAAAGCTCAAAACTAGTTCTAAAGGCTTCACATAGCTGTAATAGAAAGCAACTGATATTAGCAATACTGGTTCAGTTAAGTTAGCTTTCATTAGCATACTTACTGCTGTAGTGATTACATTGGTAGTTGAGGTTCTTGACTACATAAGAACATGGCGTCTGACGAACATTGCATGTAGCTAAGCAGATGTAGTTTCCATCCGATTCGCCTGTCAACTTCACAACCGCGTTGCGGGTCAGTTCAGTGCCATTTTCGGAAAACCAGGTGCAACTGCATTCACCATTGTTTACATCAGAGCAGTCTAAACTTTCCAATTCGCATCCACCATACGTCAGGTTCGTCGTATTTGTAATAGCTAACAGCCGAAATAGAAAAAATGTAACCATTTACAAATCACCAATTCGGTCTACCTTCCTGTGCATTGAAATAATATTGTGAATAAAAGCGCAGAATTTTCAAAGTAAACAAAAGGCTAAAAATGTGTAATAGAGAGCGAGGAGGATCGTTAAACAATAACGGACAAATCTATTAATTAATTATACAAGAAGACAGAAAAACAGTTAGGGATACACAATAATAAACTGTCTAAGCACACAAAATGTTGTGTGTACTGTGTACAGAACTCACATCTTCTGTTCACAGTTGAAGACCATGTAAAACTTGATGTAATCGTAGAGTCATGATATTTGACGCGACACGAGTACGTAGATGTCTGATGCTGATCTGTCTTCCACTCAATGGATGATCTGATGACTCCAAATGCATCTTTGGCGATGTTTGAAGGTATCACAATTTCCCCATCCATCCATTCCAGGATAGGAACCAGATTTCCCCGATAACTGAGATCGCACGACATCTTAACTGTATCTGGTTCCAGGCCACAATTATTGCTTCCCAGAAAGCCATCTGGTGGCGAATTTGCCATGCAAAAGACATTCGATGGATACTTTTCTATGAAAATAAACGTTATCAACATTAAAATGTTACATTGTTTGTCAATTCGTAAATTCAACAAGAAAATACATTTTGGTGTTGACAGCCACAAAGGTACTGTAGAGACTATAGATATATTTTCACTTGAAGCGACCATCGATCGATTGATTTCACGACCATTATTATAACGGCGCAATAGAAGTCATTGAATGCAATACAAAGAAAACGAAAACATATATTATGTCGAAAAGATTTTGTGACTTTAAACTGCATGATATGAACAAATTAAGCTACGAAATGAATAAAAATGAAGTAGTACCCGCAATTATACTAACCAAAGACAATTAACTCTGCTTTATGTTGTGAGTCTCTGTCCATGCACGTGTATGCACCAGCGTCTTCAAGTTTTACGCCTGTTATAACTAGGTCGTACTGCCCTGATGTTGCATTTGGTAGCACCTTAAACCTGCCACGATATCCGTTCAGAATCCATCCCCGCTTATACACGATTTCGAAATCAGCGTCTTTATTCAATTTATGATGCCATTCAACTGGATTAGCAGAGTCTGTGACGTCTGTTCGACATCTCAAGACGACCTCATCCTGTCCAATCACAGCTTCTGTGTCTTCTGGTAGCTGTAATAATTTGCTGTCAACTGAAAAGAAATGTTAAACACTGAAATTAACACTATGCATGCTTACGAACTTATAAGGCAATAGAGTATTATGATTTAGAAGATTAGTACATTGTTCTTTCCCGGATTTCCATTTAAACATGCATTTAAATCACAAGCATGGGCCTCCGCCACAGCTGTTTTGGTAACCAATTGTAGACTACACGTTTCCAAGGAACACATGCCAGACTATCAAATAACACCATGTCAGATTTCGATTACCTATTAATAGCATTAATAGGAAACAGGTGGCTATTCGCAGAAACATTGTAGATTAATGTAGAATGCTGCTTTAAGTTGCTTATTTGACCAATTTGACACAATGGATTCTCCTCTGCTAAGCCACGGCAACTCAAGGCAAATGCGTTTTTAAACGTTTTATAGTCGTTTTTAGTAAGGTTCAGTTGGACACATGAGAAAAATTTTGGGTAAAACTTTGGATGAAATTTCATGATCATCAAGAACGAAGAATGGAAAATGAACGGCTTGTCCAATAACAGAGGAAATTTTGTAAGTCAGCCGTTGTTACGGGACGCTCTCGGAAAAATCCCCTCAAAACTATTAATAGCAAAAGCGGTCAAATATTCCAAAAGCTAAAAGTAGGACACCAGCTCACTCACGGGCGCTTCACCAAAATCAGATGGATTTTCTGGGTGAAAAACAAGATCTGGTTACCTGTAGACCGAATACCTGGTTACCTGGAGGCCTATTATGTAAACCATCCAACGAACTCACCGACACTTCGTCCCTTGAAATCCCTGCGCAAATCTTTCACTCAAAACTGAAATCACTTCTCTTCTACAGATCCTATCCCAATTCTTCCTTTTCTCTTTAGCTCACTTACCGGTTGCATTCCAAACACCATCCACCGTATCTGCCTGCCTGTCTCTTTGGTCTTGACCTAAAACCGAACCCTTCTTGCCTCACGATTTTATTCTGACTGAGCGCCTGTGAATAAGATGGTTCCCGCAACCTAGCTGGTTGGGAGCTGTATAAATTTTACAATTACGAATACGAGACCAGAGAGGATCGAGCTGAGAAACAGCTAAGGTACTTACGATTGGATGTCGGTGGATTTGAACTATCAGGGTAAGATTTCTTCAAGAGGTGGGATTTCATTCCTTAATTGAAAATGTGAGGAGTGGTAGATAGATGGGCTTCAGACAAATGGTGTTGGGTGAACGACAGAAGGGATGGAGGGCGGTGAAGATCGCTGTCAATGCAAGATGATTTCAGAAGACAGGTGGAATGTGGGATTTCAATCGGTTAGAGAATATGAGAGATGAGTAGTGATTAGGGACGGGCTAGAGTGAAGTAATAGGATGATCGGGTAGATTGAATAATGAAGACTTTACGAAGATGAATTGTTTGGGAGTATTGACGAGAGTTATTACGATTATTCAAAATGTTGTTTATGTGAAATGTAAACAAATTTAAGCCACACCATCTTGTGAAGTTTTCTTCTGAATTGATTTCAGAAGAGTTTTCTCTCTTTCTTCTGGAAGAGAAAACCCAAAAACGGTCAGAAGGTGCTGTCGTTTTAGAAGGGCCCTGCTTATGAAAACCGTACACGTAGATCCCAAAAACACATAGCATCAATAGTAGGCCCCTGTGTAGTATTCCCAGAGTACAGCCATGTGCATTCTGCCCATTGCTGACCCGAATTGGCCTATTGTTGGAAACTCATGGATATCTATGGGTCCAATGAGGCCCAATAAACACGGCTATAAGGGTTTCTAACGATCTAATGGTTTTTGTTAATTATACCCATTTTACGTCAATGACTAAAAGGAAAATTATATTTCACCGTCATGGCGGTCTGGGTCGGTCTTCAAAAGATCTCTAAAGTAGGCCTACAACTAACAACAGAGCAAAAGTCAAATAGCGCTTTCTTGGCTGTTCAAATACAGTTTCGGTTGCATCAATAGAAATAAAAAGAAAAGTCCCGTAACTTTACCAGAAACAAGCTAGTAACTTCAAAGTAGTTACGCGTTAAACAGAGAAGGGAGCATCTGATCTATAGGCTAATCTGGAAACTTCTATAATACAGGAGGTAAAAGACTCGCCTAAGTGATTACGATTACAATTAAAATTGGAAATGGTGATGAATACCTTCTGTTTTGAAGCTAACTGAAAATTGCATAACTGCATCATTTGCAGGGGTAATTTCATGAGAAAAAAATCCTGTATATGTACGAGATGGTTGCCTACGACATTGTTACGAAATGTCTATTTTGTCGTAAATTCGATTAGTTTGAGCCTAAGTGTAACCGTAATTGTAATCAGAAATTTGTATAGCGCTTCTTCAAGAAAAACTAATCAGAACCGCTCTCTGCGCTAGACTTAACGATGTAAAATGTCATTAAGAACAGAACATTCATCCAATAGTAGGCCTAAACATTGCTCCGATAACTAGAAGAGTCACAGGTGGTAAGCTCTCGCGCACACTCAGAGCGCTACCAGTAGATCCTAACTAGAGTTGAAAGATGACAGCATGTTCAGAGTTCCTGGAGCACGTATCGTCGAGGATGAGGAACGACGATGGGCGATGTGATCCGCCACGAATGGCTCACGGTTGTATCACCGTCCAGCAGCCCCTCGTAGATGGAAGACGACGCGGCGTCCGGATATTCCTGAAACTGACGGACATGCGTAGGACAGGCACTCATCGCCCGGTAGGTAGTTGAGCCATTACGTTGTTGACGGTCGGTGTCGCTCCGAAGACTCTCTTCGCCCTTCCTCCTTCGTACATAGGTCTGTCGGTGTGAGGCTTGACTGCCCAGCTGGAATCCTGTTCTCCCTCTGTTGACGGAACCTTCCAGTCACAGAAGGTCACGATAACATGCGGCAAAAACCGTTTGAATTGCAGTAAATACGTGTTGGATGCGAAAAATAATTCAGACACGCAAACTCTTTAGCACCAAAAGTCAAAACTGCCAGAATTGCGAAATCACCCATGTGTTTAATTATTGTACACTATTTTACAGTTTCCACTAATTATTGATATAATATTTGTTATATTATGATATACTAAAATCACTATACCTACTATTTGTTATGCTATGTCACAATGTCTTACATTATCCTACATACAACACTACATTATAGATACTATACTGCACTATAGGCTACTATAAATACTTGTCGACTCCACATATCACACTCAGGAATCGAACCCTTGTCGCATTTGTGGAAAGCTGTACATTGACTAGCCAACGGTTTATTTTAATACTTCATATTTAAAAGTAAAACCATTTTGTCCGGCGAGACAACCAAACAGTAACCTTAAAGACGGAAAAAGAAACTAGAGTTAGTCAGATGAAGGTACAACCATCAAGCAAAACCGAACAAAATAGAAAGCAAAATATATAGAATGGAGAAATCAACCTAGCCAGCAACGGTTATATCCGACAAGCCTTTTGAAATGCCGTTCTATACAAAGTGGAAAGATGATAATTAAACCAGCGCTTTTGAGAAAGTCGATTTTGAAAATTGCAGATAGTTAACAAACGGTATCAGGTCTCAACAATAATAAAAATTTGATGCGCCCCCATTATTTAGGTACAGTATAAGCCAAAAATTTAAAAACTCAGATGGCAAAAAGGACCCCATAAACATTAACATTTATATTTCTCTGTAAATATACATCTCAGTTGTGGTACCTTTCTCCCAGCGGGTCACAGTTGACATTGCACTTTAAAGACGGGGAAGCTTGGCTGACTAATAGTTCTAGAGCTGCAAATTAAGATAAGCCGTAATGTTTATTCAACTATCTCTCCCGGTACAGTTCAGATTTTAATTGAGAATATTATGTGCATACAAACAAGTAAAAAAGTGTAAACGTGTAAAATATGTATAAAGATACAGTGGACTATTCGAGAAGTATGATGAATTTAACCGAAGTACCAGACTTAAACAGAAACTCGGTAGCCAGGCGTAATATAATCATGTGTCATAAACTAGCAGCGTATATACACTTTTTGGCGTATGACCACATATGGCTATAATGTACAGTTAAATCCTACTCACTCAGGTTTGCCAGGTTTGCTTCCTGATTTGCTTTATTAACTTGTTCGGGGTTCTATCGGGCTTTCCCTTTTCTTTCCTACTCTAGCTGTGTAGTTTTATCTCTGTGTCTTTCTGTAACTGTCGATTTTACATTTCCCGCTGTCGATGAGTGTCCCCGTCTGGCTTCCTCTGGTTGTTGAATTTGCGGTTGTCGTGTTTTCGCTTCAGCCATGATATCCTTAATCAAAGAACAATGTCTATGAAAATATGTGGACGGAGGGGGGTTAGTAAATTAGCAAATGCCTAAATCAAAGTTGACAATTCTGTACATGAACAATATATCCATCTGAGAAACAATGAACGGGCTTTCTGTCGAGGGAAAAGTAACACGTCTTTGAGACATTCAATTACCTTCTTAAGTTTTCTTTCTCTATCAGCCTCTGTCTCTTTATTGTGCTGTCTTTTGACCTAACTGTCTGTCTGTCTATTTAGGCCTATCTTCCATTAAGTCATTCTTTCTTTATTTTTCATATCTCTATCATTCTATCTACATGTATTTGTCTGTCTCTCTGTCCGTCTATCCGTCCTTCCAGCGAGCCAGCCATCTATCAATTCATCCATCTCACACTCTCTCCACCTTGCCTCTTGTATTACAATACATATGCATATATGATATGTGCATTGTTATACAAAGTACGTTTTCAACAGCCTTTCGAAAGAGCTCTTCAGCAGTTCGGAGAAAAGTGACTAATATTTCTATAGTCGAATTCTGCTCACGAAACTGCATATGAATACGATCGCCGCCAATGAGATAATCTCACAGATGAGGACAACCTAATTCCACGTTACTACGTCACCTTCACCCATTTTCTCAATCTATTATGCAGTGGAAGTTCATGCATATAGAATTTTTATAAATCGTGAGGGTCGTCAGCCCGGCAAACGAAGCAAAAACCTATTCTGTCCGCGAAAATTGCTTGGACAGCGCGACTTCAGACACCACTCATCACAAAACAAGATTTCGAAACGGTCATTCTCTTTCTTGTTTATTTTCATTTTAAGTACACCTTAAGTCAGCTTTCTCGGAAACGAATTTAGCATATGTTTCGATGTGAGAATGGTTATACAAAATTTACTTTATGCACACTGCTTAGCAGTAAACGAAAACTCTTGTTATAATGCATATACGAATGTGGGCCTATACAGTGTATATCATTATATCAGGTGGTCTGTGTAATAGGAAGCTCAGTGTCTAATCTTCTAGCTTGTGTGCGGGTTCAGGCTTGTTGAGCGGGCTCCGTGCAACGACCCTGGCGAGTTGTTTACGCACACGCCTCTCTATCATTAAACAGTACAGTTTGGTTTCCTTGAGGGCTGTCAAGTAATTAGTCTGGCGATTTTTCAACCGAAGCCTACTGCGTGTTTGTTTGATATTCTATCAAACTTCCTCGAACATACAACATAGCAAAAAATGATAGGCCAGAGAGCTCGGCTTGTAACGGGAAGAGTATGGGTTCGAGCCTCCTTGTGGCCAATACTGTGTAGAGACCTTGAATAAGTTCTTAATTACCGCACAGTTGCTCAGCATCATCGATGCTCTGTCGTGTATGCAGTTGTTTTGTATTGTATTGCATGAAACCTTTATATTTTGCTCCATTGGCTTACCGTATTTTCAATTGCCTTGAGTGACATTTAATTAGTTTAGGAGCTAAGACTACCCACTATGCAGTCCTAATAACAGGGACAGAAACTATGAAGCCGTGACTATAATTAGCGATATGACAATTAGTTTTCCTGCATCGAAATATGAAGGTTCCCTGCATATTTTAGTAGATTTCATAAATCCAGCGTTAATTAAAGTACCAACCGTATACACTGTCTTCGTTGACCTATTTTCCTGGTGATCAGAGAATTACTTATTGTATCAGGCGTATATACCATGCAATCGTGCATGATATTTTATAACCATTAGAAAAAATGCGACAATTACACTGTATGGAATAGATATATGAGACACGACAATGTGTGGAACAGATCTAAAGATCTGATGCTGCAGTGTTATCTTTGTTCTGAATTTCCGGAAAAAAACAGGTAACTATTTAGCAAAATTTGGATGTTCAACTTTTCAGACATATTAAATTTTCAGTGTGTTTAACTAACAGGTTTCACGCATGTTAGGAATCAGCAAGGCGAGTTCTGTCAGTCTGACTTATATGTGAGCAGTCAGAGTATGTGACTGACACTTATATAATACGGCGACAGTAAAACCTTTTTAATTTATCCATTATTGAATTACCCGATTTATGCTTGTGCCTTTGAATTGTTCTTTCTTTAGTGAAATGAGTTTTCATGAGATTTATAGGATTTATTTATTCAACCCATATTTACTTCAGGGAGCTTCACAGAGTTCTCATTAGATATTCTGCACCACATCAGGATACCAGGAAGTGCTTTTGTAAAGAAATTTTTAGCTGAGAAATATGCCCTCTAAAGGCTTGGCAAAACACGTGCAGTATTTTGCTTTAATAAAACACCTGGTAACTGATAGTTTGAACCTCTAAATGCAGATGGAACGATTGTTGTACACTTTCTGTTAGACGGGTATGCCTTTAAATAAACTCAAACGCCCTCCAGTGTTACTAATGGTATATACACTCCAACAATATTTGAAATGAAAATTCACAATTCATTAATATAATATTGACTAAGGTAAACAATGTTATGTCGTCGTTTTGTAGCTATTTTGATACCTATCTGAAGTACTATACAATTAATTAATTAGCGACTACGCTCTTGTAGTAAGGTCAGGTTTGATCAACATGAAATTAGTCTAATTTGATTGTTTATGTAAGTGTAATATATTGATAACCTAATTAAGTATAGCCTAATTACATTACACTAACATAATTTTTTAATGATCAGGATAGAGAATAAAGAAGCTCTAGTTATACACTCATGATATTTGTTAATATTTCGCTGAGAATCACCGACTAATTCAAATATTTGGCCGACGTTTTTTAGGAGTGGTTATAAATCAAAGAAGTTAATAGGACCTAATATTCCCATCCCAGCTGATACTCTTGACGTACAAAGGCGCAATCTTTCAGCACAAAATTGAATTCAATTTCGCTCTCAACTTACATCAAATTTGGTGGATATGAATTTCGTTGTCTTCGTAGTCTGCATTCTAGCAAAATTTCTTTCAGGTTAGTAAACTGGATTTGAGTGTCCAATTGCATTTTGGTTAATTTATAAGAATCCACTGACAAATTGCAATGCACAATTTATTGTGTTATATAAAAATACATATGTACAGTGTTGCGGGGTGGCACGCGGGAGCGGGTAGGCTAGAAGGCCGCCTGCAGGTGCCACCTGCAACAGATGTTAGAATAGGAGTGTTCCATTTCGGGCGGGAACTCCAGCCTATAAATAAGCGCGAGTGTGAGTTGATTTCAGTCCGGCTTCTGGTTTGACCCTGTTGGTCGTTTTGCTGTTTTGAGAGGCCGGACTCCGGAGATGTGCTTTTGAGGGTGTTTCGAAGTTGAATCTGTCTCCCGCTGTGGATGACCTTTTTGACGATGTCTTGTGAAGATTCTGCTGTTCGTTGGACCGCTGTGGTCGTTTTTCTGTGTACACGTGAGTTCGCTTTTGCTTGTAAATATACACCATTTTAAATTACTACGGGTGTTTTTACTACTTCTAGACAACGCCCTACAACAGATACATATGGTAGAAATATTCCAGGCCTTCTCTTTAACCATAGCTAAATGCTATGCTAATAGTAAATGAAACACGAAAGCTGCTGAGAGACCATGAGACTTAGGAATTAAAGAAACCCTTCATAAATCTAACGGCCTTTGTTGGTCAACCAATATTAAGCCGATGTTTCAAAATCTGTTTTCAGCTGGTGCAAGCAAATCACGTGGACCTGGTAACATCGCAAGTCTATCTAACACAAAAGTAATCATAACATGTGTAGCTCCTGAAAATGATTCTTTTGATATTAGCTGGTATCACGAAAATTCTAATACTTCTTCGCCTCGGATGCTAACCAATAACACAGGAAGCAATAATTCTACAAAGTATCTGATGATCAGGATGGAGAGGGAGCAAAGTCTCGCTATAAACTCTGTTCAGCTTCGAGATGCAGGAATTTACTATTGTACAATAATAAATACGACTACAAAAACAACAGAGAATTTCGGCGGTCATTTGATAGTACTCGGTAAGTGCGAATTTCAAATTTTTCATAATTAGAAAAATCAATCCAATCGGCTAGCAATGCTCTTCACTTTTTAACTCAGTGACCGCTTGGTTTTGTTAATATGCCGCTGGTATAGGTGCAACGAAGCATGCAGGGTGAAGTATGTATAAGTATTTATAAGTTGCTATGGTTTTTGGTAATATGCCGCTGGTAGATGCAACGAAGTATGTAGGGTGAAATATGCATAGGGTCGAGCTGGGAGAGTGCTTTGATAAGTGACCGTTCTTGGCCAACTGGCGCCCACTCAGCCCTTAATTCTTCCTTCTTAATTCTCTCGCGCTGAGTAAATGAGTAGGTTGGGAGGTTAAAAGATGTCCTATCGATGCATTGCTGTTGTCGTGTTTGCGTCTTAGCCGAATGATTCTTCGAGCACAAGACCACACTTTGAGAGGTTTCGATGAAGGTTTGTAAACTTCTTGGATCCATTTGTTCATTTCCTCGCCGTATAAGTCGTTATACTATCTACCTAACATCGCTACCTGAGTGATGGATTATAATCGTGAATACTTGTTTCATATAATGCTATTCTAAAATGCGCTTTTGTTGCGACTGACAAGCCTAACCCAATAAGCTGGACGATAACATACAGTGTTTATGCAGCTAATACGTAATTATGAAATTTGATTTTCATGTTATCACAGCTTCGGATCCTGCCTGCAACGCGGAGAATGTCACGGTGATGGAAAACCAATATATACAGCTACAGTGTAGTGTTACGTATGGCGGATTTTGGAGACCAGTCATGGAATGGACACAATTTGGACTTCATGGACAGGAGAAAATCAATAACGATAGCATTTCGGTTTATGTTGCTGAATCACATTATTACACAAACCTGACTGTTTCTCTTGAAATTTTAGCCAAACCATATCATAACCATATCAGCTTTGCGTGCAGTACTTACTTCAACTACGTCGAAGCTTTGGTTAAGAAGAAAGTGAGCAAAATCACACCGGGTTACAATCACACGTGGAAATCGCCCAAAATCAACGTATTGTGTGAGTTTAATTTCCACAATTTTTAGTGTACTACTGAAGCATTAATTTAGTTAAACTCGTGAAGAATATAGTATATAGGATAATTGCATGAATTAAATAATCAGCAAAACACGATACTTTAGACTTTGGTATGAACGTTGGATTGACTATTAAAATTTCGATCAGACTTAATCTTAGGGTCAAAATGCGTGATTCTAACACTTAATAGCGCTTTATTGTTTATCTTTATTAACATGAATTAGTATAAAATCGAATATACTTAATGTCTTTAAGATGGTCCGAGAGATGTATCAATGTATCCAGAAAGAGACATTTTCTATCCTGGAGATAAATTGACGTGCTCTGCATTGGGAAACCCACAACCTGAATACAAGTGGACTAATAAGGAAACAGGTTACAGTCGAATAGGATCGCAAATTGAAATCGTCCACTCGATGATACGCGTAGAACCCTATGTTTTCAGATGTACAGCCCAAAATTCTGTGTCTGAATCTTATGCCGACATCACATTCAAAGTACAAAGTAAGTCATCAACGCTGAAGCCACAAATGTCTTAGCAGTAGGTATTATCAGTAGAAGGAATGAAGTAGGCCTACTTCATTCGTCGCACTGAGGTGGCAAAATCTTAACAGGCATGCTTCCATCATTTCTCCACCATTCGATCTTGCAAATAATGTACTAAAACTGGATATCGCATTGTAAAGAGCTTTAGATTTTTGTCGCATGGCAACTGCAAAAAAGTCAAAAGTATGACAATTATAGGAATTTTTAATACTCGCACTTGCTGCCAAGTTTTTCAGGATTTTATAATGTTTTGATCAAATATGACGTTACATGTTATTTTTGTTCAATAAATTTAGTGTCAGAGCTACTTTTGCCACTGCATTTTCGACTGCTAGGATTGATTTATGCAGCGCTGTCTATGCTGACTTTCCCATGGTGCAGGCTGGTTGGTTGCAGTTCGTGTTACGGGCGGCGACTAGCTGGTTGGCGAAGTATTCAAATTTGCTAAAGACTCTGAATCCATGCTTGATGTTCTTTACTGACTTACAATCCATTTTGCATCGAATATAAAACTTCCATGTTGGAATTCTCTCTGGTATGGTACACCGTAGATCCATTCGTTCAATGACGAAATGTGGGTTTTGCTTGCACAGGTAACAGGCTCAACCTTGCCTTCTCTGTCTTGCATCTCATCCGTGGGGAATGGTTTATCGACTTCATGTCTCAAGTCGAGGCTACTTTAGCAGTACCTATTGCAATATTTTGAACTCTATTTAACCGAAGCTGTGTTGTAAGCGAGGGCGTCTGAGAAACTATTCTCAAGGGACGCTACATAAATTATGTAATAAACTACACTTGAATATAATGCATTGTACTTTAAGATCCAGGCTTATTGTAAGCCAATGGAGGGGCTTCCGTTTAACTGATATTGATATTTATCTTTAGTAAATCCCAGTTGAATGAACAATAAACAGGCTGTTAATATAAACGTTCAGTCTCTTCCCATCACATGAGTGAAGTAATTAGATGTAACAGTAGCTGACGTGTAGATTGGAAACCCTAAAACAATGAGTAGTTGAGATGAAAGAACAATCATGCTAATAGAATAAGCTCAATGATGTAAGCCTAATCCAAACATCTCGACATGTCGACTAGTGCATTTACTGACTTTATGTATTCTGAATGGTTTCTATTGGTACATGATGATTTTGACAGGCAGGATTTCGTATATCTACATTGCGAGCATCGCCATCTCGTTGCTTTGTACCTTCCTTCTTATAGCAATTGTGCTTGCAGTACGAAAACTTGTTAAAGGTTAGCTCATTTCAGAAGTTGTAACTTTACCCTTCATTGCGTGTATGAAACTTCTTACTAAAACGCAAAACAACGAAACTGTTATTAAAGATTCACAATTTCTTTACTATGCAATAACGCAATGTTGAAGAAGCAAGCTTATTCGTTGGCGTTCAACGAAAAAAAGTTCCACAGTCAGTTTTGATGCAGCGATTATAGCTTTGTGCACTTCGCACGGTCCTATAGCAGACAGGACCACACTAGGGAGCTACGGGCCATGAAATTCGATGCACTGAGAAGTTGGTAGAGACCAATCACACGATCATGGCAGACATGGACCCATGCTGTACGGTCCAGGCAGATCTTCACTCACTGAGCGTTGGGTTGAACCCAGACAGGGGACGGGCCGAAGAGCGGGATGGTGGCGAAGAGTTGTGGAAAGGGTTACGTTCCAGAGAGGGGCATGCCATTGGTGTTCATAATGATGACTGTAGCCGACGGCCAAAAGAGCCAGGCGGAATGTGTTTATGGTATGTGCAAAGTCTTTGCCAGCTACGCACTTGGGAACAGCACAATCAAGAAAGCCCTATGCATGCATGTGTGCATATCTATGTATGTTTGTATATAATATGTATGTATTTGTGCATGTATGCATACATGTATGTATATATGCATGTATGTATGTATGCATGTATGTGTGTGTATGCATGTATGTGTGTGTATGCATGTATGTGTGTGTATGTATGCATGTATGTATGCATACATGTATGGGTGCCTCCATAAAATGCATGTAGCTGGCTATTTATACAGCACCTTTCAAGAACTTCACAAGGTCAGGCGACGGAGGTGTTGATGACGGGATTTAGTGAGTTTATTGCAGAATGACTTTGAACCAAAGAGGCATAAGCTGTCAGTCTTCTCGGTGACATTGCCTCTTGCTAAACGATTAAATATAAAGTCATTACAGCCATCTAATTTGCAACAATAGCCATTAGATATTGTTACAACTCTGAATATTGCAAATAGTGAAGTGGGTTAAAGTGTTTCCAAAAGCAATTATTCAGTTACGCCCATATTGAAGACTCGGCCAATATTGTTGCCCCGCAGTAGAGAAAGTAATTTTAAATAGATCATATAATTGTGTATACAACAAGCTAATTTGATGAGCTGTTAATTCTATCTATCTAAAATTGGCTTTAATACTGTATTTAATAGTTTAAAAATAAGTCTACTGAAACACGTAGGTATCTATTTCAAAGATTTTAATGTTGAAATTGCAGCTCGAAGGGAGAGGCCATATGTCGTGCCCAACTCGAGAGAAATCCATAACGAACCAAACGGCCTCATTATTCCAGACGGTTAGATCCACCGTTTCTTTGATAGACAAACAACTCATATATTTGTTATTCCTCTTTTTACCCGAATGCTTCATGGAGTTTGAATGCTGTTTAGATTTAATCCCATATTTGAATATAATTCGTTGGTCATACTGACTGTTTGATTCGACCGTGATTCGTCCTTTTTCATAGCACAGCCATCTTTGTGACAGATTTGTAGTATTTTTATGGGTTTGGTTGGCATTAAACTTAGCAATAAGGTGATATTTATCCAGAAAGATGAGGCAAAGTAACGGTCCATTTATTATCCACCGTTACCAAGAACTAGATACCTTTTAAGGCCAAATCCAAGGCGTCGTTGAGTGTCATTCTGTATGTCTGTCTCTGTAGTTGAGTGTTATTCTTTACGTCTGTCTTTGTGGTTGGGTGATATTTTGAATGTCTCTCTTTGTGACTGTGCATCTTCCTTTATTTGTTTGTTGTGTCATTTACTTAATTGTTTGTGTTTATGTCCAAACCTACGATTTCTCACTCAACCGTTGGACATATGGCTTGTTAACAAATGCATTACTTACTTACTTATTCACTTACCTTCTGGAATAAGTTACTATTTGACCTAGAGTAGCTTAGCTATTACGGGAGATGAGGGACAGCAGCAGATGGCACAAAATTGTCCGTAGTGCAGCCAATCCTCGGCTTGAGGACGGTTAAATACAAAGGCAAGGCAAGAAATGCACAAGAGAGCCCTGGCCTCTGGTCTCAAGTCATTCAGGTCGCCAACTCTGGCAACTTTCGGTCTTTGGGCATAACGTACTCTCTCGAGTGTTGGACAGATAAAAACACCTTGTTCCGATAGAAATTGTTGAAAAAATTTCGCAAGAATGAACCCTTGGGCGCAAATATGGGTGAAATGCCGATTCGTGTTACCTCAAGAAAGATGTATATTGCCTCCGCTTAAACTCGCGAATGGCGTTTGATGTCCTTCTTAGTGATGTACTTTTCTTCTGTAGAAAGGATTGGAATTCTGAAAAACAATAACCATGGCGAATATGTGGAATTGATAGCAGCTGGACCAATAAGATCTCTTATTTTTCCATTGTTCGAATGATTTAAGGCCCATATGTGCCAGAATCTTACCTAGGTTACTTTAACCAAGAAAAACACTTAAATGAAATCGTTTTTTTTCCTATAAAAGGCAGTCATCTAGAAGTGTTAACTTTGAGTAAGCCTGCATATGCACTACAATAGACTAACAATATCGGATTTTTCTTACAAATAAAATCAACTGTATTATTCAGTAATTTCAATGTTTGCAGTTTGTATTCCAGTCTAGGTATGGATTTAGCAAGAGAGCTCTAAATTTATTCTAGTTTGCATTGCAGTTGATCGTGTAGAATGGCTAAGTGACATAGTGGCTACATACTGCTTAGCGCAGTTTCCGTAACATTCAATTACTCCTTCGCACTTCAAACATTCTAATTTGTAGCAAAAAATAAAGCCGCTTTGTGACTTTCCTTAAAGGATGCTATATAATGTACTAACTTATATTACCAAAAAGTAAAGCTTTTATATGAGCAAATGCATTAAGGAATGCAAAAAACGACAGTATATGCTAAATAAACCTATAGATTTTGATTCACTAAGCTAGGTTAAACTATAAAATTTACGATTTAAATTCAGGAAATGAGGCGAGGGATATAACTAAAACGGAAAACAACGCAGGTTACAATGAGGTAAAGAACTCGAAGATATAGGCTTGAGTTGTATCCGGTCCATAATTTTAAGAACACCCACTACTCAATTTGAAAAGAAAGGGCATCCATAGGTTTGGATGCTGGTTTGAGACAATTGTATATGACGAAGAACCTTATGTTTCCCGCAGTTTCGTACACGAAGGTTACGGGATATATAAATATATTTAGAACAATATTTATTGGCCCTAATTTTATTTATAACTATAATTGCTAACCATACAAATGAAATATGCAATTACCCTTTATAAAGTTCTGCGTTGTTCAATGATGTTGCAGAGGTTTATGTGACATTCTGTATGTCTTTGTCTTTGGAGTCGAGTGTCATTTTGTATGTCTGCTTTTGTGGCTGTGCATCTTTCTTTATTTGTTTGCTGTGTTATGTATTCAATTCTTTGTGTGTTTGTCCACGCCTACGATTCCTCGACCAGCCGATGGACGTATGACGTGTTAACAGATGCATTACTTACTTATTTATATGCTGTTTAGTGTGTTGGCGCTGATGGAACACAATATGTGCAGATGAACATCCGTCCAGACAATGATGCGCCAGCCACAAGATTCGTGGTGCATCATTCCACGATCCAAGTGTCACACATTGATCACACGCTCAAGGCTCCTATACGAAGCATATAAACCGATAACCTACCTACCACTTTTATTCGAGTGTACATTGTTTAACTTTTCTGAGGAGTAACAATGTAACGTATTGCAATGCAATTTAATGTAATGTAATATAACTAGACATTTATATAGCACCTTTATATCGCACCTTCTAAGTAACTTCCCAAGGCGCTTCCAACTTGCTTAAGTGGTGATAGAGTTTGTCAAGTTCGATCAGTTCATCTACTGGTGACTAATGTTCGAACAGATGGAAAAGTTTCAACTGGCGGACTGTTGCTTAGAAATGTAATCCAAACAATGGAATCTTATCCAGAATTGACAGCTGACCCCATATTCAGAGTTCTTGGTCTGAGTTGCATTGTGGATCGGAAATGACAACAGTCTCATGAAGCGCTCGCAGCACACGGTTACGCTCACCGTCTGGCACTCACCAGTGGTTGAATGCCCCGCGTCCAGATATCCCGCACCCTAATAGGCATATGCAATCATTCATTGGAAGCGGCCTTTGGGTCGCCGAAAGACGAAGTAAGTGTAATCGGAAATTCGAAATTTCTAAATCGCTGCTCAAAAGCCAACGCCGGACACCAGCTTATTCCCGAGCGCTGCGTCAATTCAAACGGGTTGTCGAGAGATACCCTGTGAAGACCAGGAGTTACCCTGTAGCAGACGGTTCCTACCACCACCCTCTGAAGACCATGGCTTGCCAATGATTCATCAAGTACTTGATTTTGCCTTGCCGACAACAAATAAGTGCGGGCTAGACATTGTTCAATTGTTTAGAATGGCCCTACATGCATGATACCCGTAGCAACGCACTACATAAAATGTAAAAATTGTATAAATAGTTTTATAAGTAGTTTATGATTCCGGTATAGCGTTTAATTTTTTGTAGTCAGCTACAAAACTAAGACTGATATGTAATCAACGACACTCATAGAAGCACCCTATATTTGAGGAAAACATCAAGATCTAGTTAGTACTGACACTGGATTTGGCAAATGTATGGAAATGCGATAAGACGTTTTCACAGGGAACCATTACACTTGTGTGTATCGTTAGGCTTATCTGCTAATTCCTAATAAAATCGATAAAGTTGGCTTTAAAAGAATCTAAGACTCTTATTGCTAGATGTCATACCACCTATGTTTCCGTTATAATATTATGTAGGCCTAAACTAGATTCTACCGTTTCCTGCTTTCTTATGCCTCTTAATATCGTGTCTGATATCATGCAAGTTCGTGTTGAACGCTGAGTGATTGTTTGACAACAGAAAACTCCTATACCATCGCTGTTTGTGTACTTTCCATCATGCTATAGAGTAAAACATCATGTGTTAGCTGAAACTAAATGTGGCCGGAAACAACCAGTAGCTTGGCTGATTCCAGCAGTCAGGCGAATGTATCTTGTTACAGTCACTAAACAACAGAGCTACGATCGCAAGCAATTGCGCTCTGATCGTTTAAGGCTCACTGGGTTATGAGTCGTTTAAATTCATCAAAAGGGTGAGAGTTTTTGGTGCTTCTGACAGTTACTAAAAGGTGCTACATCAAGTATCTTGACACATTGTGAGTTATGGAATATATATATGTGCATGTGTGTATGCATGTGTATACATGCATACCCACATACATATATTTCATGTACATTATTAATTTAGCAACTTCTAATGCGCCAGTGTCTAATGCACAAGGCATCAACCGATGGCACGAATATATTGTATGTGTGTATGCATGTCATACACACATACACACATCAACGACGTGACACTTGCCGTAGCACTGCTGTTCAAAAGGACGCTTTCAATCACGGTTTATGACTTTGTCAATAGAACTATGACAAAAAGAAATCTAGCTAAATTCCCTGTTCGGTTCAAAGGGGAATTTCCATGCAAGCATGCTAAATTTAGCACTGGTTGACACGTTTGTTTACACCGAGTAAGTAATCCTGATGTAACTTTTAGTGCCTATGGCACAGCGAGCCTTTACTACAATAACCCTGGATTCACACTTAACAGCCATTTAAACTAGTTGCAATATTACATGTCAACATAATATTATAGGCTTGTTTTAATTTAGGGTTGCAAAATGTACCTAAGTAGAGACTTTCGCCGACTTGAGAATATCAGCCTCGGTAATGGCGGCTGCTCTTCCTGGGTATGCCGGCGGTTGTCTATGTCGCGTCTTAGACGCCTTAGCACCCTGGTCGTTGAGCGCCTTTGGTGTTGCTGGGTTACACTTTCACGCTACATAATATCTGTCTACTGTACTCTAATCCAATTCAACCGAGTCTCGTCTAGTCGTACTGTTCCGTTACAGACAATTCCAAAAACATTTTCAACCTATGTTAAATCGTCTCTTTTTATTTCTATCAGGTAATTGTGTTTTAATACTTTTGTGAGGTGCGTGAAAAGCGCTATATAAATAGGCAGATAGATTATATCCGTTAATATCCAGTGTGTTTCAACGGATCTTGGCTTAGTGGGCCTTGGTCTTATTCTTGGCGTTGTAACTTCGGTTTCCATATCTTGGGTCTTGGCTTTAGCCTTTGCATCGCAGGCCTTACCCCGACACTGTAGGTCTTGACCTTGATCTCGACGGGACATCGATGACCTTGCTCGCGACCTTGTGCGCCTTGGCTTCGGCCCTGCATCGCAGGTCTTGTTTTCAACCTCGTGAGTCTTGATCTCGCTAATATCACAGGTGGCTGTTTACCCTTGCATAAATTGGATGGATATCATCAATAATACCTGGTTAATATGGTTGATATTCTGACTAAAACCGCATTTTCAGCGCCATTAAGGTCGCAATGAAGTTGTAGTTGACTGGCTATCTCTCAATAAAGTCGGAATAACTCAGGAGAGTTGGTTAAGTTCAGCAACTGGTCTAGTACCATTGACTATAAGACTAACATGAGCGATATGCGTTTGATGGAATTTAGAGTCGTAATGAGGAGCAATGGTGATCTTAATCGGGAATTTAGATAGCGCCTCTTCAATAGAAACTTCTTTGAGACGCTTCCCACCTAAGAACACAAAACCAGGATCAAATAGAGTGAATTTCAAGATCTTACGATAGAGACCAGGAAAGACCAAGGAGTTCATGTAGTGGGTTACCAAGCAACATACTCCAGAACGATGAACCCATCAGAGTAGAGATCTGGGATCACAGATGGAAGAGACGGATATTGCATAGCTCCTTGGGGTAAAATGTAGCACAGATTGCAATACAGTAATGCATAAATATTAAAATCTTAAACTCAAAATTTTTGCTTAGATAACCAGTCCAGTTCCTTCTATATGAAACTGGATATATTCCTAAACCTGGGTATACCGCCGATCAGCCGAGTCCCAACATTTAAACAGATTATAGGTGATTGATGTGGGAATGAGTTAGGTCTGCATAAAGGGCATCGCCATATAGCCAACCCTGTTGCATATGAATTGATGTATCAGGGTCGTCGAGGCTTCAGTAGGATTCGAAGAATGTAGAGATTCAAGTAAAACCTTTGGAAAAATTTTACTGGATGTAAGTTATACTTGCAAGCCTTTTATCTAAATCTAGCACCGAAAACTTTGACACATTTTCACTGCAAGACACACGGATTTCTATATGAGTGAAATTTTTAAATAAAGACTAGTCTCTTTTTGGTAGAAGATGGCCTCTGCATTTCTATGACTGGGCTAAGTTTAAGCCAGTTTAGTTGAGTTATTGAACGATTGTATAACATGAACTATAATTATTCCTAAGTAATATTGCCAACTAGTCTAAACATGGCAGACTATGGGGTCCATAGTATAGATCAAAAGATCATTGGATGCTAAGCATCACAGTGGATTGGATTAGCCGCATTATAAAAGTAGTCATTCTTTGAAACCCAGTATCTTTATGGACATTGCGAGAAAGGCCCACTAGAACGATCTCCAATTTGCCTGCATGTTGCCTTTTGCAATAAATTATTTTGCGAATTGCCAGTGGTTCTTCTCTAAATAGGTTCTTATATATGCTATCATTTCAGCAGTGGCTGCTTTGAATTTATGGTTATCATTCAAAAAATTAATTCGCTAAAACTTATGCAATCTTGTTCACTGCACATACGTACTGTTGTAATGGACTCTGTTCAGCGAACATATTCAAACTATCTGAAAACTCACTTTTTTGATTAGCTAGATGATCAAGTGTGCAGCACTTTGTGAGGTACATAAAACGCGCTATATCAAGTGTCTCGATGCAGTACATGCATACATACACATACTGCTAGATGTCGTAACGGTAATCGTGAACTCGAGATTTCTAAAGCGAAAGCTAAGTCGGGAGAACCAGCTTATTCCCAGGCGCACAGTCAAATCAGAACAGCTGTCATACAATGACTGCGACGTGTTGCTGGTTATTTGTGAACGTAATTTTCCAACAGGTGTTCTACACAATGACTGCGAGGTTGCTGCTGGGTATTAATAAAGGTAACTTTACAACAGGTCTTTAGCCTGAAACCACTTGATGTTATCGCACGATTGTCTGACAAGTGTTGACCTATACACATAGATCGGTCACTCGCTTAATTTATGACCGTGTTGATAAGAGTGCACTGGAGGTTAATACTGGACTACAAGCGCGTAATTGTAATGAACAACAACACTAAGAGCACTAAAGATTAAATTACGGCTTATTATTAAGGTTGACAGAAAACACTAAAGCTGAGCTAACTTAAAATTCTCAATGTATTTACAATAATAGTCACAATGAATCTTCTTTTACTTAGGCGGCATATGAAAAATGGAACAAACTAACAAGTTCATGAGAAGTTCAAGAAGTTTGCGTGTTGCAGGACCTAAATTTTGAAATTCTCTTCCTTCATCTGTTCTTTTCTGCTCAGTCTCTTGTGTCACTTCGGCCTCAACTGAAGCTCACTTTTCAGTTGGCCTAACCACGCTAGACAGCCTCTCGGATTCATTGAACTGACTTTTTGCATATTGACCTGACGTCGGCTTGATTTTGTGCGTCATCGGTTGATGCTTAGTGCCTTAGACACGGGCGCTATAGAAGCTTCTAATTACAGTTACAATAAAGTCAACATTTGCAACATATATTAACAATAAATAATGCCCAAAAGATGTTGCATAAAAATTTGTGCCACCTCGATATGTGAAAACTGCTGCCTTAATACAAAAAATCTCAGCTTAGAAACAATGTCTGACGTAGTCCTATGTGAACTGCGAATTAATGTTGATTGACCGATGTAGTACTCCGATAGGCGTCAGAGTCGTGAACCTCGTTACCAATCCGTAGGAGACAGACAGTAATTGTGGTCCATTTTTGTAATATTGACGCCCATGTCATAAACGTGCGGTGAAAGATGAAAGTAAATGCAACCTAAAATAACCAGTAGTGTGGCTGATTCATACGAGTTCTTACTTGTTACGATCACTAAACAACAAAGCTATGATCGCCAGCAATATAGCTCTGATCGTTTAGGGCACACTGAGTTATGAGTATACAGCCGTTTAAACTCTCTGGGACGTTTAGAATCAACAGGGTGAAAGTTTTTAGTGCTTCTGATAATTACTTAAAAAGTGCTAAATCAAGTGTCCTGACACATTCTGAGTTATGCGATATATGTACGTATATGTGTGTATGTATGTGTGTGCCACTGTCCGGAGCACTGCTGTTCGAAGGACGCTTCACTAGCCATCCCAATCCTGGCCCTGTCTCCAAGCTCTATGTAGCCAAAAAGGTCTGCCTCTGACTATGTGTGTCTGGGCCATACGACCGGTCTGATTCACTCTTCGTTTGGTTGAATATCATGGCTCGGAACTCCTTTACAAGGCTCTGCCCGCCACGGACGTGTGCGAAATGTCCGAAATCCGGTGTTGATCTATATGGATAAATCAACTCTGCCGAAGCAGATTAGTTATCTCTGGGATCTCTTCGATGCTGGTAGCATCGTTGCCGGAGATGTTGATTTGCTTCGTTTCTGAGGTATCTGTGAGTGAAACAAAAGGCTCTATAAAACATATTAAAGGCATTTTAGCCAAACTATTTCATTTAACTTGCTGTAGGTTACAAAACACTCCAAAATCGAGGCCAGACTGAATTATAAGAGCCTAAGTGTCACAGAAAATTGCTATTCTTATTTTTTGTCTTCTTTCTTCAGTAAGATTAGGGGTCTTACAAGATAAGTAAAATTCATTTAGTTTTTATGCTTTGCTTCCAAGAATTTACCTCAATAGCTCAGACTGCCTCTCAGATTCATTGAACTGACTTTCCAGAACGTCATGCTATTAGTAATAAAATGCAACAGAAGCTTTGAAAGATGCAATTAAGAGAGTCTGATATCGTTTGAGCAAGCATATTACAGTTTTGAGCATACATGGTTACATGCTGCAATATAAACTTGTTATCGGCCAGTACTCAATAAGTATTTAATCTCACTTGTTTATAATATTTCTCACATGCAACAAAACATATTTACCTTGTGTGATCAATTCTTCTGTAAGTGACACATTTGCATGGTAGCTACTCAGAGCTTCAAGATCTAGAAAACACAACACTCCTTAGTAAATAAAATGTACATTTCTTCAAATGCGCCTGGCACAGTAACGTGACAAACTATCAAGCCGTTAATTAATAAATTAACAAGATTTTCTAAAGGTTATGCATAAATATCCTGATGCATGTATAAATACGTATGAGTAAAATCTAGCATGAATGTATATTGAAATCAATGTTTTCATTACTTAGTGAAAATGTCTTACCATCACTAATACAGAGACATCTTCTCTCTTTGCAGGTACATAACAATCTACAAGAAAACATCAACTTTTAATTGTATAATAACCAACCACTTCCACAAAAATGTTTAGATCTATCCTTCCAATTGCGTCTTTACATTCTGTCATGTGCGGCCATAATTTGAAACCACAGGTTTCCATAGTGTTCTCTTGTTGATCTTAAAAACATTCTTCGTGTTTTGCTTACCATCAATTTAACTCTAATTCAAAAATTGTTCTATTCCGTTTGAGACTGTCTGTGAGCTTCATTGTTTCCTAAGCTGGAGATTTAATAAACATGTTCTAATATATATTATTTAGCTGAGATTATGGTAGAAATGTATTTTGAGTTGTTGAAATTTCTCGCCCTAGTAGTATGCTGTTGACAGAATTACTTTCTGTGCATCGACCTGATTATGGCTTCATTTTGGTGTGCCATCGTTTGAAACTTTGTGCATTATACACCGGCTCTATACAAGTTGCTTATTTTTATTTCTTCCGCAAAAAAATTCTGTGTTTGATCACTTCATTACTTAGTAAGCCTTAGCCCATAGCCATGAAAGACTATTATCAACCTGCATAATAGCGAACGGTTGCAATACTTCCTCCTACTTTAACAGCCTGGTAGAACACTTAGCTGATGAACTGAAAGCTTATCTTTGTACATAAATTATCTAATACATTTTACCGAATGTTCTAATAGCCAGGAAGTAAAAATTCTTTTGTTTTTATTTTTTATATCACTCGTAACAATAAGCAAATATAATAAGTCGAATGGTTGTTACCTTCTGAATAAAAATGCAAGAATCATCATCATGACTGAAACCCCAACAAGAAGGATGGCAACAGGAATACAAATCTCGAGGGGCCATTTTCTAGGTGATGCTGTTGTTTTCGACAGATCCAAAAGGAAGTAACTCAGACTCACTAAAATTAATACAAATTCATGTTAAACTATCTTCAATTTAATTTATATGAAACAATAAAACCATGCACTTGATTAGATTTAACTCTTGTTTCCATAACAATCTTTAATGGAAAGGGTTTTAAAAGAAACGTTTGTATATTTATATTAGAAAGGTAAGGTTATATAATCATTCAATAAATAGACAAAGCTTGAAACTTGTTCTAAAAGCCTGCGATCGTTCACACAACTGTAATAGAAAGCAATATTAGCAACAATATAGTTAGCACTCACTAACGTACTTACTGCTGTAGTGGTTACATTGGTAGTTGAGGTACTTGACTACATAAGAACACGGTGTCTGACGAACATTGCATGTAGCTAAGCAGGTGTAGTTTCCATCCGATTTGCCTGTCAACTTCACAGCTGCATTGTGGATCAGTTCAATGCCATTTTCGGAAAACCAGGTGTAACTGCATTCACCACTGATTACATCAGAGCAATCTAAGCTTTCCAAATCACATCCGCCAAATGACAGGTTCGTTGTATTTGTAAGAGCTAACAGTCGCAAAAAAAACAATATTTGTAATAGCTAACAGTTGCAAAGAAAAAACAATATAGCCATTTATAAATCACCAACATGGTCTATCTTCCTGTGCATTGAAAACAATATTGTGAATAACAGCACAGAATGAGCTAGATTTTTCAAAGTAAACAAAAGGCTAATGTGTAATAGAAGCGAAGAGGATCATTAAACAATAAAAGACAAATAAATTAACTCGATAGACATGAAGATAGAAAAGATTTAGGGATACACAATTATAAACTGTCTAAGCACACAAAACGCTGTGAGTACTGTGTATAGAACTCACATCTTCTGTTCACAGTTGAAGAAAATGCAAAACGTGACGTAATCGTAGAGTCAGGATATTTGATGCGACATGTGTACGTAGATGTCTGGTGCTGATCTGCCTTTCGTTCGATGGATGATTTGGTGACTCCAAATGCATCTTTGTTGATGTGCGAAGGTATCACATTTTCCCCATCCATCCATTCAAGGACAGGAACCAGATTTCCTCGATAACTGAGATCGCACGACATCATAACTGTATCTGGTTCCAGGCCACAATTATTGCTTCCCAGAAAGCCATCTGGTGGCGAATTTGCCGTGCAAGATACATTCGATGGATATTTTTCTACAAAAATAAACGTAATCAACATTAAAATGTTATATTATTTGCCAATTCGTACATCCAACAAGAAAATACATTTTGGTGTTCACAGTCCCAATGTTACTGTACAGACTATAGATATATTTTCACTTGAAGCGATCATTGGTTGATTTCACGGCCATTATAATAACGGCGTTATAGAGGTCGTTGATACAACACAAAGAAAAAGAAAAACTTATCATGTCGAAAAGTTTTTGTCACTTTAAACTGCATGATATGAACAAATTAAACTGTGAAATTATGAAAATGAAGTACTACTGGTAATTATACTAACCAAAGACAATTAACTCTGCTTTATGTTGGGAGTCTCTGTCCATGCACGTGTATGCACCAGCGTCTTCCAGTTTCACGCCTGTTATAGTTAGGTCGTACTGCCCTGATGTTGCATTTGGTAGCACCTTAAACCTGCCACGATATCCGTTCAGAATCCATCCCCGCTTATATACAATATAGAAATCAGCATCTTTATTCAATTTGTGATGCCATTCGACTGGATTAGCAGAGTCTGTGACGTCTGTTCGACATTTCAAGATGACCTCATCCTGTCCTATCAGAGCTTCTGTGTCTTCTGGTAATTGTAATAATTTGCTGTCAACTGAAAAGAAATGTTAAACACCGAAGTTATCACTGTGCATGCTTACGAATTTATAAGTCAATAGAGTATTATAATTTATAAGATTAATACATTGTGTTTTCCCGGATTTCCATTTGAACATGCACGTAAATCACAAACATAGGGCTACGCCACAACTGTTTTGGTAACCATCTGTGAACTACACGTGTCCATGGAACACATGTCGGACCACCAAATAACACCATGTCAAATTTCGATTACCTATTAATAGCATTAATAGGAAACAGGTTGCTATTCGCAGAAACATTGTAGATTAACGTAGAATGCTGCTTTAAGTTGCTTATTTGACCAAATTGACACAATGGATATCTCCTCTGCTCAGCCACGGCAACTCAAAGCCAAAGGCGTTTTTAGACGTTTTATAGACGTTTCTTCTAGTAAGTTTCAGTTAGACACATGAGAAAAATGTTGTGTTAAATTTTTGAGAAAATTCCATGATCAAGAATGGAAAATGAACGGTTTGTCCAATAACAGGAAGTTTGTAACGGACGCTTTCAGTAAAATCCCCTCAAAAGTTTTGAGTCAAAACTATATATAGCCACTAAGCAAAAGCGCTCAAAAAATCCATAACCTAAAAGTAGGACATGAGTTCATTCACGGGCACTTCCCCAAAATCAGATGGTTTATATGTGTGAAAAAACATTTGGTTATCTGTAGACCGACTACCTGGTTACCTGGAGACCAATTATGTAAACCATCCTATGAACTCACCGACACTTCGCCCCTTAAAATCTCTGCGCAAATCTTTCACTCAAAACTGAAATCACTCATCTTCTACGGATCCTATCCCAATTCTTCCTTTTCTCTTTATCTCACTTTCCGGTTCCACTCCAAACGCCATCCACCGTATCTGCCTGCCTGACTCTTTGGTCTTGACCTGAAACCGAACCCTTCTTGCCTCACGTTTTTATTCTGACTGAGTGCCTGCAGTGAATAAGATGGTTCCTGCAACCTAACGTTCGTTGGGAGCTGTATAAATCTTACAATTACGATTACTAGACCCTGAGAGGAAAGAACTGAGAAACAGTAAAGGTACTTATGTTTGAAAGTCGGTGGATTAAAACTATCAGGGTAAGATTTCTTGAGTAGGTGGGATTTCATTCCTTAATTGAAAACTTGATTAGTGATAGATGGATGGGCTTCAGACAAATGATGTTGGGTGAACGACAGAAGGGGTGGAGGGCGGTGAAGATCGCTGTCAATGCAAGGTCATTTCAGAAGACAGGTGGAATGTGGGATATGAATAGGGTAGAGAATATCAGGTGAGTAGTGATTGGGGACGGGCTAGAGTGCAGTAATAGGATGATCGCGTAGGTTGAATAATGAAGACTTTACAAAGATGAATTTTTTGGGGGTATTGCAGAGAGTTATTACGGTATTCAAAATGTTGTTTATATGAAATGTAAACAAACTGAAGCCACGCCCCCTTATGAAGTTTTCTTCTGACTTGATTTCAGAAGAGTTTTCTCTTCTTCTTCTGAAAGAGATAGACCATAAAACGGTCAGAAGGTTGTCGTTTTAGAAGGACCCTCCTTATGAAAACTGTACATGTAAATCCCGAAGACACGTAGCATCAATAATTCCCAGAGTACAGTCATGTGCATTCTTTCCATAACTGGCACGAATTGGCCTGTTGTTAAAAACTGATGGATAGCTATGGGTCCAATGAGTCCCAATAAACGTGGCTATCAGGGTCTCTAAAGATTTAAATGTTTTTGTTAATTATACCCATTTTACGCCAATGACTAAACCGGAAATTTTATTTTCATCTTCATGACGGTCTGGATCGGTCTTAAAAAGATCTCTGAAGTAGGCCTAATTAGCGACGACCAAACAATAGAGCAAAAGTCAATAGGGCATTTCGTAGCTCTTCATAAATAAAAAGAAAAGTCCCATAGCTTTTCCGGAAATAAGCCTAGTAATTTCAATGTAGTCACGCATTAAACAGAGAAGGGAGCATCTGATCTAAGCTAACATGGAAACTTCTATAATACAGGAGGTAAAAGACTCGCCTAAACGATTACTATTACGAATAAAATGGGTAATGATTTTGAACACCTTTTATTTTTAAGCTAATTGAACATTGCATGACTGCATCATTTGCAGGCTTAATTTCATGAAAAAAAGTTGCTATATGTCTGCAAGATGGTGGCCACTGTAACGAAATGTCCATTTTGTCATAAATTCGATTAGTTTTAGCTTAAATGTAACCGTAACTGTAATCAAAAATTTGTATAGCGCTTCTTCAAGAAAAACTAATCAGAACAGCTCTCTGCGCTAGACTTAACGATGTAAAATGTCATTAAGAACAGAACATTCATCCAATAGTAGGCCTAAATGGCTCACCATTGTATCACCGTCCAGAAGTCCTCCGTAGATGGAACACGACGCGGCGTCCGGATATTCCTCGAACTGACGGATATGCACAGGATAGGGATTCGTCGCCCGGTGGTCGGTAGTTAGTTGAGCCATTACGTTGTTGACGTGCGGTGTCGCTCCGCTCTCTTCGCCCTTCGTCCTTCGTACATAGGTCTGTCGGTGTGAGGCTTGACTGCCCAGCTGGAGTCCTATTCTCCCTCTGTTGATGGAACATTCCAGTCACAGAAGGTCACGATAACATGCGGCAAAAACCGTTTGAATTGCAGTAAATACGTGTTGGATGCGAAAAATAATTCAGACACGCAAACTCTTTAGCACCAAAAGTCAAAACTGCCAGAATTGCGAATTCACCCATGTGTTTAATTATTGTACACTATTTTACAGTTTCCACTAATTATTGATATAATATTTGTTGTATTATGATTTACTAAAAGCACCATACTTACTATTTGTTATGCTATGTTACAATGTCTTACACTATCCTACATAAAACACTATATTATAGATACTATATTGCACTATAGGCTACTATAAATACTTGTCGACTCCACATATCACACTCAGGAATCGAACCCATGTCGCATTTGTGGAAAGCTGAACATTGACTAACCAACGGTTTATTTTAATGCTCTGTATTTAAAAGTGAAACCATTGTGTCCAGCGAACCAAACAAACAGTAAGCTCTAACGACGGAATAAGAAACTAGAGTTAGTCAGATGAAGGTACAACCATCAAACAAATACCGAACAAAATAGAAAACGAAATAGATAGAATGGAAAAATCAACCTAGCCAGCAACGGTTTTATCCGACAAGCCTTTTGGAATGCCGTTCTATACAAAGTCCAAAGATGATTAATTAAACCTGCGCTTTTAAGAGAGTCGATTTTGAAAATTGCAGATATTTAACAAACGACAGCTCTCAACAATAATAAAACTTTGATGCCCCCCATTATTTAGTTACAGAATAAGTCAAAAATTTAAAAACTCAGATGGCAAAAATGATCCCAGAAACATTAAAACTTGAATTTTTCTGTAAATATACACCTCAGTTGTGGTACCTTTCTCCCAACGGGTCACAGTTGACATAGCATTTTAAAGACGTGGAAGCTCTGCTAGCTAATAGTTCTAGAGCTGCAATTAAGATAAGCTGAAATGTTCATTCAGCTATCTCTCCCGGTACAGTTCAGATTTCAATTGAGAATTTTATGTGCGTATAAACGTGTAAAAAATGTAAACGGGTAAAATAAGGGTGAAGATACAGTGGACTATTCGAGAAGTATGGTGTATTTAACCGAAGTCTCAGACTTAAACAGAAACTCGGTAGCCAGGCGTAATATAATCATGTGTCATAAATTGGGCAGCGTATGTACACTTTTTGGCGTTTGATCACATTTGGCTTTAATGTACAGTTAAATCCTGCTCACGCCTGTTTGCCAGATTTGCTTCCTGTTTGTACTGGCTTTATTAACTTGTTAGGGGTTCTATCGGGCTTTCTCTTTTCTTTTTCTATTCTACTGTAGCTGTGTAGTTTTATCTCTGTGTCTTTCTGTCGATTTTACATTCGCCGCTGTCGATCAGTGTCTCCGTCTGGCTTCCTCTAGTTGTTGAATTTGCGGTTGTCGTGTTTTCCCTTCAGCCGTGATATCCTTTACCAAAGAACAACGTCTCTAAAAATTATGTGGGCGAAGCTTTCTTTCTCTATATGCCTCTGCCTCTTTATTATGTTGTATTTTGACATATCTGTCGGTCTGTCTATTTATCTTCCATTTAGTCGTTCTTTCTTTATTTTTCATTTCTATATCATTCTATCTACATGTATTTGTCTGTCTTTCTATCCGTCTATCTGTCCATCTAGCAAGCCAGCCATCTATCAATCCATCCATGACACACTCTTTCCACCTCGCCTCTTGTACTAAAATACACATGCGTGTATGATGTGTGCATTATTATACAAAGTATTCTTTCTACAGCCTTCCGAAAGCGCTCTTCAGTAGTTCGGAGATAAATGACATATATCTATAGTCGAATTCTGCTCACGAAACTGCATCTGAAGAAGGTCGCCGTCAATGGGATGATCTCACAGATGAGGACAACCTAATTCCACGTTACCACGTCACCTTCACCCATTTTCTCAATCTATTATACAGTAGTAGTTCAAGCATATGGAATTTTTATAAATCACGAAGGTCGTCAACCCGGCAAAAGAAGCACAAACCAAATCTGTGCACGAAAATTGCTCGGATAGTGCGTCTTCAGACATCACTTATCACACAATCTAAGATTTCGTAACCGTCATTCTCTTTATTTTTTATTTTCATTTTTAGTACAGCTGTTATTAAGTCAGCTTTTTCGGAAATATATTTAACATATGCTTCGATGTGAAAAGGTTATGCAAAATTTACTTTATGCACAGTGTTTAGCAATAAATGAAAATGCTTGTTATAATGCATAAACGAATGTGGGCCGATATATAATTATATCAGGTGGTCTGTGTAATAGGAAGCTCAGTGTCTAATCTTCTAGCTTGTGCTCGGGTTCAAGCTTGTTCAGCGGGCTCCGTGCAACGACCCTGGCGAGTTGTTTATGCACAAGAGTCTCTATCACTAAGCAGTATAGTTTGGTTTCCTTGTTAGCTGTCAAGTAGTCTTGCGATTTTTCAACAGAAGCCTACTCCATGTTTGTTTGATATTCCATCAAACTTCCTAGAACATATAACATCGCATAAAAATGGCCAGAGAGCTCGGTTTTGTAACGGGGAGAGTATGGGTTCGAGCCTCCTCGTGGCCAATTCTGCGTAGAGACCTTTAATAAGTTCTTAATTTGCGCATAGTTGCTCAGCGTCATCGATGTTCTGTCGTATGGTCGTTTATGCACTTTTAAACTTTCGAAGAAGGGCAATCTCTAAAACTACTGTTGTGTTGTATTGTATTACATGCAGCATTTATATTTTGCTCCATTAGCTAACGGTATTTTCAGTTGCCTTAAGTGACATTTAATTATTTTAGGAGCTAAGACTACCCACAGTGCATGTTTAATAACAGGGACACAAACGATGATAACGTGACTACAGTTTGGCTATAATAACTAGCTATATGACAATTAGATTTCCCGCATCGACATATGTAGGTTCCCTGCATGTTGTAGTAGACTTCATAAATCCAACGTTAATTAAAGTACCAACCTTATACACTGTCTTCGTTGATCTATTTTCCTGGTGGTCAGAGAATTACTTAATATAGCAGGCGTATATACCATGCAATCGTGCATGATGTTTTATAACCATTAGAATAAATGCGACAACTGCACTGTATAGAAGTATAGAGATACGGCAATGTATGGAACAGATCTAAAGGTCTGATGCTGCACTGTTATCTGTATTCTGAATTTCCGGAAAACACATTAACTATTTAGCAAAAAATGGATGTTCTTCAACTTTTCAGACATATTAAATTTTCGGTGTGTTTAACTAAGAGGTTTAAAGATGTTAGGCATCAGAAAGGCAAGTTCTGTCAGTTGAGTCTTAGTGTCATGTATTAAGAATAATCGAGGTTGACTTTGTGTCTCCATAAATTCAAGTGCGTTACAAACATTTATCTTCGGGTCTGACTTAAATATGAGCAAAGTCAGAATATGTGACACACTTAAAGAATACAACGGCAGTACTAGCTTTTAAATTTATAATTATTGAATTACCCGATTTATGCTTGTTCATTTGAATGTCCAATCTTTAGTGAAATGAGTTTTCATGAGTTTTTAAAAGATTGATTAATTCGATCCATATTTACTTTAGGGAGCTTCACAGAGTTCTCCTAAGATGTTCCGCTTCTGTTAAGGAAATTTTTAACTGAGAAATATACCTTTAAAGGCTTGGCAAAACTCGTACACTAGGTTTCTTTAAATAAACACCTGATAACTGATAGTTTGATCCTCTAAATGCAGATGAACTATTAGGTGGGTATGCCTTTTAAATAAACTCAAACGCCCTCCAGTTTTACTAATCAAATATACACCCCACCAATATTTTAAATGAAAATTTTCAATTCATTAATATAATACTGACTAAGTTAAACAATGATATGTCGTCGTTTTGTGGCTACTTTGATACCTATGTGAAGTGTTATACGTTTATCTAATTAGCAACCAAGATTTTATAGTAAGGTCAATACAAAATTGATCAACACAAAATTAGGCTATACTTAATTAGGTTATTTATGTTTTCATCATGATGTTTGTTAATATTTCGTTATAAAACACTAACTGATTTAAGTCTTTGGCTGACGTTGTTTTAGGATTGGATATAAATCAAAGAAGATAATAGGACCTAACATACCCATCCGAGCTGATACTTTTGACGTACAAAGGCGCAATCTTTCATCATAAATTTGGTTTTAATTTCACTCTCAACTTACATCAAATTTGGCGGATATGAATTTCATTGTCTTCGCATTCTGCATTATAGCAAAATTTCTCTCAGGTTGGTAAACTGGACTTCAGGCAAACTGGCATCGTATTACCACACAAAAGCCGTGCATTTATCTTCGGGTCTGACTTAAATATGAGCAAAGTCAGAATATGTGACACACTTAAAGAACACAGCGTCAGTACCAGCTTTTAAATTTATACGTTCGATCGTGCTTACCACCGGAACTTATTAAGACAGTCGCTTGTAGCGTAGTCAGAGCAAAACTCGACTACTGTAATTCGTTGCTGTACGGCACTACAAAATCTAACATCGCCAAGCTACAACGCGTCCAAAACTCGTTAGCCCGTCTGGTGACTGGAACCCGAAGGTTTGACCACATCACTCCTATACTGTCAGATCTACATTGGTTGCCTGTCAGCTCCAGAATCACTTACAAGACAGCACTCCTCACACGCAAGACTCTCTCTACCAATCAACCAGCTTACCTGTCATCCTCCTTACAGCGCTTCCAACCATCCAAATCTCTGCGATCAGCAACACAAAACCTTCTACCCTTCCCTGACATCAGAGACTATCGGTCTGATTTCTCACGACGAGGATTCAGTAATTCTGCACCAGCCATATGGAATAGTCTTCCTGTTTGCATAACTCACAACAATATCTCGCTAGACCTATTCGTAAAGCGACTGAAGACCTATTTGTATCGTCTTGCTTTTGTTGTCTGACCGCTGTGACCCACCCACGCCTACGATTCCTCGTTCAGCCGATGGACATATGGCGTGTTAACAAATGCATTACTTACTTACTTACTTACTTACTTACTTACTTCAATGTCTAATTGCGTTTTGGTTAATTTATAAGAATGTACTGACAAATTGCATTGCATAACTTGTTGTGTTATATAAAAATACTTATGTACAGATACATATGGTAGAAATAAATGCTATACTAATACTAAATAAAACATGAAAGCTACTGAGAGAACATGAGACTTAGGAATTAAAGAAACCCTTTATAAATCGAACAGCCTTTGTTAGCCAACCAATATTAAGTTGATTGTTCTAAATCTATTTCAGCTGGTGCCAGCGAATCACGTGGACCTGGTAACGTCGCAATTCTATCTGGCACAAAAGTACTCATAACATGTGTACCTCCTGAAAATGATTCTTTTAATATTGACTGGTATCACCAAAATCCGAATACTTCTTCGCCTCAAATTCTAACCAAGACCTCAGGAAGCAATATGTCAACAAATTATTTGATGATAAGGATACAGAATAGAGAAGCTCTCATTATAAACTCTGTTCAGCTACGGGATGCAGGAATTTACTACTGCACAACAATTAATTCGACTGCACTAACAACAGAGGAGATCGGGGGTCATTTGATAGTACTCGGTAAGTGCTAATTTCACATTTCTTATGATTAAAAAAGGCAATCCATCAGGCTAGCAATGCTCGGCACTTTTTTTACTCAATGGCCGCTTGGTTTTGTTAATATACCGCTGGTAGGTGCAACGAAGTACGTATGTAGAGTGAAATATATATGGGGTCTAGCTCGGTGAGCGCTTTGATAATAAGTGACCGTTCCTGGCCAACTGGCGTCCAGTCAGCCCTTAATTCTCCCTTCTTAATTCTCGCGGTCTGAGTAAATGATTAGTTTAGGAGGTTGAAAGATGTACTATCGATGCATTGCCGTGGTCGTGTTCAGTCCTTATAGCCTAATGAATCTTCGAGCACAAGACCACACTTCTGAGAAGTTTTCTTGAGGCTTGCAAACTTTTTTGGATCAATTTGTTTATTTCCTCGTTGTATAAGTCGTTATACTAAAGTATCTACCTAACACGGCGCTACCTGAGAGATGGATTAAAATCGTGATTACTTGTTTCATATAATGCTATTCTAAAATGCGTTTTTGTTGCGACTGACAAGACTAACCTGATAAGCTGTACGCTAACATACAGTGTCTATGGAGCTAGCACATAATTATGAAATTTGATTTTCATATTTACCGCAGCTTCTGATCCAACTTGCAATGTGGAAAATGTCACGGTGATGGAAAACGAATATATACAGCTACAGTGTAGTGTTACGTATGGCGGATTTTGGAGACCAGTCATGGAATGGACACAACTTGGACTTACTGGACAAGAGAAAATCAATAACGATGACATTTTGGTTAATGTTAGCGAGTCACATTATTACGCAAACCTGACTGTTTCTCTTCGAATTTTAGCCAAACCATACCACAACCATATCAGCTTTGAGTGTCTTACTTATTTTAACTCCAGCGAAGTTTTAGTGAAGACAAAAGTCAACAACAATACTCCGGATTACAATCACACATGGAAATCGCCCGAAATTAACGTACTGTGTGAGTTTAATTTTCATAATTTTTATAGTACAGCTGAAACATTAATTTAGTTAAAACAAAAAATGGTGAAGAATACAATATAGAGGATATTTGTATGAATTAAATAATCAGCAAAACACGATGTTTTAGACTTAGGTATAAGCATTGGGATTGACTATTAAAATTTCGATCAGACTTATTCTAAATGTCCCAAATGCATGATTATAAGATTTAATATTAGCGCTTTACTATTTACTTTTATTGACATGAATTAGTATAAAATCGAATATATTTAATGTCTTTAAGATGGTCCGAGAGATGTATCAGTGCATCCAGAAAGAGACATTCTCTATTCCGGCGATCAGTTGATGTGTTCTGCAATGGGAAACCCACAACCTGAATACAAGTGGACTAGTAAAGACACAGGTTACATTCGAATGGGATCGCAAATTGAAATCGTCCACTCGATGATGCGCGTAGAACCCTATGTTTTCAGATGTACAGCCCAAAATTCTATGTCTGAATCTTATGCCGACATCACATTCAAAGTACAAAGTAAGTCAACCAACGCTGAAGCCACAGATGTCTTAACAGTAGGTACTAACAGTAGAAGGAATGAAGTATTTCATTCGTCGCACTGAGGTGGCAAAATCTTAACAGGCATGCTTCCATCTTTTCTCCACCATTCGATCTTGCAAATAATGTACTAAAACTGGACATTGCATTGTAAAGAGCTTTAGATTTTTGTCGCATGGCAACTGCAAAAAAGTCAAAAGTATGACAGTTAAAGGAATTTTTAATACTCGTACTTGCTACAAAGATTTTCAGGATTTTATAATGTTTTGATAAAATATGACGGTACGTGTTATTTTAGTTCATTTTCAGGATTTTATAATGTTTTGATAAAATATGACGTAACATGTTATTTTTGTTCAATAAATTTAGTGTCAGAGATACTTTTGCCACTGCATTTTCGACTGCTAGGATTGATTTATGCAGGGCTATCTATGCTGACCTTCCATGGTGCAGGCTTGGCGGTAGCAGTTCGTGTTACGAGGGCAACTAGGTGGTTGGCGAAGTATTCAAATTTGCTGATGACTCTGAATCCATCCATGCGTGATGTTCTTTATTGACTTACAATCCACTGTGCATCGAATATAAAACTTCCATGATGTATCTCTGGTATGGTACACCGTAGATACATACTTTCAATGTTGAAATGTGCCTTTTGCTCGCACAGGTACCAGGCTGCATCTTGCCTTCTCTGTCTCGCATCTTAACTCTGGGGAATGGTTTACGGTTTTATATCGACTTCATGTCTCAAGTCGAGGCTGCTTTAGCAGTGCCTAATTGCAATATTTTCAACTCTTCTATTTAGCCGAAGCTGTGTTGTAAGCACGGACGCCTGAGAAACTATTTTGAAGGGACGCACATAAGTTATGTAATACACTACACTAGAATGTAATGCAATGTAGTTTAAAGTGGAGGCTTATTGTAACCCAACGCTTATAAATGGAGGGGCTTATGTTTAACTGACCTGCTACAACAACATTGATATTTAGCTTTAGTAAGTCCCAATTGGATAAATAATAAACAGGCTGTTAATATAAAAGTTCAGTCTATTCCCATGATATGAGTGACATAATTTCATGTAACAGTAGCTGAGGTGTTTGTTTGGAAACCCTAAAGGAATGAGTAGTTGAGGTGAAAGAACAATCATACGAATATAATAAGCTCAATGATGTAAGCCTAATCCAAACATCTCGACATGTCGAGATGTTTGTCGTCGAAAAAAATGAAATAGCTTCTCACGTCAATTTTCAAACCAACACGGCTAGTGGATTTACTCGCTTTTTTTATTCTGATTGATTTTAATTGCTACATGGTGATTTTGACAGGCAGAATTCCGACTATCTACATCGCGAGCATAGCCGTCTCGTTGTTTTGTACATTCCTTCTTATAGCAATTGTGCTTGCAGTACGAAAACGTGTTAAAGGTTAGCCCCGATCAGAAATGGTTTCTTTACCCTACTTTGCGTGTGTCAAACTTCTTACTGAAATGCAAAACAACGAAACTGTATTTAAAGAATCGCAATTCCTTTACAGTGCTATCACGCGATGTTGAAGAAACAAGCCTATTCGTTGGCTTTGAACGAAATCAAGTTCCACAGTTAGTTTTGATGCAACGATTATAGCCTTGGGCACTTCGCACGGTTCTTTAGCAGACAGGACCACACTAGAGAGCTACGATCCATGATATCCAATACACTGAGAAGCTCGAAGAGACTAATCATACGGTCAAGGCAGACATGGACCCAGCCGGAGGAGGCAGATCTTGACCCACTGAGCGTTGGGATGCACACAGACAACAGACAGCCCAGCGGGACCATGGCGAAGAATTGTGGAAAAGGCTACGTTCCAGAGAGGGCATGCCATTGATGTTGATAATGATGAGTGTAGTCCACGGCCAAATGAGCCAGTACGACGCTAAGGCGGAATGTGTCTAAGGTATATGCAAAGACCTTGCCAGCTACGTACTTGGGAACAGAATAATCAAAAAAGCACTATGCATGCATATGTGCATATGTATGTATGTTTGTATATATGTATATATGTGTTTGTGGGTGCATGTATATATGTATGAATGCATGCATTCATGTATTTATGTATGTATGTATGTGTGTATGTATGTATGTATGTGTATGTACGTATGCATGCATACATATATGTATGTATGCATACATGTATATGTGCCTCCGTAATGCATGTAGTGGCTATTTATTTAGAGCCTTTTAGGAACTTCACAAAGGTGCAATGAGGCTACGAGGCGATGGAGGGGGTTGATGACGGGATTCAGGAAGTTTATTGCAGAATGACTTTGAATTAAAAGGGCATTAACTGTAAGTTTTCTCAATGACATTACGTATCGCCAAACGATTAAATAGAAAGTCATTACAATCATCTAATTTGCAACAATAGCCAATTAAATACTGATACAACTCTGAATATTGCAAATGGCGAAGTGGGGTAAAGTGCTTCCAAAAGCAATTATTCAATTAAACCCATAAATAAGACCAGTGTAGCCAATATTGTTGCCTCGCAGCAGAGAAAGTAATTTTAAACAGATCAAATAATTGTATATACAAAAGGTTAATTCAGTAAGCTGTTAATACTGCTAATAAAGCTGTTTTTAATATGTCTACTGAACACGTAAGCATCTATTTCAAAGGTTTTAATGTTGAAATTGCAGCTCGAAGGGAGAGGTCATATGTTGTGCCCAACTCTAGAGAAATACGTAACGAACCAAACGGCCACATTATTCCAGATGGTTAGATACACTGCTCCATCGTTTCTCTGATAGTCAAACAACTTACGTTTGTCATTCCTCGTTTTAGTCGAATGCTGCATGGAATTTTAATGCTGTTTAGATTAAATCCCATATTCGAATATAATGCGTTGGCTTTTTGATTGACTATTTGATTGTACTGTGATTCGCCCTGTTTCTTAGTACAGCCATCTTTTAGGCAAATATGTATAATTTTATATGGGTTTGGTGGGAATTAAAGTTAGCACTAATGTGATATTAATATAGAAAGACGAAACAAAGTAATGGTCCACTTATTACCTACCGTTACCAAGAACTAGATACCTTTAAGGCCAAATCCAAGGTGTCGTTGAGTGCCATTCTGTATGTCTGTCTCTGTGGTTGAGTGTTATTCTGTATGTCTGTCTTTGTTTTTGAGTGTCATTTTGAATGTGTCTTTACGACTGTACATCTTCCTTTATTTGTTTGTTGTGTCATGCAATTAATTGTTTGTGGGTATGTACAAGACTACGATTCCCCACTCAAACGATGAACATATGGCGTGTTAACAAATGAATTACTTACTTACTTATTTACTAACTTTTTGGAATAGATTACTCTGACCTCAGGGATGGGCAAATTAGACAGTAAAATGTAACTGAATTAAAAATTACAAATTACTTTTAAAAATGTAATTCTATTACCAATTACAAAATTACTTTAGAATTTCAATTGAAAATACAAATTACAAATTACGTAATTTCAAATTTCTAAAATTACAAATTACTTTGAACATTGGGGTCATGAATTTGAAACAGGAAACACATGCTTTCTTTACACCAGTTTTAGCATACTGTCTTCACTTTATAACCTTTTCACTACTTTCACCATTCTCACACTCTATTATTTCAAAAAGCACGCCATCCAACACTGCTGACATTTGAATAATCTCAACAAAACTAGTACACGTGGCTTCATGCTCCGCCATTATTGGTTTTCAGATGCAACAAAATGAACGAACTTGCCACAAGAGCACCATACAAGGCCGGATCGACCGTTTAGACGCTTGCTTTAACTTTAACTGCCACGCTGGTTCCCTGCTATTTTATTTATAAAATAAGTAAGAGGTATTTTCAACACACAAGGAATTTGAATTGAACATGACTAAAATAATGAAAGTAATTCGATTTTACAGTACTGTATGTATTTTGAAATTACAAATAACATGAAAAAATGTAATTCAATTACAAATTAAAAATTACAAATTACATTGATGCAGAGTAACAAAATACAAATCACCAATTACAATTTTAATTGAAATTACGTAATTTCAATTACATCAATTAAGTTACTGCCCATCCCTGTCTGACCTATATAGAGCGAATGGCGATTGATGTCGTTCTTAGTGATGTACTTTTCTTCTGTAGAAAGGATTGGAACTCAGAACAACAATGACCCTGACGAATATGTGAATTTATTCGCAATTGGGCTAAGTAAGAGCTCATAAAAATTCATTTTTCGAAAGATATAAGCCCATATGTGGCAGTGTCTTAACCAGGCTACTCTAGCAAGAAAAAACACTTGTATAAAATCGATTTTACCAATTAAAGGCATTCAGCTGGGTGTTGACTTTGAGTAAGCCTGCATATGTTCAACGATAGATTAACTAAATAGAATTTTTCTTACAAATAAAATCGACTTTATTATTCCGTAATGTCAGTGTAAGCAGGTTGTATTGCAGTCTAGGTATGGATTTGGCAAGAAAGCTCTAAATCTAATCTAGTTTGCTTTGCAGTGATTGTGTAGAATGGTTAAGTGACATCGTGTCTACACACTGCATTAGCGCAGTTTCCGTAACAGTCAAATACTCATTCGCACTTCAAACATTCTAATTTCTCGCAAAAATAAAGCTGCTGATGGTTTTCCTTAAAGGATATTATACACTAACTTATATTACGAAAAGTAAAGCTTTTGTATGAGCAAATGCACTGAGGAATGCAAAAAACGCCAGTATGTACTGTAATAAGATATAGATTTTGATTCACTAAGCTAGGATAGACTATAAAATTTACGATTTAATTTCAGGAAATGAGGCGAGGGATATAACTACAACGCAAGCAGCGGAAAACAACGCAAGCTACAATGAGGTAAAGAACTCAAAGATATAGGCTTGAGTTGCATCCGGTCCATAAGCTTAAGAACACCCACAACTCAATTTGAAAAGAAAGGATGTCCATAGTTTTGGATGGTAGATTGAGACAATTGTATATCACGAAGATCCTTATGTTTCCCGTAAGTTTCGAACGCGATGGTTACGGGATCTATAAATATATTTAGAACAATAATTATTGGGCCTAATTTTATTTATAACTATAATTGCTAACCATATAAATGAAATAAGCAATTGCACCTTATTAAGTTCTGAAGTGTACATCGAAGCCCAGTATGAGTAAAAATTATAAGCAGACTGAAGGAGGTAAGCTTTCAGTTTACAGTAAAATATAGCCTCAGTTAGAGTGTCGCGAACTTGAGGAAGTAGAAAGTTCCAGACGTTTTGAAATTTCCCTACAAGACTGTAGAAGGCTGATGTTGTGAAACCGAACAAGCGCATTGCTCATTTTCCTCTGTCCTTGCTTGTTCAGACATATGCATAGGCCTAATGCCCTTTGACTTAACCTGATTTAGTACTTCGCACTGATCAAGTGAATACGGCATGCACAGCACAATGATCCTCTTTGCTGTACAAGTTAATGTAGTAGTAGTTCCACAGTTTAACGACATCTTATGTCATCAAAGGCCGTTGACGTCGCCCTCCTCCTTCATCCAGGCTTGGGACTGGCACTACCCCACTAAAGGCAGTGGCGGGGTAACAAGGTAATGTAATTTTATTAGAACAATTTATATAGCATAGTAGGTAGCATTCTATGCCGGCGACTGAAAGGCCTGATTACCCGTTATCTGGTGCCTCGAAGACATCGACAAACTTTGCAGATCGCAGCCACAATCGAAAGCATAAGCACATTATTGTTATATGTTATAAGACCAATATTGTTATATGCTGTTTAGTGCGTGGGTGCTGATGGAACACAATACGTGCAGATGAACATCCGTCCAGACAATGATGCGCCAGCCACAAGACCCGTCGTTCACCATTCCAAGATCCAAATGTCACACTACGCTAGCATTGACCACACGCTCAAGGTTCCTATACGAAGCAAATAAAGCGATAACATACCTACCACTGTTATGCGAGTGTACGTTGTTTGAATTTTTCTGAGGAGTAACAAAATAACGTATTGCAATGCAATTTAATGTAATGTAATATAACTAGACATTTATATAGCACCTTTATACCGCACCTACTAAGTAACTTCCCAAGGCGCTTCTAACTTGCTTAAGTGGTGACAGAGTTTGTCAAGTACGATCAGTTCATCTACGGGTGACTAATGTTCGAACAGTAGGAAAAGTCTCAGGTGGCAGACTATTGCATAGAAATGGAATCCAAACAATGGAATCTTATCCAGAATTGACAACTGACACCATATTCAGAATTCTTGGTCTGAGTTGCATTGAGGATCAGAAATGACAGCAGTCGCATGAAGCGCTCGCAGCACACGGCTACTCTCACCGTCTGGCACTCACCAGTGGTTGAACGCGCCGCGTCCGGTTATTTCGTACGCTAATAGACATGCGCAGTCATTTATCAGCAGCCGGCCGTTTGTTCACCGACAGACGAAGTAATCGTAATCGTAATTCAAAAATTTCTGCACCGCTGCTCAGAAGCCAATCTCAGGATACCAGCTTATTCTCGAGCGCTGCGTAAATTATAGGGGTTGTCGAGAGATACCGAATGAAGACCAGAAGTTACCACTTAGTAGACATTTTATACCACTCTCCAGACCATGAACCCTCGTTGACAACAAATAACTGCTAGCTAGCTAGACACTGTTCAACTATTTAGCGCGTTAGACCTACCTGAATAGCAACCTACTTCAAAAAATTTAAACACCTCATTAATAATTTTATGAGCATTTTATGATTCCAATGTATCGTTTAATTTTAATAGGTATCTGCAAAATATTATATGTAATTATCAATGACACTCATAGAAGCACTCTGTATTTGAGGAAAATCGTAATCACGATCTCACGATTTCTACAGCGCCCAGCGAAATCTAAGTCGTGGAAACCAGCTTATTCACAGGCGCTCAGTCAAAACAAACTCGATAGGCAAAAGGGTTCGGTTCCAGGTCAAGATTCAGGCAGGCAGTCAGACAATGAGGCGCCAGCCACAAGACCCGTCGTTCATCATTCCAAGATCCAAGTGACACACTACGCTAGCATTGACCACACGCTCAAGGTTCCTATACGAAGCAAATAAATCGGTGGGTGATCTATATCGTACTGATATAGCGATATACATGCATAGTGAGCTAAGTGCGAGATCTATATAGTACTGATACTGGATTTGTCAAATGTGTAGAGATGATGGTAAGACATGTGAATTACAGAGAACCATTACACCTTTTGTGTACTGTTATATGTTAATTTCTACGAAAATTGAGAAATGATGGCTTTAAAAGAATTTAAGAATATTGTTGCTAAACGTTTCGTATCTCTTTATGTTTCCTTTATTTTTAAACTCGATTCTACCGTTTCCTGCTTTTGGTCTTTTAATATCGTAAATGATTTTATGCAAGTTCATGCTGTACTATGTGTGATTGTTTGTCAGCAAAACACTCCCATGCCATCACTGTTTGGTTTTAATCATGGTTTTGTGACGTTGCCAATAGAAGAACTAAGCCAAAAACAAACGCTGATAAATTACACTGCTTGATCTTGTTGCAACACAATGATCGTCTAGGTCAAAGTTAGGTTCAAAGAGTAATGTTCATGCAAGTACGGCTAAATTTAGCACTACGTTTGCTTATATTGAGTAAGTAAAGCTGATGTCAGACACAGGCCTACTGCTTGATAACGAAATCGTAAACTCGAGATTTATACAGCACCCAACGAAAGCTTAGTCGCGGGGAAGCAGCTGATTCACAGCGCTCAGTCAGAAGTGAACAACTGCTACCAAATGATTGCGACGTCGCTGCTGGTTTTTAGTAAGCGTAATTTTTCAACAGGTGTTTACCCTAAAACCACCTGATTTCATCGCGCGATTGTCTGACAAGTAATGACTTATATACATAGATTCGTCACTCGCTTAAATTATCGCGGTGTTGTTAAGCGTGCACTGGTGATTAATACTGGACTGTACGAACGTATGTGTAATGAACAACAACACTAAGAACACTAAGGATTAGATTACGACTTATGATTAAGGTTGACAGAAAAGATTAAGGCTGACATAACTTTAAATCCTCAATGTATTTACCATAATAGTTATGATGAATCATATTTTACTAAGGCGGCATATGAACAGTGGAACAAAACAACGGGTTCATAAGAAACTTCGAGAAGTTTGCTAGTTACAGGACCTAAATTTTTTAATTCTCTTCCTCCAGAATAATAGGCAGACAGACCTAGGTAAGACTTGTAACAGTAGGGCCTACTTCTTTACCCCAAGACTTCGGGAAAGGACTGTGCACGAGATATGAGAAGACGATACCTATCGATGCAGGAGTCGATAGGTATCATAATGCTCTACTAATTATTATACGTATATCGATAGCACAACTCACGCCTTGAACTCCTCTGGAGATAACATCGGCGCTATTTATTCATTCACCTATCTCTCTGTTTATTTATATTTTTATCCATTTATCTATCTATCTATCTATCTATCTATCTATCTATCTATCTATCTATCTATCTATCTATCTATCTATATATCTATCTATCTATCTATCTATCTATCTATCTATCTATCATCTATCTATCTATCTATCTATCTATCTATCTATATATCTATCTATCTATCTATCTATCTATCTATCTATCTATCTATCTATCTATCTATCTATCTATCTATCTATCTATCTATCTATCTGTCTATCTATCTATCTATCTAGCTAGCTATCTATCTAGCTATCTATCTAGCTAGCTAGCTAGATAGATAGCGCAAGTTTATACAACAGGCTTGGAAATCACCGAATACATATATAACCTGCGATTTCTGCTAACCGTTTCCCGATTCTGTGCAAATTGTCGACTCTCTGTATAGAACCGCATTCCAAAAGGCATATCGGATATAACTGTCGCTGGCTAAGTGTATTTTTCCATTCTGGCTCTTTCGTATTCGATTTTTCGGTTTTGCTGGTTGGATGTGAGTGCCTCTGACTAACACTATTTTCTTTTTCCGTCTTTTGAGTGACTGTTTAGTTTTTTTTTGTATATAGTGTAACAAATTAAATCGTCGGTTAGTCAGTGACTGAATATGCAGCTTTCCACAAATGCGACATGGGTTCGATTCGAGCGTGTGATAAGTGGAGTCTACAAGCGTTTTATACCAGTCTACTGTATAATGCAATATAGTATTTATGGTATAGTGTAGTATATACTGTAGTAAAGTATAAGATAAAGTAACATAGCGTGACAAATGGCAAATGAAGCGATTTTAATATATCATAATATAAAAATATTGTGTCAAATAGTGGTATCAAAAATATTGCTAGGCCTAACTGTAAAATAGTTTGCGTGTCGGAATTATTTCTGTTCTTTTCTGCTCAGTCTCTCGTGTCATTTCGGTCTCAAGTGAAGCTCAGTTTTTCAGTTAAAACTACCCTAGGCTGCCTCTCGGATTCATTGAACTGACCTTCTGGATATTTACCTGACTGCGGCTTGATTTTTTTGCGCCATAGGTTGATGCTTTGTGCAACAGACGCCTTCTAATTACAGTTACAATAAAGCTAACATATACAACAAATATTAGCAATAAATAATGCCCAACAGATGTTGCATAAAAATTCGTACCACCTTGATATGTGAAAACTGCTGCCTTAGTACAAAGAATCTCGTCTTAGAAATGATTTTTGACGTAGTACTATATGAATTGCTAATTAACGGTTGGCCGAAGTAGTGTCACGATGTATCAAAAAGACGACAGGAGTCGTGAACCTCGTTACTACATCAGTGGTCCATTTTGTAATATTCACGTCTATGGCTTATAAGTGCTGTGTTAGATGAAACTAAATGTAGCCTGATACAACAAGCAGTGTGGCTATCAAGCTGTCAGGCGAATGTATGTTGCTAAGGTTACTAAACGACAGAGCTGTGGTCGCCAGCAATTGAGCTCTGATCGTTTAAGGCACACTGGGTTATGAGAATACAGTACAGTCGTTTAAACTCTCTGGGAAGTTTAGAATCAACAGGGTGAACGTTTTTAGTGCTTCTGACAGTTACTTAAGGTGCTACATCAAGTATCTTGAGATATTGTCTTATGTAATATATGTATGTGTGCATGTGTCTATGCAATTATACATGTGTGTACATGCGTATACACATATACACATCAACGACGTGCCACTGTCCGAAGCACTGCTGTTCAAAGGGCGTTTTGCGAGCGATCCCGATCCTGGGCCTATCTCCCTGCTCTAGGTATACCCAAAGTTCTCTGGGTGTAGGCCTGCCTTCACCTTCTGAGCTTTGTGTAGCTGAGCTATCCGATCGGTCTGGACAAGCTCCTTGCTCGGTTGAATAACACGGCTCGGAGCTCCTTTGCGTGGCCCTGCCCGCCACCGACGTGTACGAAATGACCTAACGTCCGGTGTTGAACTGATGGGATATCTCAACTATGCGCAAGCAGGTTATTTTTCTTTGGCGTCTGTTTGATGCTGGTAGCACCGTTGTTTAACTCACATATCTTCAACAAGTGGTCTACAAAACAAGTTGAAGGCATTTAGCTACCCTATTTCACTTAGCTTGTTGTCGGTTACAAAATCGAGGCCAAGTTGAAATATAGGTCTCAGTGTAACAGAAAATATCCATTGTAATTGTTTTGTCTTCTCTCTCCAGTAAGTTTAGGCGTCTTATAAGATCATTAAAATTCATTTAGATTATGGTTTTCTTCGGAGAATTTAAACCTCAATAACTCAGGTGGCATGAACGGTAATTGCTAAAGGAAAGTCTAGAACGTAACAATATTAGTAATAAATTCCAAAAGATGCTATGTACGATGCAATTATGAAAGACTGATTGTTTGAGCATGCATTTCACGGTTCTGAGCCTACATGATTACGTACTGCAATATAAAATTGTCAGCATACAGTACTTAATAAGTATTTAGTCTTATTTGTTTATAATACTTCTCACATGCAGCAAAACACATTTACCTTTCGGGCTCGTTTCATCTGTAGATGGCATTGTTGCAAAGCATTCAGCTTCGGAATCTAGAGAACATAACAATCCTCAGTAAATGAAATGCATATTTCTTCAAATATGCCTGACGCAGTGATGTGACAATCTATGAAAGCCACTACACATGAATTAATCAATTAACAATGAATAAGCGCATGTAAGAGGTTTTCAAGTGGTTATACATAAATATACTGATGCATGTATGAATACATATGAGTAACATGTAGCACAAGTAATAAAATCAGTGTTTTTACTAATTAGTCAAAATATCTTACCATTACTATTACATCTTCTCTTTTTGCAGGTACATAACAATCTACAAGGAATATATCAACTTTTAATTGTATAATTCACAACCACATCCACAAAAATGTTTAGGTCTATCCTTTCCAATTACGTCTATACATTCTGTCATGCAGCTGCCATAATTTGAAACTACATGTTTCTTATAGTGATCCCCAGCTGATCTTAAAAATTCTTCATCCTTTGTTCACCATCAATTGAATCTAATTAAAGATTGTTCACTTCTCCTAGAGGCTGTCGATCAGTTTCACTGATTGCTGGCTGGTGCTTAGGATTTTGTTAGAAATGTATCTTGATTGGTTGAAATTTCTGCACTTGATAAATTACTTTGGGGGCATCGATCTGATTATGGCTTGATTTTAATGTGCCATCGGTTAATACCTTGTGCATTATATACAGCCGCAACTCATGAGGGATTATTGTTATCAACGTGCATAAGAAATGATTGTACTGTTTTTCTCTTAATTTAACAGCCTGGTAGAACGCTCGACTGATGAACTGCAAGCTTATCTTTGTATGTTAAAATATATAATTCATTTTTTACCGAATGCTCTAACTGCCAGGAAGTAAAAGTGCTGTTGTACAGTTTTTATATCACTTGTAATGATAAGTAAATAAAGCAAGTCAAATAGTAGATACCCTCTATATGCAACTGCAAGAATCGTCATTGTGACTGCAATCACAATAGGAATGCCAACAGAAATACAAATCACGAGAACCAATCTCCGAGGTGATGCTGTTGACAGAAATAAACAAAAATAACTCAAACTGACTCAAACTATTACGATTCGTGTTAAACTATCTTCAATTTAATTTATATGAAACATTAAAACCATGAAAACTCGATTAGATTCAACTCTAATCTCCATAACAATCTTTAACAGAAAGGGTTTAAAAAGAAACTTTTTAAAGGAAAGGTGTACAAAACAATGGTAAGACCAATGATGATATATGGAACAGAAGCCTGGACTTTGACGAAAGAGGAGGAGAAGATGCTGGAGAGAACGGAAATGAGAATGCTGCGGTGGATGCTTGGAATCTCACTGAAAGACAAGAAAAGGAATGAGTATATCAGACAGAAATTGGGAGTGACATGCATATCTGACTAGGTACAAGAAGCCAGGTTGAGATGGTATGGTCATGTTATGAGGAGAGAAGAGGAAAACTGCACTGAAAGAATTATGACAGCAGAGGTTTACGGACGCCGCAGTCGGGGAAGACAAAAGAAGAGATGGAGAGACATGAATCAACAAGACCTAAAGCTTCTCAGACTGAAGAAAGAAGATACTGGAGATAGAAACAAATGGAAAAGAAGGATTCGTGTGGCTGACCCCTCCCCTAGGTGGGATTAATTCCAGCCAGAAGGAAGAAGAAGAAGAAAAAGAAGTTTAAAAATAAACTTTTGTAGATTTATAATTGAGAGGCAAGGTTATGTAATCATTCAATAAATAGACAAAGCTTAACACTTGTTCAAAAGGCCTCCGATGGTTCACATAACTGTGATTGAAAGCTGCTGTTATTATCAATATTAGTATAGCTAGCATTCATTAGCACACTTACTGCTGTAGTGGTTACATTGATAGTTGACGTTCTTGACTACATAAGAACATGGCGTCTGACGAACATTACATGTAGCTAAGCAGGTGTAGTTTCCATCCGATTTGCGTGTCAATTCAATGCCATTTTCGGAAAACCAGGTGTAACTGCATTCACCACTGATTATATCAGAGCAGTCTAAGCTTTCCAATTCACATCCGACATACGACAGGTTCGTCGTATTTGTAATAGCTAACAGCCGAAATAAAAAAACAATTTAGCCATTGCAAATCACCAATTCGGTCCAATAATACGTTGTATAAAAAATGATGAATAACAGGACAGAATAAGCTAGATTTTTTAAAGTAAACAAAGGGCTGAAAATTTGTTTTAACAAGCGAAGTTGATAGTTAAACAATAAACAAATCACCTTACTGGAGAGGGATGACGAGATACAAAGAGTTAGAGATACACATTAGTAAACTGTCTGCGTCACTCAAAATGATTTAATTACTGTTTATATAACTCACATGTTATGTTCACGGTTGAAGACCATGTAAACCTTGATGTAATCACAGAGTCAAGATATTTAATGCGACATGTGTACGTAGATGTCTGATTTTGATCTGCTTTCCGCTCGGTGGATGATCTGGCGACTCCAAATGCATCTTTGGTGATGTTTGAAGGTATCACATTTTCCCCATACATCCACTCCAGGACAGGAACCAGATTTCCTCGATAACTGAGATCGCACGACATCCTAACTGTATCTGGTTCCAGGCCACAATTATTGCTTCCCAGAAAGCCATCCGGCGGCAAGTTTGCCATGCAAGAAACACTCGATGGATACTTTTCTACAAAAGCAACGTTATCAACATTAAAATGTTATATTGTTTTTCAATTCGTAAATCCAGTAAGAAAATACATTTTGCAATTGACAGTAGCACCGTATGGACTGGGCCCGTATAGATATTTTCCAAAAAGAAAATGCTATATAAGAGATTGAACAAAACACAAAGAAAATGTTAAACTCATTATATCGCAAAGGTATTGTCACCTTAAATGCATGCTATAACAAATCAAACTATGAAATGAGAAAAATGAAGTACTACCGGTGATTATACTAACCAAAGACAATTAACTCTGCTTTGTGTTGCGTATCTTTGTCCATGCACGTGTATGCACCAGCGTCTTCAAGTTTCACTCCTGTTATAATTAGGTCAAACTGCCCTGATGTTGCATTTGGTAGCACCCTAAACCTGCCTCGATATCCATTCAATATCATGCGTCGCTTATACACGATTTCGAAATCAGCATCTTTATTCAATTTGTGATGCCACTCGACTGGATTAGGAGAGTTGGTGACTTCTGTTCGACATTTCAAGACGACTTCATCCTGTCCAATCACAGCTTCTGTGTCTTCTGGTAGCTGCAGTAGTTTGCTGTTAGCTGAAAAGAAATTTTATCCAAATCGAAATTAACGCTATGCATGCAAATAAAATGTTCAAATTGAAACTAGTAGCAAAAAAGAAACTTCAGTAGCGTAGTGAGAAATTTCAAAACAACCAGAACTAAGTTTAGTTGTTTTAGGATCTGACCTTATTTCAGAAAATAGGGCAATATTTTCAAGGAATAAGAGTAAATGTAAATGTACGTGTTTTTCTATAACGAACGTATGACCTCGGCCCTGCTCATTTTTCAGTCAATTTATCAGGCGAGATCCTTCACACCACTGTCCCCTTGAATGAGTTCCACGCCATTTAAGGTCACTGTGTACGGACCGTGCTAGCCCGAGATTTAAATCTTGAAATTTAGCCACGATCGGGAAGCGAACCGGCATCCTCACGCACAGAGTCGCCTTGAATAGCATCAATGCGAGTAGCACCAAGACATTTAAAATTTCAAAATGTTGATTACCTATGATTGGCAATAACAAGAAATTGATGATTATCTGAAACATTTTAGATACTTTAGAATTATGCATTAAACGGCTTATTTCGACCAGTTTGACACAAGCAATATCTTAATTTAGCCACCGCCACTCTGAAGCCAACCGTCAGCGCTCAAAGGCCTTTATAAAAGTTCGTTTGTAATAAGATATTAAGGAAACTTCCCGGTCTAGTTTTTCCAAAAGATTGTTCATCGTTGACTAAATAAAGGATGGTTAAACGTACAACGGTAATTTTGACCAACTGGTGATAACGAAAGTGATTAGGAAAGTTCATGGAAAATCAAAAAAGCTATAAATAGCAAATCGATCAGTGGTATCTGGCTCAATTCAAGAACGTTTCGTCAATTCAGAGGGATTTTGCAGATATGTTGTGCAATGTTAGAAACATGAGCTCATCAATTAGGGTTCAATTAACGTGGCTATCGGGTTTTCTACTGATTTGCTGCCTTTTGTTAACTAAAATCATTTTACGCCAATGAGAAAGACGGAAAGTTGATTTGTCGCCGTCATACGGTCATAACGGTCATGACGATCACGACTGTCACGACGGTCACGAAAGAATCGGTCCACAAACAATCTAAAATAAAGTAATCAGCAGCGACCAAGCCTAAATTACTAGGGCATTCGTGGCCATTCAATTAAAGTTTAGATCACTATCAGTGCACATGAAAAAAGAAAGGTCCAGTAACTTTAGCGAAAACAAGCCTATTATTTTCAATGCGAAAGTGCTTCACGTGTCAAACAAAGCAGAGGTGCATCTGTTCTACGCTATTATGTAAATTCTATAGCGCCGGCATTGTAATGCGCAAGGCAGCTTCTAAATAAACTGTATTCCCAAATAAAAACCTTAGCCGTAACCATTCGACATCCACGAGGGGTGGCGGTAAAATATTCACTTTAAATGAGAAATGTTGATCTTGACCTTTCTTTGTTAAAGATGGCATAACTGCATTATTTGTAGTTCTAATTTTATGGCAAAAAGGAACCTGCATGTCTGCATGGTGGCCTACCACGCTGTCACAAAATGTAACTGGTAATGCAATTTATGTAGTATAAGCGTAAGTGTAACTTTAACTGTAATGAGAAATCTGGATAGCGCCTCTGGAAGAAAAAATAATCAGAGTTGCTCTCTGCTCTCGCCTTAACGAAGTTAAACGCCATTAAGGAAAAAACATTCATCTGTGTTCATCTGTGTTCATCTGTGTTCATCTGTGTTCATCTGTGTTCAGATGACTAGAAGAGAAACCAGTGGCAAGCTCTCACGCACGCGCGAAGCCCGATCAACAGATTCCAAAGTTCTAGTTCAAACATGACAGAATGTTCAGAGTTCGTGAATGACGTAGCATCGAGGACGAAGAACGATGATGGGCGTTGTGATTCACCGCCGACGGCTTATGGTTGTCTCACCGTCCAAAAGTCCCTCGTAGATGGATGACGACGCGGCGTCAGCATTTTCCTCGAATCGACGGATATGCGCAGGACAGGCATTAGTCTGTCATCGGCCGGTAGGTAGTTAAGCCACTCCATTGTTGAAGGTCGGTGACACTCCGAAGACTTTCTTCGTCCTTCCTCCTTCGAATCCAAGATTTCCCAGGCGGCGCAGGCGGCGTACGTAGGTCTGTAGGTCTGAGACTTGACTGTCCACGTGGCATCCTGTCCTCCCTCTATAGGTAAAACATTCCAGTCCGAGAATGTCACCATAACATGCGGCAAAAACCGCCCGAAATGCAGTAAATACGTGTGGGAAACGCAAAAATAATTCCGACACGCAAACTATTTTACAGTTAGGCCTAGCAATATTTTTGATACCACTATTTGACACAATATTTTTATATTATGATATATTAAAATCGCTTTATTTGCCATTTGTCATGCTATGTTACTTTATCATATACTTTACTATATACTACACTATACCATAAATACTATATTGCACTATAGACTGGTATAAAACGCTTGTAGACTCCACTTATCACACGCTCGAATCGAACCCATGTTGCATTTGTGGAAAGCTGCATATTCAGTCACTGACTAACCGACGATTCAATTTGTTACACTATATACAAAAAGAAAACGAAACAGTCACCTTAAAGACTGAAAAAGAAAATAGTGTTAGTCAGAGGCACTCACATCCAACCAGCAAAACCGAAAAATCGAATACGAAAGAGCCAGAATGGAAAAATACACTTAGCCAGCGACAGTTATATCCGATATGCCTTTTGGAATGCGGCTCTATACAGAGAGTCGACAATTTGCACAGAATCGGGAAACGGTTAGTAGAAATCGCAGGTTATAAATGTATTCGGTGATTTCCAAGCCTGTTGCACAGTATAAACTTGCGCTGTGATCTCCTCAAACTCTTGTTTATTTCCAAAGTGCTTTGCAAATCCTTTATATGAAGCTGCTTCTATCTACATTTCCTCTGGTATGATAGTTTGCTATCTAGCTATCTAGCTATCTATCTATCTATCTAGCTAGCTAGCTAGCTAGATAGATAGATAGATAGATAGATAGATAGATAGATAGATAGATAGATAGATAGATAGATAGATAGATAGATAGATAGATAGATAGATAGATAGATAGATAGATAGATAGATAGATAGATAGATAGATAGATAGATAGATAGATAGATAGATAGATAGATAGATAGATAGATAGATAGATAGATAGACATACAGACAGACAGACAGATAGATAGACAGATAGATAGATAGATAGATAGATAGATAGATAGATAGATAGATAGATAGATAGATAGACATACAGACAGACAGACAGACAGATAGATAGACAGATAGATAAATGGATAAAAAGATAAATAGAGAGATAGGTGAATGAATAAATAGCGCTGATGTCCTCTCCAGAGGAGTTCAATACGTGAGTTGTGCGATATACGTATAATAATTAGTATAGCATCATGATACCTTTCGACACCTGCATCGATAGGTATCATCTTCTCATATCTCGTGCACAGTCTTTTCCCGAAGTCGTGGGGTAAAGTAGTAGGCCCTACTGTTACAAGTCTTACTTAGGTCTGTCTGCCAATTATTCTGTATATCTGTTACACAATACTACGGATTATATCAAAGAGCTAATCAAGCCAGTTGCTGATCAACCTGGTCGACAGAGACTACGATCGGTGACACATGGTCAACTCATTGTACCCCGTTCTCGTACATCTGCTCGGGCGGGCCGCGCCCTCTCTACTGTGGGCCGTCTCTCTGGAACACTTCCACCAGACATCAGATCCCTTGTCTGTTCAACGTTTCAAGAAACATTTTCTGCCAGTCTCAAGACGTTACTATTTAGAGACCGTTAGGTAGTTTGCTGCAGCGCCTTTGTGAGTTACTAAAAGGCGCTTTACAAGTTTAGTGATACATACATACATATAACTCTATTTCGCTGGCTAAACAATTCATTTCCGGCTAAAACATTTTAATAACACCGACCGAGCAAATATTACAATTCGATAACTTGGCAAGTGAGGTTCTCCTTTCGTTGGCCAACTCTTTGCAACCCATACCATTGTCATCACATGCAATGAAAGGACCGCCATTCATCCAGAGCATTTATATGAAGCCCTTTTTAATGTATCTGTACAAATGCGTTCCTTGAACGCCTAGACAGTTCTTCTGAATCGGGGTCAAAGAGAAAAACGGCCGTATGCCTCGAACTCTGTTTGTATGCCTCTGTCTCGCACCCTCTATTCGGTCAGGTTATAATGTAAATTCCCTTAAACCTCACTAAGACACAAACAACCGTTGCATCTTCCCACTATACCAAACTTGCAACAGTGCTGATCTCTGTCTATATAAGATCATTTGATCAATTCAGCTCGTTTTCAGAAATGGAAAATGAATAAATATTATGGCTGTGCACACACACATACATACATACATACACACACACATGCTTACATACATAAGAGTTATTACTTCAAACGGTAGTTCATGAAAATTGGACGAAATCTGCCGCGTAAACCACTAGTAAAGACCCAGCGTTTTCCAGAATTCTCAATTTCATATCTATATGTAGATCACTTATAATGACTGATGTTGAGTGCAATTAAAAAGCCCGAACCATTCAGTCTTGTCACGTAATTAGGCCACAAAGCTTTTAAAGCTCCGGCTGTTAGCTGTTTTGTGGTACATACGTTTTATAGCTATGTTAAAACGGCTTTAAACAGGAATACGAATCATGGCAATATAAAGGTCATCACGAAATATATAAGCTCGACGTTTACCGCTTGTGGATAAACTGTTTCCATCGTTCTAGTTCATTCTCGAGCCATTGATAGGGGTTAGTTTTCCGGCCTTGTAGGCCTCTGTCTCACACCCTCAATTCATTCACGTTATGATGTAAATTACCTTAACCCTCATTATGGCACAGATTCTCGTTGTATCTTTCCACTATGCCAAACTTGTAACAATGCTGATCTTCTCTCTAGGTAAGATCAATTCAGCTCATTCTCAGAATTAGATAATGAATAAATATTATGGCTTTATGAGTGAATTAGTAAGTGAGTTACATGCATACAAACATACACACATACATACACACATGCATGCATTCACACATACATACATACGCATACATATTTAGTTACATACTTAGTTACTTGCATACAAATTAATACTTCTAATCTAAGTTCACGAATACTGGACCTTATCAGCAGTGTAAACTAACAGTAAAAACCCAGCGCTTTTCCGGAGATCTTTATTTAATGTTTACAGATAACTTCAAGTGATTGACGTTCAGTGCAATTAACAAAACTCGAACTATCCAGTCCCATGAAGTAATTAGGCCAAAGGCTTACACAGCTCTGGCTTTCAGCTGTTCTTTACTCCCTTGCGTTTTCTGTGGCATTTTCATGTCTGCAGACGTTTTATGGACACATTCAAAACACTGTAGACAGGAATGTGAATCATGACGCTATAAGGGTCATCACAAAATATCGGCTCTGTTTTCCACTAATTTCTATCAATCTAACTCATTCTCGTGACATTGATATGGGTTAGCTTTCCGGCCCAGCTCTACCACCTCTTATGACACCTATTACTATTCTACCCCACTGTAGCCGATTGGTTAGAGCGCGCGCTGGGCATGTAACACGAAGAGTATGCATGGGTTCGAGCCTACCTGACGCGGTTAATGAAAAGGGACCTTGAACAAGCCATTGTTCAGCGTCATCGACTGATACTTAGTCGTTAGAAAGTAGCGCTTAAAACATGCAGAAATAATACCCTTTATAGAATGCTATTAGGTATTGCCATCAAGGGTTATAAAGACGTTGAACGATTCGGGTTATTGTTTGAATTGCTTATTTGTATAAACCCTTTCGACTCTCCACGAGTTAATTAGTTTCTTTGGAAATGAATAGTCCAAAAGGTTATTAGGAATGTCCAAATTTAGGCCGGGAAGGCAGCCAAGTAATCTGAAGTCATCGTGAGAGAAGGCGCTTAATTATAGATTAGAAAAGCAAAAAATCGGTTATCTTTTGTATGTCTGTATTAGATTCTGTACAAATAGTCCTATTCATAGCCACTTTCCAGTTATTATGTCCTTCTGCTGCGCTGAATTTCATGGTCGTTGTGTTTCCGAGTAAGATGAATTCTTAGAAAGAATACATTAGCCAGAAAAACAGATTTTTAAACCGGCTTTTTGAAGTCGGTGAATGCGTGAGTGAGTTAGTAAGTGAGTTACTTAGTGAGTGATTGAATAAGTCAGAGATTGATCAAAAGCAGTCGACGGAAAGTGTTGTTTTAAATTTCGGACAATTCTTGAGTCTTACTTCTAAACGTTTTGAGCGTATCGTCAAAAAGCAATTAAGTAAGTAAGCAGTGCTTTTGTTAATACACCATATGTCCATCGGCTGAACGATGAATCGTAGGTACATCTGCCTTCAAACTCTTTAATTCTCCCATTCCAGTCAGAATATCGAAAATTTCATCCCACTGCAACGGCTCGTCTCTCTGTCGACATTGATGTTATCTGCTCTATGGACACTTGCTCTTCTTGACCTATCTGCTGCAGTCGACACTGTATAAAACGCTATCTTTCTCCGTCGCCTTGAGAACTGGTTTGGAGTATCAGGTCTTTCCCTCAATCGGTTCTAGCCATATCTTACTTCCTGCAGTCTATTGGAGGATCAATTTCGGTCCAGACACCACTCACCCGGGCGTCCCTTAGGGCTCTCTTCTCGGTTCTTGCTTTTCTCTTCTATAAAACTCAATAAGTACTTTATTGAATCAAAGTGACCTCAAACATCATCTTTATGCTGACGATATTCAGCTCTATATTTTTTTTTGATAATTATTCATCTTCCAGCTCTCTTCCTCTATTTTCTGAGGTTTTAACCGAGTGTAATATTGGATGAAAGATAATAGACTTCTGCTAAATACATCCAAAGCTGAGTTCTCACTTTTAGGTACAAATTTGAATCCTTGGATTCAGTTCACCTAGGCAATTCTGTCATACTTCGCAAATGTTCGGCTAGTAATTTTGGTGTTGTATTTAATTCTGACTCATCCTTCAGTGAACATATTAGCTCAAAGTGTAGGGCAGGTCACTATCGCATTTGTGATATCCGAAAGACTAGACTTATCATTCCTTTTTCTGCCTTGGTTTGGGTTGTAGATTTACTGGTCTCCACCCCTCTTGATTCCTGTAACTTGCTTTTTATTGGAATTTCAAAAGATAACTCGGCTAAGCTTCAAAATGATCCAAACATCTTGGTCAGAACTATCACCAAAACTTCAATGTATCAACACATAATATTCGACCCATCATACGCACTCAACAACACTTCACGCCTTGCAATCTCTGCGCGGGTCTTTCATAAAAGCAAAAAACGCACCTTCAGATTTAAAATTTAAAGTAACACAATAAGAAAACAAAGCTATTCGTATATTTCTCAGACGCTTCTTTGTACGTTTCTCGAATACTGTAGTAAATACAATAAATGTGCATTTTTTGCTTTAATAAATATGCTAAACATTTCATAAGTTGTCCCTGTTAATGGTGAGAAGAGTTTCATTTAGCCAACTAAAACACAGTGAACGCCCAAGTATCATTCATGCAATAATAAAAACAAAAACAAACTGGAGTATAATGTAAACTATATACAGCAAACAGTAATGCCATTAAATAAGGATCAACATAATGCCAATATAACACATGCAACCACAGTTTATAAAAGTAGGTTCAAGTTTCATTCCAAATACAAATCTTACGAGTAAGAATCACAATGTTATGACACATGTGAAGGCAATCTGTTTTATAAATTTGCAGTATATTCTATTATCATGTAAATCGCCGAATGAACTGGGATTGTTATAAATTTAATAGGACGCCTTTTAAATGAACTGGTTATAATGTCGTCTGAGACATTAAGGATGTATATAAAATTGCCGGCTAGTAGTAGCAGAAACCTCGACGACCAGCATCAGCAGATTTCTGTTTTATGGCAATACAAAGAATAAAATAAAAGCAGTTTCTAAGGCCACATATGCAGACAATATTCCTGCAGCAGTGTCATTATAAACAAGACATAGTCGTCGGGGCAAGGCACTTAACTGTTCATTTGTCTATGCACGCTCGAAGCGAGCGCTTTACAGATATCCAGATAAATACTTTAGTACATAAGTTACTTTTAAAGCGAATAATAGGTTACTCTCTCAAAGGGTGCGATGATCATAAGCGTTTGATCCTTAGCTGATAACAGAAAGCCGTCAGTTCTTTGTAAACAGGCTTTGTCGTTTAATGCTTTAATCATTAGGCAGATGCCTTTTAGTTCTTAACCGTTAACCGCTTTACCGCTTTACAGATATCCAGATAAATACTTTAGTACATAAGTTACTTTTAAAGCGAATAATAGGTTACTCTCTCAAAGGATGCGATGATCATAAGCGTTTGATCCTTAGCTGATAACAGAAAGCCGTCAGTTCTTTGTAAACAGGCTTTGTCGTTTAATGCTTTAATCATTAGGCAGATGCCTTTTAGTTCTTAACCATTAACACACTCTTGGATCTCTCTAATCATGCATCTCTCTCACCATGTGTCTCTCCAAATTTGCCTTCTGCCCACGGCTCTACACAGGCTGCTAGTGTAGGATTGTGTCATGAATCGCTTCTGTACACATATTGTACAAGTAACCCAACTTGTTTTATCAGAATTACAGTGCACACTTTCTTTTCTTGCATTCCAGTTAAAGAACACGTGCTTCAATTAAATGACAAGACAAAATGAAGGGAGAATTCAGCTCTGTAAGAGCGGAGTATTTCTCTCTAGCATTTCGTGGATGTTTGAAGCACCGTTTTGTAAGATGTTGACTTGTTTCATTTCATTGTTCCTTTTGAGTGTACTGGTTGTTCCTACACAAACACACAAATTGACGGAAGACATTATAAAATGTTCATGGCTATCGCTCTTAGTTTGCTGTTGGTTACTACTCATAATAATATTTTCTCGTTGTTATCAGAAAATAAGACCAGGTTAAATACAAATGATACGAATGTTGTTACAAAAAATCTCATTCATAAGTTGTCTCTATTGATGATCTAGATTTGCGACCCCAAAGTAAATAAAGTTTCATAAATTGAACTTTGATGTTTCAGGAACTTAACGGCGCTGGCGAGATATCACCCACAGGGCCATGACTAAACCCAACACTCTGTAATCGACTATTTTATATAGTTAAGAATAATTAAGTAGGTCTATTTCATAAGCACATCTTGATATACCTTGAGGCGTAGTTCCATTTAGATGTATCATTTCAGTGATGTTGTTCGTCTGGCCATTCTCGACTACAGCATCTACGAAATGCAACATTAATTTCTAAGTGAACGCATTGCTCTAATATGATTTCCTTAATAGTCCTTATAAAAATATGAGTTAATGCATAGAAGGTTTCTTGAATTATGGAAACAGATTAGAAAAGATGCTGACAATACTAATAAGGATGAAACAACTTAACTCTATAAATCAATACTTAAATGAATCATCCAAATACACATGTATAATTGTATTTGCTATTGCCCTTCTTCAAAAGTTCAGAAGTGCATACACTGCCATACGACAGAGCATCGATGTCGCTGAGCAAGTGTACATAAAGGACTTGTTGAAAATCCCTATACAATTTACTACTAGGGGTGACTCGAACCCATGCTCTCCGCGTTTCAGGCGGAGCGACCTAACCAATCAGCTACAGTGGGAACTGAAATTTCTCTCACCTTCGCTGGCGAATGTCCTCTCACGGCAGACACACAACGACCTGGGAAATGAATCACAAACATAAATACTTAGATCAAGTTATTTAGAAAACCAAAGCATTCTGTTTCAATATTATTGCAGTGTTATAGAGTTCAATTCTGACACTGAACTTGTGTGAGTATGTGTGTTTACGTATGAGCCATCCCAGTTATAGAAATGTATTATGCGTTTCTAGGATGTTTGAACTCCCATAGTCTAGTTATAAATACAAAACATTTGAGCACTTGATTCCTTATAGATTAGTTTGAATAGAACAACCAGCTGCTTTCAGTTTTGTAGGCATTAATGTATTGATGCTTGAAAAAGGACTCTAGATAAGTTTATCTCAGTTGAAATATAGATGACATAGGAGTAGAAATATTTAGCTTAGTTTAATTACATGTATAATGTTGCATTTTGTTGTGAACACACCTATGAATAGCAGTCTGACTATGCCCAATGATTAATATGTTAATTTTATGCTAATTTTGAGACCCCAAACCCTAAACGGCTGAGTGAATCGTCTCCTCCCAATCCACTGATGCTCACCGGCGGAGCTGTATCACCTGTTACTGCTGCCTATTTTATTGCATTCCCTTACTCTCGTCATAGTTTTATCCAGTCGTTCTTAATGTTATGCTGCTCTGATGACTTGGAACTAGATTGAAACTGTACCATAAAGTCTTTCAACAGTTTTTTATGGATTAACATCAAAATTCTTCATCTTGTTCAATTACTGGCCATCATTTTCACTCTCGCTTAAAACATGAGTCAGCCTTCAGAGGATTTTGATTGCGTGCTGGGTTAACTCTTTAGATTTTGCTCAAAAGTCACTGCAGAATAAGCTAACACACAAAGACTAGCTATGATCGCTGACGTTTACCTTACCTTACCAAGAATTGCATACTTATTTAATGCAACCTAATGGTAAATGTGAAAAACTGACGAGTGCCTTAACCTTTGTGGGTACATATATATATATATTATATATAATATAGATCTTATATATATATATTACATAAATATATATATTAAAAATAATGCGCGGCTAATCCGTCTTCTTATTAGTTTGTCTTTAGCTTATTCTTCTTGAAATTCAATTTGCGGTTCAAAAAGAATATTCTTATTCTATTGCTGTAACAGTTTTATGTTTCATTTAATAAAAAAGCAAATGAGTTAAAATTAAGTACCTTCGAAATAGCAACAGAATAATGATCACAATCAGAATCACAATAACAAGGATGGAAACGGGAATGTAGATCCCTGGAGAAATTATTTCTGATACTAATTTCGATGATTGTGACGGCATTATCATTGCTTCTGCAGTAGATGCCACTGAAATCACTTGTGCTAAAGAAAAAACTCAAAATATTGCAGTTTTATGTTACGATACCTAAAATGCCTAAAACATTCTTCATGCTAAAACAATCTATGGCTCACTTTCGATTAAATCCCATTATCTAGAACTCTTGTAAAAGTGCACGAAAGCGCGATATGTTCACACACTATCCGATGTTTCAAGTGGTACGTGTATGGTTGTGCATCGGAAAAAGTGACCAAAAGCACAATACAAACATATCTATCTCATATCTAACATATCTATATCAGTGAAACTCATTTCACAAATCACATAATTCTGATGCAAAGCCGGCTGGGAACAGTTCATAATATAATCGAACTGAGCGCAATTAGCAAAGAATCTCCATATTGTAAGAATGCCAGCATCTTTAATAACACATAAAGTATCTACATGTAGTTGCTCTAGATCAACATTTTGTCGTAATGTCCACAAACCATGCATGAAATTTCTTTTAATTTTACTACTATAATATCAAAATTTAAAACCCCTGACATGGAAAATATAATTAGCATTCATCAACACACTTACTGCTATAGTCGTGACATTTGTAGTTGAGTATCTTAGGAATATGGGTACATGAAGTTTCATGGACACTGCATGTAGCTATGCAGGTGTAGTTTCCATTCGGTTTGCCAGTCAAGTCCATGGAGAAACTGTTTGTAAGTTCAGTGTCATTTTCAGCCAACCATTTGTACTTGCATTGAGGGCTATTTCCATCGGAGCAGTCTACAGTTTGAAGGTCACATCCGCCATTTGACAGGCTTGTTGTAGTTGCAGTAACTAAAAAGTGCAAGAGAGAAAAAAGAACAATTTACTGATTATATAAAGGCCGCTTGCAAATTTATTTGTAAATAAATTATATTACAAGCATGTTTAGACTTTGGAAATCAAATATGTTTAATATTGTATTTGACAATAAGGGGGCTTTTAATATAGGCCAACGAGCTTCATTCCTAGTATAAATTTTCACAATTAAACACAGAATACTTGGTAATGATAGAAACAAAATGTCACAATTAATCAAAATTAAAAACAGGTTTTATTGCCAGTTTATTATTCAAATTATGGGTAACTGCATGTAGCTATGCAGGTGTAGTTCACTTTTAAAATGGAGTTCAATACAATTTAGACAGATGGTGCTATGGTGGATGTGAACTCCCTTTTAAAAGTGAACTCTCTGAAGCGAACTAATTATTGGACCCACATCACTTCCGATATGTTCTGTTTGATATAAAACCCTAGTTCTTGTATGACTTATTCTGGATTTAATAAGTCAGTTCAAATATTTATAAATTACAGAGAAAGCTATCAAGAAACTTTTAAGACCTTAGCCCCAAAAAAACTACGCATCTTGATTGTAATAAAAAGATACGGCACATAAATATTCTATGTGAATTTTTTGGATATTCAAAGAGTTACTGAATATGCAGAATGGACTTGTTGGACATAATTTAAAATAACACAAACAGATAAAAATTATATAAAATAACATGAGCAGGTAAAACGTAGATAGTATGCTATATTAGGCTTATATTACATTGCTTTGTGTTTGTCATTTTATATAGCTCTGCTTTAAGTGCAAACTGTGCAGGGACGCTAAAGAAAATTTATTTATGTTGCACACAGATATATAAATTAAATATGAAAAGAGGATCAACATAAATCAGGAGACATTATGGACCAGGCCATTTAGTTACTCACTCGTTGTATTCACAGTTGGTGACCATGTGAAATGAGAAGTTATCATCGAGGTGAGATATCTGACGCGACAGGTGTACTGTGAATTTTCAATCTGGGTTCTGCTCAGTTGAACGGACGATTTGATGACATCATGCATATCATTTGTAATTGTTGAAGGTATCGTGTTTTCTCCATTCCGCCACTCTAGGACAGGAACCAGATTTCCTTGGTATCTCATATCACAAGACATTAACACTGATCCTAGACCACAGTTATTGTGATTGCCATCTGATAACGAAGTCGTTGTGCAAAACTCATTTGAGGGATGTTTTTCTACAAAACAAATATGCATTGCATTGTCATACCACTTAATATTATAATAAAAATAAAATGAACAATATCAATTTCATTTGGCTTGTTATACTATAAATAAAAATTACAGCTACGTGTTGCCATCATATGTGTGTGCCTGAGTAAATATCAATAGGTTTAACCCTTAGAGCAAAGTTAATCAAGACAAATCAACCAAGACAAACGAAAAATAAGCTATATTTCACATTAGCTTTAATTCATCTTACAATGACAATTGACAATGATCTGATTAACTTTTATGATGGACAGTAAATCACTTTGACAAAGTAGCCATTTGCCTGAATTAGGTCGAATAAGAAAAGCTGCAAATGCTGGTCTCTTGTTGTATACAAAAAAAAAAGAAATCCAAGAAAATTTACTGAGAAACAATGTTGCTCTTGGGCAAGAAATAATACAATTAGTGCAGCATGAAAAGTAATTATTTAAACCATCAGGTGCTGTGAATATAACTGCCACAGTGCACAGAAGAAATATTATCCTGTAAGCAAATTTATAGGGTTTACTTACACTGACTATACACAGTAAAACTATAAAATCGGATAAAAAGAAACAATGTTTCAAGACTACTCACCAAAGACAATTAACTCTGCTTGATGTTGTGTCCCTCTATCGTCGCAAGTGTAGGTACCAGCATCATCAAGTTTTACACTTTCTATGATTAGGTTGTAGTGCCCAGCTGTATTATTTTGAACGCGATATCGGCCATTATATGGTCTCATGATGAATCCCCATTTATACAGGATCTCGAATGAGGCACCTGTGTGGACTTTTCTGTGACGCCATTCGACAGATTTAGCAGTGTTGTTACTGTCTGTCCGACACTTCAGGATGACCTGACTCTGTCCAACCACAACTTCTGTGTCTTCTGGCACCTGTAGTAATTTGCCTTGAGCTGAAAATGAATTTTAAACAAATTTTAAGCTTTCATTATACATTAATAACAAAACAACACCCGTGTAATAGTAGAGAAAGTCTAAAAAATCATCTAATAATCGCTTTGGGGAGGTTATACCTCTTTTTGTCCTGAGATTGTGCTAAATAATTGTTCAGATACCACCAAACATTTCTGTGCAAAAATACTCTTAAAAGATAAAAGCAATTCCGATTTTATAAGAAAATCAAGAAATTGAAGCTTATGGCGTCACTGATAGTCATTAAAACTGAAAAAAGACATTACGATGCGCAATGTAAGCCTACAGCAATTCGATTTTTATCATATGCGTACAAGGCCTAGTTTACTTAAAATACAAGCACAAAGTGTCTGACACGAGTTTAAACCTTAAGCCTTTAGAGTAAACACGTTTAGCCTAAGGCTCATACTTTTGCTCGTAACAACTCAGACGAAAATCGCTATAGGCGTTAAACTTAAATGTCCAATTTCGTTTACCTATGTATAGCATCGCAAACAAACAGATCGTTTTCACAAACATGATGTAGGTTGCTATAGATCGATGCTTTTAACTCATCTAAACAATGCAGCGTTATAGATGTATATCTCAAAACAAACTCATCCGCAAGATATTATACACAAAGTTTCAAGTGTCGGAGACAGAACATCGCCGTGGGGTATGGCAACGTGAGTGTATTTTACCGCTTGATGGAAGTTATATACCGCTCCAGGGGGAATATTTTACCACATGGAATTTTCGCGACCCGATTATGCCAGGGAATACCATGGTTATAGATTGCTGCCCTCACAAGCACCGATAGCAGTGCGGCTTTTGTACCGGGATTTCCCAGAATATACGAATAAAAATACCTCTGGGCTGATTAGATTTAGTCGAATCCTAAGCGTGCCAGATATTTGGGTTAGTTAAAACTGTTTTGTTTTTCCGAAAGGAAACGTGTTATTCTAATTAACGATAACCACTTATAACCAAGGATGAATCAACGATGCAATAATTTTGTTTAATGTTTTCTTTGGGAAAGCCTCCTCTTGCCTATCGGTAACACGTTTGGTCAAAGATCATGCGGTTGCGGGTTCGACTCCGTGTAACGACCTTGGGCAAGTTGTTTGTGCACACTGTGCCTCTGTCACCAAGCAGTATAATTTGGTGCCGGTGTCATGAAATAAAGTCTCCCCCAAACAGAGTCTCCCCAGGCTGGAATAATGTCTCCCTCTGAGACTCTGTTTCGGAACAAAGTCTCCCCATTGAAATGGAATCTCCCCATCTACAATACAAACTCGCCCCCATTTAAAACCGCCGCCCCCAATTTTCGGTTCATTTTAAATCAGATTTGATACATGCAATATTGAAATAAATGGCTTCTGTAATGTTGTGTCATTCATCTGGATATGAAAAATGCTTTATAGCAATTGCCCAGTAAGCATGTAATAACACCACTAAGATAGTAAGCGTTGGCAGTTTTGGAACGCGGCGGAGAGGTTAAGTACGTCTTCGCATATTAAAGAAAAAGGCCTTTGTTTACTATAAGGAATTAGACCGTAAAGGAAATGACTGTAACTAATTAATCTTCTTTGAGAGCCAATGCATATTAATTACATAACGTGAATCCAGATAGCCCTGACTTCGGAATAAATCTTTTATAGATAAACCCCTTTCCGATTCATTGGTACTGGCTTCCTGATACCAGTTAGTTCTGGCTTCGCTGTGATTCTTTAAACCAGGACAGAAGATGATAAAACAAGCAGCCAATGCTGTTAATTTTGAAAGATGATTTGAAGAAAGCACACCGTTTAAGTCTCGCAATTCAGATAAAATAGATGAGAGATCACCTTCCGCTTTGTTAAATGGCACGTCATCACCAGGAGAGAAAAAACTGCATTTAAAGAAAATAAAATTGACCGCAAGCTTTGAAATTGATAAGAAACTCGTTCTGTTCGATGACTCGCCAGCTGCTACAACAGCATGGTGGGCTAAGAAGTTGAATTTGCACAAGCTTGACCGATACAATCTACTTCCTGGCGAGGAACCAGGTTAAACGACAAGCTGAGGGATGCTATCTACCAACTGATCAGTCAACATTTGGGTGACGAAATGGAAAGCCATACTGTGTTGCTGTCCCAAGTTGAGAGTGGATTTCGACCAGTCATTGAGGAAGGAATCCAAATCATTCATGACATAGATCATCAGGTGTTAGCAGCATGCATTGCCATATCCGCGACCTTCGCAGAATCTGCCCTATGCTTGACTTTAAAACTGCACCAACCATCGCCACATCCATAGTCCATGCTGAATTAGACTATTGCAATTCACTGTTCCTGAACATAGGCTCCACCCAAATAAGCCGCCTTCAAGCCATACAGAATGCTCTTGCTCGTGATGTTACCAAAAACCCCAAACACCATCACATCACTCCTGTTCTTAAATCACTACACTGGCTTAAAATACCTGAAAGAATCGAGTACAAAGTCCTATCACTTACATGCAAGACACTTCAATCTTCCCAATCCTCCTATCTTCGTCAGTTATTTACAATATAACCGTTTCGCTCAACCCGCTCTTCTTCTGCCCTAACATTTCTCCGGCCTCCAGTCACCTCATCCTTAAAATTTGGTAATCGCTCCATAGCCATAGCTGCCCCACCACTCTGAAATAAACTCCCCCCAGAACTGCGACAGTTTTCGGACCCATCATACAAACTCACCGATGCTCCACCGCTTGCAATTTCTGCTTCGGCCTTTCACTCAAAACTGAAAACATTCCTCTTCCACAGATCTTATCCTGATACCCCTTCTTCCTCTTATCTGCCTCTGCTCTCCAGCCCCAAAATAGCTGCCGCGCTGTCTCTCTGCCTGACTCTTGGATCTTGACCCGGAAACGAACCCTTTTGCTTATCGATTTTGTTTTGACTGAACGTCTGTGAATAAGCTGGTCCCCGCGGCGCGGCTTTCGTTGGGCGCTGTAGAAATCTTGGGATTACGATTACGATTACGATGACGTGTTGTATGCTGACTCCCTGACTGGCGGAATTTCTAATAACGTGAAACGTCAGATGCGCCAGTTGTACTCCTCGCATCTTACTAGCAGTGGCAATCTAAAAGACAAAATTATCCTCTGTCAGCGTCAACCAGATATGTCTGATTGTGGAGTGTATGCTGCAGCATTTTCTTTCCAATGGGCTCTTAGTTCGGAAAGCTTGGTTGCTTAATACGAAGTCACAGCAAAGAGTACACACCTAGCTCGTTGCCTTGAGAAAGAGGAAGTAGCGGAGTTTCCAACTGTACCGTTTCGAAAATGAGGGCGCCAAAAGGAGATGACTGAACATTCTAGATCAGGAACTAAAATCTGCAAATCTTATCAATTGACTTTGATATATTTTGTTTTACTGCATTTTATTTTTAAGCTTAAAAACTAGAAACAGAAATGTGACTGAATATAGTCGAGGAATAAAGTCTCCACAGAGGAGAGTTTATTTCGAAGGGGGATGAAATATTTTCTCCCTCCCGGAGACTTTGTTTTAGAATATAATCTCCGGGGGAGAATTTATTTTAGAACAGATTCGCCGGGGGGGGAAATCTTTTCCGAAATAGATCCGCCGGGGGAGAATTTTAGAGGGGGAGACTCTGTTGTGGATCACCGGCATAAGCTGAGAAGTAAACGTCAAGTCCTGCGATGCACTGGCCCGGTGTCCAGAATCTTGGCATTCGTCCATTGCCGGTTCAAGGACCAAGAAAAGCAGATGAGCGCGCCACCTACGTCTCACTTGTTGGATATGGAATACTTTACTTGGTAAGCGGATGACATTATTGCTTTCAAGATCCTTCTCGTAGGGCACGCCTCAGTAGTGGGTTCAAGCCCAGAATGCATCTTGACGATGCCGGTTCGGATACCGATAGCGGATGTATTTCAAAGATTGGAATCTCGGGCTAACACGGTTCGTACATGGAAACCTTAAATGCGTGACAAACAATGAAACGGGCAGCGGTGGAGAAGGATCTGACCCGACAAATTCATTGAAGAATGAACAGGGTCGAGGCCATACGGTCGCTATATGAAACCTTGTAGGCCTACATTTATCATGATACTGCACCAACCTTGCACTGTGCTTAAGGGCATACCACCGTAGACACTAGGAGTGGCAATTCAAAGCTTGGTATAGGATAAGCTAGGTTCATGATTTTTCTCAGACCAAAGATGTTTGAAATGTTATGACAGAGACATTCAATATCAAGGCCAGACCATCTTGTTGACTGGTAGATATTCGATGGACCTTGCTTTCTAGTTCATCTAGCCTCGTAGCCTCCATGAGAGCATAAATAACCTGAATTTCTTCATTTTTCTTCCCACGAACTGCCTGTTTACCTGAATGGGTATATCAAACCGGATTCCTGGTGCCACATTTCTCTTTAGAGTCACGACTCGGACACACCGTGATTTCTTCTGCACTGAAAGAATCTTACACTGAAAATTCGAATTCTTCCGCCACAATTGACTCTGGAATTATCTTCATTTTATCAATATCACATTTGTAGATAGTACAGTTTATATAGCGCCTTTAGAACATCTTAAAGGCGCCCTTGAGTGGTCCCTGAAAGGTGCTATATAAATGTTCAGATACACGCGCACTCAGAAATAGGGTTGTTTTGATTTTATAGCCTAATCGTCTATACTGCGAAGCTTTTAGTGCAAATGAAAAGTTATTTTCAGCAAGTCACTGTTGATAGACCAGATAAATCTTCAGAGGGAGAGGGAGACAGACAGACAGAAAGCAGGCAGGCAGGCAGGCAGGCAGACAGAGAGCGCAGAGCGTATCTTTTGCAAATATTTATTGAGATTAAATTTTAAAGGGTACTACGCGCATAACTTAACATAATATGGGGAATCCCCGCGAATGAGAAAGCGAAACCAGTGGCCGTGATTATGACTGGAGAGTTGGGAATTTTGACGACAGGGTTGAATATGTCGAAGACGCCTGTTACTCAAACCCTGCCGACAAAATTCTCTCCCTCGCTTTCTCTCTGTCGTATGTATGTATGTATGTATGTATGTATGTATGTATGTATGTATGTATGTATGTATGTATGTATGTGTGTGTATGTATGTATGTATGTATATGTGCATGTATGCATGCATGTATGTATGTCTATCTGTCTATCTATCTATCTATCTATCCATCCATCCATCCATCCATCCATCCGTCCAACCATCTGCACCTTCGTCCATGCTGTTTTTACACAAGGCAATTGAGAGTCTGACTACATGACTGAAGTATCCGGTCTAATGAACCGGATTTGACATCTGACCAAAACATTCGGTCCAACGTCAAACTGATCGCAACCAAAGAATTTGAGAGACTGTTCTCGTACTGACTCTTAAGTTGCTCAAACATGGCCTTATAGCTAAGTAATATTTACACTGGAGTATCGAGATAAAGATAATTAATGACATAAAGATAAATAATTATTAATGATAAGCAAAATTACCCCTAGCAGTGATCATAATTAATGAGACTGCGGTTGCCGGGAGAGGGATAAAAATCACCCGCCCCCAATTTCTTTATCAAAGCTGGAAGTTGATTTTTGCTCTCTTGGTGTCGATACCCCAACCGGTATCTAATCCAACCCTGGGTGAAGGAGTAGACAGACGTGCAGCCGTTAATTAATAAGTTATGTATACAATATAGCGAGCGAGGATTGTACCAAGAGGAGTGGTATAAAGAGCGAACAGGAGAGGCCGAATACATGGCCTTGTGGTACGCCGTAGCTCAGATTGGTAAGAGTGAAAGCGTTGGATTTTCCTCGTTCAGCGGGGTTTATTAATTTATTATGCTCGAAGACTGCAAGTCTTAGTGGAACATTATACAGTATTTCATGGTTTAGGCCATGTGAAGTATATGTGGAACATTTAGATAGACTATATAGAAAGAGATAAACAGGAATATACAGTGCAACTGATACTGGAAACAATTAGCAACAGCATTTAAACAACGACACATACAATGACATTTACGTCCCAGTGTAGACTTCTATGTGCTTGCGCCATTATATGGACTTAAATCTGTGAATGATAGTCAAATCGCACGACTGTGAAACTCGCAAGCCGTTTTTATAGGAGTTGTGTGTTGGACGCATTGGAATCTAAGAGGATGACAATGCGAACTGTGGGAGTCGAATTCTATGCTGGTCTGTCGCTTGCTTACTCTTTGCTCTGTTAGTCATTAAATCTCAAAACACTTTTGCAACACTATGTCCTAAAAAACCTGCATTGTCTGAATGTCGCTTAGCACATTCATGGGAAAATGACGGGGCCTATCTCTAAATGCAATGCTTTTCTTCTCAGGCTTCTCACATAACGCCATTTACCCACCGTCCAACCAGTCAGACTTCGTCGTTCTTCCTAGCTTTTTCTCCCTCCAGTCACTTCCTCTTTCAGATTCTGCAAACGTCCTATGCTGCAACAGTGGTTAACGCGGTGAAAACCAGCACTGTGTAGTGTATCTTTTAAAAATCATGTTTGTTTTGCGGTGCTGATATCTGAATTTCCGATGCAATCAGGGAAGCCTGACAACTCGTGTGCAATCAATTTATGTGCGTAGGCATTGTTCCTGCGATGTTTACCATTTAAAGTCAGATGAAGTGTTGAACAGATCTATGCTGTGTTCATTTACGGCGTAGGAGTAATCACGCCATATAAGGGCTGAGCCAGTTTGTCGTTTTCCAATCACTTTCCTTAGTTTCTGTGGTGTTTCCTTGTTTGATCACGACTATGAACCTAAACAGTAAAAAGCCGTCGCTATACGCTGGCCTCTTTATCATCTGCTTTTCCTCAGTTTGTGGAAAAATTCATTTCATAAACTCACTGTTTATCCAATTTGCTTATGGAGTTCTACATATATGATATTCGAGTTTCACTCAGTCCGATCACCTTCTAATCTTTTCACAAATAGAGTAGCCAGTCATTGGCCAGCATTTCTTGTTAGCTGCATATTATTTTATTATAACATTTTTTAATTAATTTTTTCTGGAAGATGGTATTGTCAAGTTATTATTCGGTGTAAAAGGCTGTCAAATTCGGATTAACTGATAGAGTGCGAATGAACTAGGTTTTCCTGTTTACAAAAGGCTAACAGCCGGTTAAATGCTGGCCTATTGGTCCAAGTATAGGCCTGTTAAAACAAGCCAGGCTTTAATTATAATGTTTGGTTTCATATACGAAACAGGGAAGCTAATTAAAGAAGGAGAAAATATGTCATAGCCGTAACATCAGTCATCGTTATATGAGTTTTAATTATTCAAATTACGAATAAAACCGTATTTTCGGCGATGTTGATGTTCATTTTGCTATGGGTATTCTTCAGGGACAAGGGTAAGTTATGTAAATACCAAAAAGGTTAACGTCCTGTTAGGAAATTTTCTTGTGTTTTACCTTCAATGCTTGTCATGACATAAGACATGATCTGGCTGTTCTCCACATAGCATCTGAAAGCGTGTGTTTGTCAGAGACATAGATGTCCCTCTAAGCTTCTTCTGCATAACGTTCTTACTTATAAATTAATGAGGTCACAATATTTATTACAATTACAATCTAGTTCAATATTTTATCATTGCTACAAAAATGCAGCTAAAAAGTAAAAATGCAGATGAAAAATCTTACAGCAGAGTTATTTACAGAAGTAGTTATAGAAGTAACTAAATGCTTATTCTAATGCTTGAGGGATCCTCCCCATCTGATTTTGCTCATGCCATAGTTCATCCTCTGTTAAAGAAACCTTCTCTCGATTCAGGTGACTTGTCCAATTACAGATCCGTCTCAACTTTAAATTTTATGTCTAAAATTCTTGAACGGACAGTTTTGAATCGTTTGCAAGCTCACCTGTCTTCCAACCCACTAATGTCTCCATTTCAATCTGCATACCGCAAGTTTCTTTCAACTGAATCTGCCCTGTTTGCTGTTCATAACGACATCGAGAGCTCCATGGATAAGGGTAAAGTGACAGCAATTGTTCTCCTTGATTTGTCTGCTGCCTTTGATATTATCGACCATTCTCTCCTTTTGCATCGTCTCTAGCACAGGCTTGGGGTTTCTGGTCTCGCCCTACGTTGGTTTGTCTTTGTACTTTGGTACTTATATCAGCTCTCGCACTCATTCCCTATAATTAGATGGACATTATTCAGCTAGTGCCTCGCTGACTTGTGGTGTTCTGCAGGGTTCTGTACTTAGTCCTCTTTTGTTTACATTATATAACACACCTTTAGGGTACACTGCTAGACAGTCATTCACTGGGATATCTTTCCTATGCGGATGATACCCAAGTCTACATTTCATTCTTGTCACTCGTCTGTGCTGCTGTTGTCTGATGCTTCTGAGGAGATGTAGTATTGGATGGCGGCTAATAAACTCCTTCTTAACCCGTCAAAGACTGAATTTCTACTACTTGGCACTCCAAAGCAACTTAAGAAGTTTGAATGGCTTAAATCCTTAAAGGTGGGGGACTCAATCATTGAGTTGACTGATGCTGATTGCGATTTGGGCGTTGTTTTTGATTCTATCATGACTCTCACACCCTATATTAATGGTATGTGTAAGGCATCATACATGAATATTCGTGACATGCGCAGAATTAGACGTTATGTCCCCTGTCTTCTAGAATATCCTTAGCTAATGCATTGGTCTCCAGTCGCAATGACTATTGTAACTCAATTCTTGTTGGTATCACAAAGTCAAGTATGCAGAAACTCCAACGAGTTCAGAACTCTTTGACTAGAGCCATAACAAATACTTCTAAATATGAGCATATAACCCCTGCACTTATGTAAATCTTTACATGGGCTTCCTATTGAACAAAAGATTTGTTTCAAACTGGGACTTACAGTTTTTAAAATATTAACTCTGGCCGACCACTATATTTAAAATCAGTCCTTATTCCCCAGACTTACCATTATTCTGCAAAGTCATCTGAATGTCTTTCTCTGGTCATACCTTGGGCTAGAACTGTTCTTGGTAAATGTGCTTTTTCGGTTGCTGGACTTAAATTCTGGAACTCTCTCCCTGTGTTTGCTCGTTCTGCTCAATCGCTTCTGTCATTTCGATCTCAACCAAAAACTTACACGTTTCAAATTGCTTATTCACCGTAGGCTGTCTCGCTGTCGTGCGGACTTACCTTCTGGATAATGACCTGATTGTGGCTTGGCTTTGGTGCGCCGTCGGTTGATGCCTTGTGCATTAGACACCGGCGCATTAGAAGTTGCTCATTATCATTAATGCTAGTTGCTAACTGCTACTTAGAATGCTTCAAAAGTTAATAAAAGTAGTGAAGACTACTTTTAAGGTAGTTAGTCCACATCACTGAATCACGAAATATCTGTTATAGATCTTTGTTTTATAGGCCTGCTAACTATATTTAGTAAAAAGAAGTTAAGCTCCGTTAATATTAACCGCTTTTATTTACTTATTACCGCTATAATACTTTAAAATATAATCAACTGATTTTATGAAAAGAACTTAAGACCGGTTTTAATAGTTTGCTGCCTTCATTTGAAATGTTTAAATGAGGTGTGCGTTTTCATCGCTTATTAGTAGATCTTTGTATCTTTGTGTAGAATTTCATTTCATTTATTTCATAAGATGTTTTCGGATGTCAAGTAAACGTGTCTGCATGTTCATTAAGCTAATTGGCACTTATGTCCTTTGGGAAAAATTTTAAAATAGGCTATTCTAAATAAACGCAAAGTAAGTAGCGGTCATAGTTTTTCTTTCACTTCTATGTCATATAATCTCACAATCTATATTGTATTATTTAACCGCTCCTGAAGCGCCGTACAATGTTAAAAATGAATTATAATATTACAAAAAACAATTTCAGTTGCACTTCCTGAAGGCCCTACTAGAGCATATATGAAATGTCACTAATCATAATACTTTCTCACGGGGCCCGCAACTGGGGGTGAGATGAGGCGGGCCCTGATCTGAAAAGGAAGGGGCCAGGTAATTCAGCATGGACTGAAGTTTAGGTAGTTAGTTCCCGTCACTGAACAGGCATGACATGAAACTGTTATCACGAAACATCTGCTGTAGGTCCTTGTTTATAGGCCTGCTAACTATATTTAATAAAAAAATTAAGATCCATTATTATTAACCGCTTTTATTTACTTATTACCGCTATGATACTTTGGAAATAATAATTAACTGATTTTATTAAAAGAACTTAAGACCGGTTTTAATATTGTGCTGCCTTCATTTGAAATGTTTAAATGAGATGTAAGTTTTCATCCCTTTTTGGTACATCTTAGCAGAGAATTTCATGCCAATTATTTCATAAGATGTTTTCGGATGTCAAATTGAAGTGTCTGCATATTCATTAAGCTAATTGGCACTTATGAAAATTTGAAAAACAGGCTATTCTAAAAAAATCAAAGTAAGTAGCGGTCATAGTTTTTCTTTCACTTCTATTTCATATTTTCTCACAATCTATATTCTATTATTTAGCCGCTTTTGAAGCGCCATACAATGTTATAAATCTAATATTATAAAAACACGCATTTCAGTTGCACTTTTTGACGGCCCTGCTAGCTCATGCATAAAATGTCACTAATCAGTAGCTTAACTACTGGCCCTCAGGGCCCGCAAATGCAAGTGAGATCAGACGATCCCTGATCTGAAAAAGAAGGGGCCAGCTAATTCAGCATGGACTGGGGAACAGGCCTCAGAGGGTCCAATTAAATAGTCTCCGAGGGCTCAATATTTTAATCTGCGCCTTTTGTTATATGGATTCAGCATCGGCTGCAATGTTGCATCGTCCGATGAATTTGGTTGTGCGAGCTGGTGAGTCCATACAGATGTCCTGCCTGTGGGAAAATGGTTCGAATCCAATCGACTGGTACCATACACCGGTTGGAAGTTCAGACGAGCGGAAAATCAACGACGGAAATCAAATCGTCAATGCCATCTTCAACGGCTCCACTCTGAACGGCAGCATACCCGGACAGAATCTGACGATAATATCTGCGCAGAAACTACACGCGGGTCTCTATACGTGTACGAGCATGGTCCAGGAAGAAGATGGCTTGATATCAATTGAAAAGGCTGCAGCACATGTGGTCTTCCTTGGTAAGTGACGAATATGAGGTCACTAAACTTAGAAGTCTTGCAGATATGACTAGTAGCTTTTAACCTGTACAGCCTATAAGATTGGCTTCGTAACCTCGTATCAGAAGGCCGAGAGTGTTCACGTTTTCAAAAAAAAATGGAAACTCCATCTGGTATCTAACCCTTAGTAATTCATAGCAACTCTTAGTAACTTTTAGTAACTCCTAGTAACTCTTGCACTGACACGTGACACTGTAACGCATCTTATGGAAATGACTGGCTTTCTACGATGCTGTATTAATTTGCCGTACTAACATATCATCAGTTTATTTTCCGAGCTTCAATATTATGGTGTCTGTTGACGCTTTGAAGATTTTAAACTATCTACTGAGCATCTATGCATCGCCTTTATGAACTCGAATATTTGCTTCTAAATAGAAGTATGTAAAATTCTTTCTATAGCCGGTTTCAGACCGCTTCTACAATCATCATAGGTCGTTGTACACGAGACCATTGCAATTCACTGTTCTTAAGCACAGAGCTTACATAAGTCAAACGTCGCCGATCCATCGAGAGAGGGCTAGCCCGTGCTGCCACTAAAACCCGAAGCCTAACTACATCACTTCTGTTCTCAAATAGATTAACTATCAGAAATACCCGGGCGAATGTGATACAAAAGCCTTTCAATTACTTACAACTCCAAATTGATATGAATACTCGTCATTTGGTACATTTTCTTATACGCTTATACACCGGTTATGTTCTCAGCGCATTGAATAGGTTGATATACGCATCAAAATGCCAATAGCCTCATACAACAAGTGCGTGGTTCGACCGGCCGCATTCAAATGATGGTGAACACGGACGCTATCTGCCGAGTAATATAAGATGGTTGTTTGGTTTAGATAAAAATTGGACAAATGAAAAAGACGCCACTGAATAGGATAAGGAGTGATTACGAGATGATTTGCGCCATAGCGTACATTTCGTCAAACTAGTGCGCAGATGGAGCCTAGAATGCAATTAATTCCATGCATGCTTACATACGCGATTCAGGTAATAAGTTAAATAAGTTAAATAATCGATTTTTGCATAGGTCGGCTTATGTGTAATATGCTGTGTTTTAAAAGATGCAGACCCCGTGTGCCAGATGAGAAGCAATGTTGTCGAAATAGAAGACCATATAATCGAACTGTGCTGTATGTTGAGCTACACTGGCTCACTGGTTCCAAAAATGAAATGGAGCGTGGCCAACGGCAACAATAACTTGAAGGGACGAGAGCTGAACGCGACGTCCATTATTTCGCAGAACAACGTTATTTCAACGTTGACTACTGTTGCCGATTTTACTCTCCATGGATCGCAGTTTATTTGTGAAACAGTCTTCGAAATTCCACCAACGAAGATGAATTCCACAGTCGCTGAAAACGCTCCTAACTACAACTACATATGGAAGTCATCGTATGGACAAGTCCTCTGTAAGTTCAGGTTCATTTCTATTAGTTTGGTTGAACATGCAAGCATAATCATTAACATTGATTAGTCGTATTAGTCATTAATGTGGGCAGGTGGATGAGGGCAACCATCACGGATCATTTAAATGATGGAATTGGACAATTGATTTAGTATCTTGTATATTTGTTATTTATAACTCCATCACTCTTAGCCAACTTCATAGACAATTAAAATGATAATTTAAGGTCACACAGATCTCGAGAGTTAACCTAAAATTTCGTTAACTAACTTTAGATCAAGAGCTTATCTAATAATGTCTTTCTTCGTTTGTCAATCTTCTATACCACCTGGTTGCACTTTCTAATACAATATTTTCGACATATGTTTCTAACATGTCTTAGCATATGTAAAAGAAAATTCTCAGTCGAAGCTAGTAGTGCTTTCTGCAATAATTTGAAATCTTTCATTTCGCCGAAGCTGTGTTGCGAGCTCTCCATGGCGTCTGAGTAGATATATTGAAAAGACACTACATAAATTATATGCTACATTACAATAGAATGTAATGCATTGTACTTTAGTATGCAGGCTTAATGTAAGCCGGCGCTTGTAAATAGAGGGATTTTCGTTAAACAGGCATGCTGCATCAAATTGAGATCTAGGTTTAGTAAATCTCGATTGGCTGAACAATAAACAGGATGCTAATATGAAGGTTCAGTCTATTCCTATCACGTGAGTGACATATGTAACAGTAGCTGACGCGTCTGTCGGAAAACCTAAAGCGATGAGTAGGCCTAGTTGCTGCGTAAGAATAATGATGCTAATAAAAGCGCAATTGTGTAAGCCTATACAAACATCTCGACATGTTCATCGTTTAATTAAAAAAGTGAAATAGTTTCTCAAGCAATTTACAAAAAAGCACGATAGTGCAATTACTGGCCTATTCTGGTTGTATTCAACTGCAAAATGGTGATTGATTTACAGGCAGAACTCCACCTATCTACATTGCGATCATAGCCATCTGGCTGCTCTGTACTTTCCTCCTCATCGCAGTTGCACTTGTTGTCCGACAATGTATTAAAGGTTAGTACCATTCAGAATTTGTTTCTTTACAGAACTGTGTATCATACTTTTTAGTAAAATGCAAAATAATGCAACTATTTAAGGACTCAGCATTTCTTATCTATACAATCAAGCAATGTTGAAGAAACAAGTCCTATTCGTTGGCGTTCAACGAAATAAAGTTCTTCAGTCAGTTTAATGCAGTGACTATACCCTTGGACACTTGGGATGGTCCGTTAGCAAGCAGAACCACGCTAGGGCGCTCTAGGCCATGATATCCGGTCCACCGAGAACCTGGAAGATACCAGTCGGATGGCTGAGGCAGACTTGGACCCAGACAATGGAGTAGGATAGCCATTCATTCAGAATATTTTATAGCGCCCCTTCAAGTAGTATAACCAGAGACGCTTCCAGCACAGCTCCGACAAAAGAGAACACTTTTTAGATGCTGGTGAAAAGTTCGGCTATACACAACAGGGAGACGGGCCCAAGACCGGGTACGGTGGGAAAGAGTTGTAGAAAGTGCAACGTTCCAAAGATGGGCACGCCATTGATGTTGTTAAAGATGACTGTAGCCCACAAGCCAGTGCGACGCTAACGCGGAATGTGTCTGTGATGTGTGTAAGCGCTTGCCAGTTACGCTCTGTAACAGAATAAAGAAAGTTCTATGCACGCTTCTGTACGTGTAAGTATGTAAGTATGTATGTATGTAAGCATGTATGGATATATGCATGCATGAATGACTGCATGTACGTATGTATGTATGTATTTATGTATATATGTATACATGAATGAACGAATGCATGAATTGATGACTATACGTGTGTATGCATGTTTGCATGTATGTATGCATCCATTAAATGCATGTAGGTGGCTAATTATATAGAGCCTTTTAAGAACTTCACAAAGGTGCAATGAGGCTATCAGGCGATCAGACGATAGAGGGGTTGATGGCGGGATTTAGGGAGTTTACTGCAGAATGATTTCGATTCAAAAGGGCATAAGCTGTTAATCTTCTCAGTGACTTTGCGTATCGCTAAACAAGTAAATACAACGTAATAATAATCATCTAATTTGCAACAATAGCCAATTATATATTATTACAAATCCCAATATTGAAAGTGATGAAGTGGGTAAAGTGTTTCCAACAGCACTCATGCAATTACGTCCATAATAAAGACACTTTGGGCCAATATTGTTGCGCGCAGTAGACAAAATAATTTTAAAATTTTATATACAACAAGTTAATTCGGTGAACTGTTTATTCCTCCTAGCCTATAAAGTTAGCTTTAACACTGTGTTTAATAGTTTAATACAAGTCTACTGAAACATGAAGGCATCTATTTTCAAAGGTTTTATTGTTGAAATTGCAGGTCGAAAGAAAAGGTCATATGTTCTGCGTGAATCGAGAGAAATCCGTAACGAACCAAACGGTCACGTTATTCCAGATGGTTAGATACACTGCTTCGTCGTTTCTTTGATAGTCAAACAACTGACATTTGTTGCTCCTCGTTTTAGCCGGATGTTGCATGGAATTTGAATGCTGTTGAGATTGAATCCCATATTTGAATGTAATTCGTTGGTCACATTGACTTCTGATTGAACTGTGATTCGCCCTGATTCGTAGCACAGCCATCTTTTAGGCAAATATTGAGTAATTTTATGGGTTTGATTGGCATTAAAGTTAGCACTAAGGTGATATTAATACAGGAAGGTGAGGCAAAGTAATGGTCCATTTATTATCCACTAATACCAAGAACTAGATACTTTTTAAGGCCCAATTCAAAGTGTCGTTGAGTAACATTCAGTATGCATGCCTTTGTGGTTGTGCATCTTCCTTCATTTGTTTCTTTTGTTATGTACTTAATTGTTTGTGTCTACGTCCAAGCCTACTATTCCTCACTCATCCGATGAACATATGGCGTGTTAACAAATGCATTACTTACTTACTCATTTACTTAGTTTCTGGAATAGGTTACTCTTTGACCTAGAGTAGCTTAGTTATTACTGGAGATAAGGGACAGCAGCAGATGGCACAAAATTGACCGTGGTGCAGCGAATCCTCGGCTTGAGGACGGTTAAAGACAAGACAAGGCAAGAAATACACTAGAGTGGTCTCAAGCCATCCAGGTCGCCAACTCTGGCAACTTCCTGTCCGTGATCATACCGTTCTTTCTCGAGTGTTGGACACATAAAAACACCTAGTTCTGATAGAAACTGTTGAAGAAATTTTGCAAGAATGAAACCCTGGGAGCATCGATAGGTGAAATGCCGATGGGTGCTATCTCAAGATAGATGCATATTGCCTCCGCTTAAACTTGCGAATGGTTATTGACATCCTCCTTAATGATGTATTTTCTTCCACAGAAAGGGATGGATCGTTGAACAGCAATAACCATGTTGTATATGTGGAGTTGGTAGCAGAAGAACCAAGTAAGTGCTCATATGAAGTCACTGTTTGAATGATTTAAGCCCATAGGTGGCAATATCTTAACCTGGATTCTCCAACCCAGAAAAACCACTTGCACAAAATCGACTTTTCCGATAAAAGTCAGTCCTCTAACAATATCTAATTTTTCTTACAAATAGAATCAATTGTAATATTCAGTAATGTCCGATACGGTTAGTCTATTGTATTACAGTGGCTGTCGTCTACGAATTCATTTGGGAAGAACAGCTCTGAATTCTATCTGGTTTGCATTACAATTGAATGTGTAGAATGGCTGACAACTCAACTATATAATGCATTAGAGCAGTTTCCCTTGCAGTAAATTAGGCCTACTCATTCGCACTCCAAATATTCTAATTTGTAGCAGAAACGAAAGCTGCTGATGACTTTCCTCAAAGGATGCTATATTAACTAACTCATATTACCAAAAGTAAGGCCTTACATGAGCACATGCTCTGAGGAAAATGAAAAACGTCAGAGACGGTAATAAAAAACGGATTTTGACTCATTGTGCTAAGTTAAACTATAAAATTTACTATTTGTTTTCAGGAAATGAAGCAAGCGATTTAACTACAAAGCAAGCAGCGGAAAATAACGCAGACCACAATTATGAAACGAACACGAAGGTATAGACTTGAGTTTTATCTAGCACTTAATTTTAAGAATATCTAAAACTCATTTTAAAGAGAAAGGGCATCAACAGTTTTCGATGGTGTCTTGGGACTCTTGTACTATTGACGACGGTAGACACGCATGTTTTCAATTTTAGATTTTGGACCAAGCTTTTGGAATCTGTAACTATGCTTGTAACTACATTTATACAATACAACTTAAATATGATATTGTCCTTTACAAAGTTCAAAAGCGCAGAACAGGGCAGAGCTTCAGGAAACATTAAGAACCATGAACAGACTGGAGTAGGTAAGTTCCAGTTTAGAGCGAAATATAGTCTCAATAAGAGAGTCGCGAAAATGAGGAATTAGAGAGTTCCAGATGTTGAGATTATCAACTGTGAATGAGCTCCGACCAAATACAAGAAGTGTTGAAATTTCCCTTCAAAAATATATAGAGGAGTTATGGTGTGAAAATTCGCAAGAGCATTACCAATTTTTTCTGTCTTAGCTTATTGAAACCGTTGCATAAAGCCTATTGATAATGTGAAAACGGCATGCACAGCACATTGATCTGTTTTGCTGTATAAGGAGGAGTAATATAATTACAACAATTGATATAGTATCCTATAGCATCGTAGGCCAGCGACTGATCACCCATCTTGGTGCCTCGACGACATTGGTATATTTTAAAGCCGCAGTTGAAAAGCATATGCACGTTGTTCCTAACAACATTGATGTCTCATATGTGGGTTTCTGAACTTACATGATCACGTGCATGTCCAAAGGGACACAGTTTCTACCTTGTAGTCACTTGCATTAGATCTTCTTCTACGTTGTTCAATGATGTACCAGATGATTGCGTTATATTTCTGCCTTTATGTTTGTGTGTCACTCTGTATGTCTTCCTTTGTGGCTAGTCATCTTTATTTGTTTGCTGTGTTATGTATTTAATTGTTTATGTGTTTGTCCACTACTACGATTCCTCGCCCAGCCGATGGACATATGGCGTGTTAAGAAATGCATTACTTACTTACTTATATGTTGTTTAGTACGTTGGCGCTGATGGAACACAATACGTGCAGATGAACTTCCGTCCAGACAACGATAGGCCAGCCACAGGACCAGTCGTTCATCATTCCACGATCCAAGTGTCACACTACGCTAGCATTGACCACACGCTCAAGGTTCCTGTGCGAAGAAAATAAACCGATAACATAGCTACCATTTGTATTCGAGTTTCCATTGTTTGACTTTTTCTGGGGAGCAGCGTTGTAATGTAACGCAATGCAATGTTATGTAATTCTATGTAATACAACTAGACATTTATGTAACACTTTATAAGTAACTTTCCAAGGCGTTTCCCACCAGACTAGATGGTGGCAGAGTTTGTCAAGTGCGATCAGGTCATCTACGAGTGACTAATGTTCGACCAGATGGAAAAGTCTCCATTGGCAGACTGTTACACAGTCATAGGATCCAAACAATGGAATCTTATTCAGAGTGGACAATTGACACCATATTCAGAGTTCTTGGTAAGTAGATCTGTAGGTCTGATATTTGACTTTCCAGCTGTTATCCTGTCCCCCCTCTATGTGTAAAACATTCCAGTCACAGAAATTCACGATAACATGCGGCAAAAACCGCCCGAAATACAGTAAATCCGTGTTGGAAACGAAAAATAATTCCGACACGCAAACTATTTTAAAGTTAGGTCTACCAATGTTTGATAGAATATTTGACACAATA